>CM034146.1:13594885-14194885 GCA_019776745.2 Taxus chinensis | reverse complement strand
ATGGGATGAGCAGGATCAAAACCTGTATGAGGTTTTATGGGAGGAAGTGTAATGGCTCCAGCTTTAAGAAGCTTTTCCAAGACTGATGAATAGGGCTCTCCAATCAAAGTGTATTTCCATTGTTCCCCGCCAAAGCTGAAAGGCCTAGACAGGAGAAAGATTGGAAGAAGGTTGGGCCTGATTAGAAGGATGAGGTGGACCCACCTTAAGGACTACCACGTTGGCAGATCCTTTGGGCTTTGAATAGTTATTTTGGGGCTTGGAAGATGAAGAAGAATCGTTTGATTTGAATGGGGTGTTCTTGTTCCATAATTGGATTTTATTCTCTTCAATGGCGCAAATTTCTAATTTTTGGGCCATGGTGAATGCTTCATCAAAGGTTTGAAAGGTTTGGACTTGCAGAGTTGGTGAAATGTGTCTGGCACAAGCTCTAGTGAAAAACTCAATAAATTTGGTCTAGGTAGTTGGAACGTCAATTGGTTAATGAGACTCCACGAGCAGGAAATGAAATTTGAGATAGATTCATCTTCATACTGTCGGATTGAATAGAGATCAGTCATGGTGACTTTCTTGGTAACATTGATTGAAAAATGATCTAGGTAGGCTTAGGCTACTTGATTAAAGGAATAAATAGAATGTCAAGGTAGTCCACTATACCAGTCCAATGTTGGTCCTGTCATGAACATTGGGAAAGTTTTTAGGAGCAAAGCGTCATCGTGGGTGATTAGATAACACCCATGTTTGAACAACCGCAATTTTTGTTGCGGGTCTTCTTTACTATTGAAGTGATTGAATTTAGGCATTTTCCAATACACTGGGTAAGGACGAATGGGAATAGATGGATGGATAGGCTCATTACAAATTTCGTCCTATGCTAAAGAATTACAAGAGCCAGAAGCATATGCTTCTAAGGTCTGCATCTTCTCCATCATCATTTGAATGAGGTCATTAGTAGGTTGGGATGAATGAGTGCCCCTATAGAAAAAGGGGATTGATGTTGAATGTATGAGGTAGGTGGTATGTTGGTGTATGGTGGTGCTGAGTATGAGAACTGCACAGGATGAATAGATGTTGGTGGCACATATTTAGCATAAGCAATAGATGAGGTCAGGGGTTATTGGTAGTATTTGTATGCAGGTGGAGTAGACGTAACAACTCTAGTGGCGATTGGGGGTAAGGATTGTGGGATAGAAAGGACAAGGTTTTGGAAAGTGGTGTAAGTTACTGACACTAGAGGTGATTGTGATGTAATGGGTATGTGTGAAATGGCGAGTGTAGATGAAGCTATACTCATAGAGGTTATCGAAGGGACAATCGATGCTATGAGCGTGATCGATACGTAGATGTTGCAGTTATAGCGGCTATGGGATTTATCTAAGACACCATAGGTGATAAATTGGATGACGGTAGTGCCGAACTAGTGCTAGCTAACGCAGAAGTGGGGGCTAGAGCAGGGGAGATAGATACAGGCATGTCATATATTAACTGTCATTAGGAATCCTGGGTGGAAGAATGAGCAAGGTAGTACTGGAGGGTAGCGGGATTTTTTTCGAGGAGTCTCGCAAAATCCTTGTCACTGGTAGCGATGGGGATAAGCTAAGTTGGATCCATAGGTGACAGAATGGATGGTAGTGATGGACTAGATGGGAATGGCTGATGGTTGGCATGAAATACGAGGGTGTTAGTTTGGCTACGAGTCAACACCATGTGAATTACCATATATCAGGTGATGTGTACTCTGTAAATGACACAAAGGACAACAAAGATGGGACAAAATAGATTTCGAGAGGAAATTTGGGTAAATATTTTGATAAAAATCAAAACAGGGTGACCGATGTCGGTTGCAAGAACCGATGTCGATTAAGGTGTGACCGATGTCGGTCATAAGATGACCAATGACAGTTACTATGAAGAATATCAGTTTCAGTAAATAAAGCAGAAACTAGTGACTATTAGAAGGGAGACTGTATTAGAGGACTATGATCAAAATACAGAGAGTATGGTGACACACATAAACTTTTAGATAGAAAATAAGATGAGATGAGTGTTCTCTGGGTAAACTGACCAACAGAACAAGGAACCGACGTAGTTTAGGTAAACCGATGCTGGTCAGATGTAAACCAACAACGATCGCAGGACCAATTTGGTTACTGTGAAATATGAAGAATGAAGAAAAATGAGGTGTTGTGAAGTTATATTGTATGAAGAATCAACCCAGAAGCTTGGGTATGATAGGATGAGGCCCTGATACACTCAGAGAAAGTCATAATACTCCAACTATGATGGTAGAGTGTGAAAGGAAAAATAAAGATGAAGAAAACATATCCTCTCACCTCAAAACGCAAGTCAAGCACAAAGCTATGAAAACACATAGTCCTAAAAGTGAATTTTATATTTGTTGTAGCTTATGCTATTTATGACTAACACGTTAATTCATAACAAAGTTTTTGGTTGGGAAGGTGTCCTACAAAAAATTAAATATAAAGGGTGAGGTTTCAGGTTATGTTATGGTGGGGGTGGTCCTTCCTCTGATGGGGTACTAGACAGAGATAACCAATTGGGGATTACCTATCAATCCTCTAATTGTGTGATCGTTGACAGGCGTTCCCAGGTAAGATGTCGTTTAACAAGGTGTGTATATTCAAATTATTGTGCAGTTTGGCAAGAGAGAGAGGGAGAAGCAAGTGCTTTATACAGTTCAATTGTGTCAACCATCAACTGGGCATGACTTCTAGCATATAAGTTGCCCTCATTTTTAATGTGAGCTATAATGCACAAAATCAGAATGCAATGCAAGTGTTTTAAACCCAAATCGAACTAAGATATTTGATGTAGCAAGTGATGAATAAGAAGAGGGATGCTTTTTCACTAATGCAATGCAAGAAAGAAGAAGGAGTTCATTTTAAGCCCCAAATGACAAATGTCGTTTAGACAATTAGAAGAAAGTAATATTACCAGGGAGAAGATTAAATGTGTAATTTTTGAAATGAAAGAAACACACAAAAATGTTTTCCCTAAATGAAGAAAATGTAATGAACCCAAGAGAGGGTCCCACCAAGCGTGCCAAAATGTTTCACCATTTTCTTTAAGTTTTTGGATGAAACAGATAAGGGTGTAGGCCACGGAGGAATACCTGTAGTGATGGTCAGTTTGAAGGTTGTTGCGCATGTTCTGACTTCTTGATCCAATTTTGACTGTGAGAGCTTCCTCTTGGCTAGGAGGAACTACCTGAAATACAAAAAAAAAGACCACAAAAAGAGGATTAAATAATATATGTCAATGGGTTGCCTAACGTGTGCTAGATCCAAGAAGTGTGATACTTCCTCGGTGGCAGTCAACCCACTGTTTAATACAATTTAATGCAAGAAACAAATTAAGTAAATAGAATCCTACTGTAGTTGATATGATTTAGGTATCTCATCTAAATACAATAAGCAAATCTAACATAATAGGATAGGCTATGATCAGATCTGGAAATAAAGTAAACAACTAAGGTACTGGAATAGGTCGGGGTTAGATTTTGGGTCACTTGAATCACTTAAAAAGGGTTATTGGGATCTGGTATTAGCAGGAATGCCAAATATAGAGACTGATGTCAGTTTGCTATGACCGACGACGGTTACTGCAGGTTAGTAATAACTCAATAGTTCATGGTTTTGGATTTGTCTGAGATTGGATCAGAGATGGTGAGGAGTTGGTTTAGGTCTGGGGAGATGTTGGGAATATCCAGAGGTGCTCAGGGGTAGACAGAGTTGATTAAAATGGTTATGAGTGATGGGAATGGTCGGGTTCACACGAAGGTAATAGTGGTAGGGGTGAAAGTATAACCGATGATTGATAAACAAAGGTGAAGGACTTTATAAACTGAATGAAAATGATTTGGTGCAGGTTAGAGACACACTTACCACTGTGCAGGTTCAATGGCTGGGTGGTGGTGATGGTTGATTGGTGAAATGGTGATTAGCATCGTGGTAGTGCTTCTTGGAGTGCTCCTGTGAATTTAAAAACCTTTTGATCAATGGTTGTGCTAGTTATGGCTTCCTGGATGTGCAAAAGAGCTCTGGTTCTTGCTTGCATGTAGATCTCCTTTGCTCCAAAAACTTGAGAATATGTCTAACCTTACACAAGGTTACCAAAATGGTTATATGGTAACCGGCGATGGTTTAGGGTTACCGGCATCGGTTAAGGTGGAATATCCTAGGTTTCCTAAAATAGCATATCCTAGCTATCTTTTTGCCAACTTTGTTCGTTGGTCCCGGGTCCAAACGGAACGTTGCACTTAGATACGTGGGAAAGTGGTTAGAGGGAGAATAGGCATGTGCTTTTAGGTTTGTACTAAGTCCTAGTTCATTAAGGTAAGTAGGGCTAAGTCTTAGTTAGTTATAGAAGCATGTTATGAATAGGTCTAAGGTGAGGTGTCTAGGTGAGGTGGTGGGGTGAGGTGGAAATTGGTTTTTAATTAAGGTAACTAAATAATGAATGAAGTGAGGATGAGTATTAATTTAAATTTAAATAATTAAATTAATATTAATGTGGGGTATAAGGGTCATGGTTAGGTGAATGTGTTTGAGTTGGTTATTTGAAAGGGGACCAAGGGGAGTGTGACCCAATTTTGGTGTCTACACTATGGGTCAAAAATCCTACCCATATGAGAAAAACACGTTTCTCGGTATATCGGGCACATTTTTTTAGGATTTTTTTTTTCCCCGACGAGACAACTATGGAAAGTGTACAGTCTTCAACATTTTCACACATGAAAATAGGCTCCACAACCTAACCCCGATAACACAACTGTGGAAAGTTTTATTTTTATTTTATAGGATGGACATGAGACATGACTAGTTTCACTACACCATAAACTAAGTCAGGTAAGTAATGTAAGTTTATCAAGTTTTATATTTAGTGCATCCTTCTTAGGTATCACACCCTACTCAATTTATGACAATGTTGTTCACCCAAGGGGGCAATTTATATGCACCCTATTTTGCATTGTACCAGAGTTAAAATGCATAGTGATTATGAGTATTTCCAAAAACATGATGAGATGTTTTTAATGAGCTCAAAACCCTTTCCTAAGCCCCTTCAATCCCTTTAACCCTTCTTTAGCCTCCTTTTGGCTCTCTCATGCCTTTCCATTCCTTTATCTCTTATTTGTTTCCTTCCTTATAATTTTTCAGCCCTTCCGAGAGACAAGCGTTGTGGCAGTTATACCACTCATCGTGATGGTTACATAACCTCTGCAATGTAGTAGTCCCCCGCTACAATGGTTTCATTATGAGTACCAACACTTTCTTAACCGCCACCTGTAAGAATCAACAATTTCATCACAATCCAAACTCTAATCCAACTGAATTAACAAATATTGAATTTATGAAATCCTAATTGTAGAGTCACGTATGATAAATAAACACTAAATTACATATCTGACACAAGAAATAAGCTAGCTAAGAATGAAACCCTAAGTGTAAGAGAGAGGGAAGAATACTTAGTTGATTTTGCACTTGATCTTGAAGTACTCTGGATTGAAAGACTAATGAACAGGAGGAGTAGATTGTCGCAACCAAACACAGAAAATCCCGTAGTTGCCGGATGAGCCAAGACTAGGGAACCTAGGTGTCAGGGACCTCTTTTAGGCTCATGTGACTGTGTAGGGGCTCAGAAACTGGTTTTTATTGTGTCACACAAGTGTCACTAACCTTCACTTTTGGTCACATGTATGTTGTTGGATGATTGCAAAATACGATTATAACCTATAAAACAAATGATATCATGTAAAACCCCAAAATAAATCAAATCCTAAAAAATAAATATGTAAATGGGGATTCGAACTAACCTTGGCGGTCTCTTGAAAGAGTGAACTTATGATCGGGTGCTTTACTACATCTCAAACTCCATATGGTTCTTGTGCGTGTGTGTAGAAATTGTGCCCGAGGAAGCCCTTGTGTAAGTGCACTTAATAGCGAGTGATAGCTAAATGTACCAATGTAAATAGATGTGTGGATGTTGAAATGAACTTCCCCACCTATGTGTGTATGTAAAAAATGCAGTCCCTTGTCCCTTGAGTGAATGCTAAATGGATGCCTTTAATCCTCTTAGAATTCCTTTGGATGCAACCTTAGGTGATGATAATATATGCTTAGAGCTTAGTATTTTATTATGGTCACATAGCTTTGTATTTATATGATTCCCTTGCTTGAATTTCATAATAGACAACTAGAAGGTCGGCCCATAAGAAAATAAGATGCCCAAAAGATAAAAGAAACCCAAAGAGAGTGACTAAAGTATAAAGAGGTCGGGGCATCCAGAAGGATGAGGGCACCTGGGTGCTGGCATCCTATCTGGGCCCTAGTGTCCAGAGTCATGAAGGATAAAGCATTGAAGTTCAGACTGGGATGTAGGGTGTAGAAGGCCAAATAAAATTTAAGAAACATATACAAAAGGCCAAAGATAGTTGTCAATTGCTAGTTTTTCTCACTTAGCAATCATATGAATAGTAGTATGTGATTAGGACCTAGAAATGTACCCATATGTGTAATTTTGCGTCTACATTTGCCCCCATTTTATGTTGTTGAGTGAATACTTGATAACATAAAGTAGATAAGAGATGTGTACCTGATAACCATGTAGAATGTGATGGCGAAAGCATGCCAAAGACACAAGTAAAAGTGTGGAGTGATAAAAATGAAGAGTGGAAGCTAAGAAAGAGGATGTGAGCCTAGGGGTGAAGCATATGAGTTATACCATGTTGTACCAACTATTGTTGTAGCTTGATGAATAGTTTCTTCTTGTTGCATATTAAGGATGGACCTGAAAAAGAAGAGAGAAACAAGTAGTCAAAGTCACATGTTATGAAAACTTTGTAAAAGTGTGAAAAACTAGTAAAGGAAAGTGTGCATTTGATCCGTGAAGAGTGAAAGGGATAGAAAATGTTCTGAACTGTTGTAGAAGAATGAGTTTTTTGGGTGATCTCACGCAAAGAGCAAGTTTTTTGGGAAATATCATGCCAAGAGCGATTTTTTTGGTGATCTCATGCCAAGAACGAGTTTTTGGGTGATCTCACTCCAAGTGCAAGTTTTTTGGGTGATCTCACACCACAACAGAAGAGTGTTGAGGAGAAATTTCTAGTTTTATTCTTCATCTATGACTACTTCCCAAATTTATACACCACTGTAGATGGTGTAATACATGTTTCATTCTGTGTTGTTCTAGTTTGATCCGATACAAAAAATGAGATAGAATTCATTCTAATTGTTGGAGGATTGTGCCTGTATTGTGAAAATTGCTCTGTGAATTGCTGAAAACTATTTTGATCTAAGAAAGTGACTTTAATTGCCCCCTGTCATAAGCACCCAAGAAAGGTTAGGAGCACCTAAGTGCTAATTTCTGTATCTAGGCATTGGTGTTTGTGTTGAAATGAGGATCCAAGTCAGAATTGAGGTCGTTTTGTGACTATAACATTGTTTTGCTCATGTACTGTGCAAGCTTGTACTGAAGCTTTGAGTTTTTGTATGGGGTGACTAATTCACCCAATGTATGCCCCCCTCGTTTGGGGTGCATGCGATGTCTCTAGGAGGATGTAGCCCAAAGGAGAGGACCTGAATCTGATTTGAATTGATACCTTGCAGGGGGAGGGAATGTGCATGGTAGAAACCAAGGCACATTTTTAAAAAAATGGCTATAAATATGTGTTAGTAGAAAAAGTGAAAAACATACAATAGAAGACAGTGTAAACAAGAAATAGTGCAGACAAAGTAAACCGCGAAAAGTGGGTTTCAAACATGGGACATCACTCACAATTTCACAAGACAATCAGGGCCAAAATGGCCAAAAGTATACAGTGTGTATACAAGACAAAGGGCATAGCCCACAAACAATGGCATACAATAGCAAACAATAGCAAGAAAAGAGTAACAAACAACCATGGTGGTAAATAGTTCTTGTAAGGAAAATATTGCACAAGAAGTACCCATTAGCATGTTAGAAAGATAAAAAGTATGTCAAGACATGTATGTATGAATAGAACAAGTAGTGTGCTGGTAATAATATGAAGTAATATAAAATGAAACAATAACACTTGTAGCGTGTAAGAAGTAGATGCCCCCATAAGCTTGCTGGGACTGTTAAGAGGCACAGTGCCAAGCATCATTGTTAAATGTAAAGATCTGTAGAAATTTTGCATTCACAACTAGATAACAAGTGAATGAGCAAGCATATATGATAAAGATAATGACATACTAGATATTTGTCTAACATAGTAAGTAAAGTTTACATGTAAGTATAAGTAAGTAAGAATAAGTGCAACCAAGATATGCAACATGTTGTGAATGAGTGAGATGCAATGGAATGCAGTATGAATGTGACAAGAGCAGTGTGCCCCCCAAGTAGATGTGTATGAGTATGAGATGAGGTTCATTTATAAAATACCCCATTGACAGTCAATAATGAACCATAGAACAAGAGTGCGTCATAGGGAAATGGTTTGATAAATGTGGCCTAGAATGATAGATCCAGGAAGCACATAGCGTATAGTGTAGAGGAGGATAATATAATCTATGAGAAGAAAATGCTAGAAAAATGTATCGTGAAGCGCAGAGTGTGAAATGTGTAGTGTGTGAGGTTCATGAATGTAGTATGCCCTCAATACTCAAGTGTGAAACTTAGCACAATATTTTGTCATAGAGAAATGGTTTGAAAATGTGTGTTAGATGGATAGATCAATGAAGCATAAAGCATAGATTGTGAATGTGGTGAGGTTCATTTTAGATTTAGACCCTCGGCGGTCAAGTATGAACCGTGGAACTAGAGTGCATCATAGGGTAATGACGATACATGTTGTGTGTATCAAGTTGTGTAGGATGCATGAGAAAGACTAGATGCGAAGCACAAAGTGCAATGGTAGAAATGAGAGATACTTGATAATGTTAAGAGGGGGGAAGTAAGCATGATGCCCCCCAAGTGTATGATGTGTATAAGAATCAAGTAACATCATCTAAGAGATCATTAGTGTTATGGTCAAAGCCAAATGGAAAAGCACCGGAGACCCGGTAAGCAATAGTATGGGGAGGATCTGATAAAGAGCCATTGTGGCGTAAATTGTACATGCCCATTGCGTATTTTTCATAAGTGAAAGGTGGTAGTGGGTAACGATGTGCATACCAGCAAGTAAGATTTTATGTATAGCCGATAAATGAATCATTGCAAATAGAAACACAACCAAAAGGCATGGGAAATGTGATGTCAATATGATTAAGATCCAAAGTGTCACTAATGTAGTCAAGCCAAGACTGCCTAAGAGTAAGTAGAGAAGTGCGTGCAACAAAGACAAAAAGATGGAAGACGTGGAGGCCATAAGAAATAGTGATGTGAACATATCCATGATAGAGGTAAGGAGAATGAGGTGGAGGGAGGATATCATCGAGTGTGAATCCCAACCAAGCTAAACCATCATGTGTGCAAACAGTATCAGAACTAGTAGGATCAAATGGAATATGTGGCCAATAAGAATTATTGTTGAACATAGTACATGTGAAAAGGAGGAATTATTGATGGAGAGTGCTCATGGTAAGATGAAGAAGGTGGTATGGCATCTAATGTATGGACAAACCCTCAAAAAAGTACCATAACATTAGTATGAGGAGGAGAGATGGATACAAACTATTCTTAGGGAGATGAAGTGGATAACATTGTGTCCAATGCACAAATGGATCCCTGGAGACGAATCATGTCAGTGGTAGGTGTAGGAGGTTCTATGAGTTGATAATCATTAGTGAGATATGTAGGAGGATTATGGGGAAGATTGACATTATGATAGACAAATGGAGTAGGGAGAGCAATGAGCGGGTCTAGAGTGTAATATTTGAATGGGTCACGTTCAGTAAGAATAGTATATGTAGAACCATCATTTAGGAACTTAATGCATCAATGAACTGTAGAAGGTACTTCCTACATAGTGTGGAGCCATGGTTTACCAAGTAATCAATTGTTTTGGAGTTTGGCATCGATAACAAATTATCATGGGGATGGTTTTTAGACCAACTGTGATAGATAAGGTGATATGGACCATGCACGGTTGTGCAGAAGAATCATAGCTATGAATAGAAATAGATGTCGGACTGAGATTAGCTAATGAAAGGCCAAACTGCTGAAGAAATGTAATATTACACAGATTGAGATCAGATCCATTATCAATTAGTACCTTCCTGATTCCTATGTTAAAGATGCAAGCGTTAATATAAAGAGGAGGATTATAGTCATAAACAAAAAGAGAGTCAGCTACATCAGATGGGAAATTGATGTGTTGAGAAAATGCATCAATGAATAATTGATATACATGATCCAGAGGAGTATTAGTAGGAATGTAAGTATTAGCCAGGAGAGAGTTGATTTTAGCCTTACATTCAAGATTAGCTTGCAAAAAGGCATAGATAGAAATAGCCATGATGGAAGACACTTAGGATAGTGAAGCAAAAGGAAGAAAGAAAGATCCAATAGTGCTCAAAAGATGGGTTCACTAAATTATTTAACAAATATCAAATTTGTGAAATCCTAATTATAGAGTCACGTATGATGAATAAATGTTAAAGTACAAATATGACACAATCAATAAGCTAGATAAAAATGAAACCTTATGTGCAAGAGAGATGGACGAATACTTATTTGACTTCGCACTTGATCTCAAAGTATTATGGACTGAAAGATTGATGAACAGGAGGAGCATAATGTCACAACCGAGCACATAAAATCTTGGAATTATTGGATGAGTTAGGACTAGGGCGCTTAGAATGGGACTAGGGCGCTTAGAATAGGACAAGGGCACCTAGGTGTCAAGGACCTTTTTTAGGTGCCTATGACTGCGCAGCGGCTCAGAAATTGGTTTTTATTGTGTCACACAAGTGTCACCAACCTTCACTTTTGGTATCTTGTATGTTACTCGATAATCACATAATTTGCATATAACATGTAAAACAAATGATATCATGCAAAATCCCAAAATTCATCAAATCCTAAAAAATAAAGATGCAAATGGGGAGTCAGACTGACCCCGGGGGTTACCCAAAAAAGTGAACTTATGACCAAGCACTGCACTACATCTCAAACTCCATGTATTTCTTGTGCGTGTGTGTAGAAATTGTGCCCTAGGAAGCTCTTGTGCAAGTGCATGTGATAGCGGGTGATAGCTAGATGTACCAATGTAAATAGATGTGTGGATGCCAAAATGAACTTCCCCTCCTATGCATGTATGCAGAAAATGTAGTCCCTTGTCCCTTAAGTGAATGATAGATAGATGCATTTGATGCTCTTATAATGCCTTTGGATGCAACCTTAGGTGATGATAATAGATACTTAGAGCTTGGTCCTTTATTATGCTCACATAGCTTTGTATTTATACGATTCCCTTGGTTGAATTTCACAATTGAAAATTGGAACGTTGACCCATAAGAAAACAAGATGCCCAAAAGATAAAATAATCCCAAATAGAGAGATTAAAGTATAAAGAGGTCAGGGACGCTTAGAAGGACGAGGGAACCTGGGCGCTGGTGTCTAGAGTCATGAAAGATAAAGCAATGAATTTTAGACTAGGCTTTAGGGTGTATAATGCCAAATAGAAAATAACAAACACAGACAAAAGGCCAAAGATAGTTGTCAATTGCTAGTTTTCTCACTTAGGAATTATATGAATAGGAGTGTGTTATTAGGACCTATAAATGTACCCAAGTGTGCGATTTTGTGTCTACACAAACTTTGAGTTCCAGTTTGTGAATTTTTATCTTTTCTTAATCCTAAATGTGCATTTTCATTGTTTTTGACACCCAATTAACTCCACTTACCCTCTAGCCCTTGAGTTTACTCCTTAGGTGATTGAATATGAGACATATATTGAATTTGATTTTGAGTTGTGGTTAGGAAACACTTAGAGGTTGCTTATTAGATAAAGTTGTACACTCATTTGCTTCCCCCCAAAAATTTTGAGAGAGAATTATTGTTGTGTCATCTTACATCCAGAGAGTGAAAGAGATAAGGCATCTAAAGGTATTTACTTCTAGCACAAATTACCCTGAGGACTATGAACTCCCATTGTCACCAAAGAGGGAACACAAGGGCCACCAGACCAAACGTATGTATCCCCTTGAGCCAACCTCATATCATTCATTGTTATTCCTCCTAAGTGCATCAAGCTCCATCTTTTTACCACTAATTGACATCAACCACAAGCCAATTCTAAGAGCTCAATTAGAGTAGTTTGTTGAGGCCATAAATACAATACAACTTCATCTCAATTACAGGAGAGAGGTTAGATCTATCTTATTTGTTTACTTTCATATATTCTATTGATTTTATGTTTCATTAGTAATTAAAAACCCAATAAAAGAGACAAAAAGGGAGAATTATGGTAGATTTGTTTCATTGCAATTTTCATTGATAACTAGACTAGAATTTCTAAAACACCTTGCTCTAGGATCTTCCCATCTCCGAGATCAAGCTCTAGGTTTAGATTAGTGAATTGCTTTCTTTGTTCTTAGATCTAGGTGAATTTAGCTTTGTAAATACATGAAAACCCAAAAACAAGCATATAGTGTTTATTTATTTGCACTTGTAAACTTGCATTCAAATTTTTAGATTAAAAAACCTCCAACCACAAACTAGATTAATTTCAGTTTAGAATTTAGATCTTATGTTATATAACTTAGACCATTCAAATCAGTTTTAAGTTTAGGAACTTAGGATTGCTAGATCTACACATTAGTATTCCTAGAAACATTAATACTTTCATTTCATGACATTCTATATATTTTAACTTTGGTAGAAACATTCTCACTTGTTGTAGTTATTAATTTCTTTCTCATGTTCATTACATGCTAAAAGATTCAAAAACACCAAAAAAAAAGTTCTCCCAAACAAAATTGAACTAAGCAAAGTGAATTGGCAAATTGGTTGACAAAACACATACAATACAATCTAATTTTTAATCTTCAACACCACATTTCCAGCGAATACTTGATTTCTCAATATCACATTCAAAAATGCTTGAAACAAACTTCACAAACTTTTAGTTAAACACACACAAACAATAGTTTTAAAAATTGATCTCTAGCACACTTACAAGATGGTTGTGAACATAAACAAATTTGGAAACACTCTCACTTGGCCTCACAAATAAACATGATACACACACGTTGTCTCGAGTGCAGAAACTATAAAATCTCAAATAAGGAAGCTCGTTGATCCATAGGATAGTGAGTTATAATTATACATAAATGAACTTGCAAGACATTCTTAAGGCTCTAGTCCGAGCCTAGAATCACATTTGGACAACCTACCATCACAAGCTCATTTAGTGCTTTTCTCCTAAACATAGTAATCACTGCATAACAATTGTCTCCCCTCGATCATGGATGACTTGGATAGCCATAAATTCCCATGAAGATTCAGACACTTTCCTCACGTCTTAACCCCATTTAAGTGCCAAAACCTCCAAGATGATATTTGAACTAAGATTAGACAATAATTATGTCGCTCCTCACCATCTCCCACATAGATCACCCAACAGTTAGTTGTTATTGATGGTGAATCCCAACAAGACAACAACCATATCCGACGCCTCATTAAATGCCTATTTTCATTGTATATTTGAGTTTCCCTAAGCCCATCCATTTTCCATCACCTTCTTTCATATGACCTTACATGATCAAATATGACTCACCTCTAGTGTATGTTTTACCCGGGTAGTGTAACCAACCATCCCTCCTTTCATTGACCAAGACATAGATCTAGAAATTCATGTTACCATCATCCTCGATCATACCATACACCACGATCAAGTTAGAAGGAGCCTCGTCATTCTTGACAAGCAAGTTTTGATTACCTGAGAGTACAGGTAGAATCTCTCTTTCAGATTGTTTGTGTTATCATTCCCCCTTTCTTCATCATCTCTACATCATCCATATCCCTAACCTGGAATCATATCAACACCCTCTTAAATCAAATACCTTGGGCCATACTCACAAAAAGTCAAGTGCACGTAAAAAGCACCTACATTTTTTGGTGTACACACATACCACAACCAAAATATTTTGTTCACATTCAAAACCCATGCTAACTTGGTGGAAAAAACCAAAACAATTCCCTAACCTCACATTCAATCCAATCATTGATCTACAAATAAAAGAAAACAAAGAGCTAAAATAAATATTAGCTTATTTTCTTATCGTCGATGCCAATATTGCACCATTGTTTCCAGTGCCATAGAAATAGAGAATATCCAACAAATCCCTCATTCAACCCATCCAAAAATATATAAACAATAAAAATCACAAATGGTTAAAAACCTACACAAATCACTTTAACTTTTTAATGAGAAAAAATTGTTGGGATAACAGTGAAAAAAATGGTAGATACACCATTAATTGTAACCATTTAGTTTAGAGGGTCTACTTATGCTTTATCAAATGAGTGTGCTCTTACAATTAAAATTTGTTTCCCCTCTTTTTGAAATAGGTCATGGACTCTAAAAAATGTGGAACCATGTGAATAGTTCGAAAAAAATTCGTGCAAGATTATGGTCTTATGGACTACAATAATTGTAGGATATGCAAAAAATGGGTTTTTTGAAAAGGACTTGGAAAGTGTTAGGAAAATGCAAGTGTTTTCCAACCCCACATTCTCCAAAAACTAAAAAAACAACTTCATCTCTTAATCCCATGATCGTTGCTTCTGTTGAGCCATATTCATCTCCCAAGGTTTGGTATTCTACTAAGGATTCTCCATCTATCAATATTTTGACCTCTACTAAGGCTTCTTTGTCCCTCATGATTTCACTTTTTTTTGTTAATTTGATGACTATAATCAATGAATTAAAATTGAATTTATTGTGATAAAGTTTTATTGTATTAGGAAGAATATAAATATGAATAAAATGGGTGTCGAGGTTGTTCACAATAAAGTGAGTAAAGAGGAACCAAAGAAATTGTTTTCAAAGCTTTCGTTGACATCACCTCTAAGTGAAAGTAAAAATTGTAAACCATATTGAAACCAAACTACACCTACATTATTAAAGGATTTCATAAAAGACTTTCATAGCATAATGTGCAGATGATTTTGGTTTGTTGTAGCTGTAAGTTCCCTTGTACAAATGTATGCAAAATGTGACAGCATACATAAGGCATGTGAATTGTTTGCCAAAAATTCTAGAACAATCATTATAATGTCCAACTTGTTTTCCTTTGTACTCTACAACCTATTCTCATCGAATATCATAATTACAACTATGAGAAGACATGGGTATCCTCACATAACATTGATACTATTTCACTAAACGTAGCCAACATGTTTCCAGATCATTTAATTCACATGTGTCTGCATATTACCAACTTGTGCAAAAAGTGGAGCATTGAAATCGGGTTATGAAATATGTGGTAGCATGTGTTGTTCGACAAAAAACATGAAAGAATTGTGGTTCATGAAACATACCCTGACCATGTAAGCTTCATTTCTTATTTTATTAGCATGTAGTCATGCGGGTTTAGTACATGAGGGTTATAAATACTTTAACGACATGAGCACCTCTTATAAAAACACACCTAGATTTTATCATTATGTTTGTGTGGTTGACATTCTTGGTTGTGTTAGTTATCTCGAGGAAACTACAAATTTTATCATTAGAATGCCAATTAGACTTGAGGTGGTTGTAAGGACTTTTTTTCTTGGTATTTTTAGTGCACATACAAATATAGGCTCGAAATTATCTACAAATCCTTTTTTCGAGTTTGATCCTCAAATTTTTGCAACTTATGTTCTTCTATCAAACATTTACGCAGAAGTGCACATGTGGGGAAAGTTTCAAATGGTAAGGATATTGATAAAGGATAGAGGTGTCAAAAACATATATGGATGTAGTTGGATTAAAGGCCATAAAATAGTGTATTTTTCATGTAGGAGATCGATCACACCCATATACACAAGGAACCAAGATATTTTTTAGCTTCAAAACATGTATTGAGTGATGTGGACAAGGAGGAGAAACAAATTATTCCTCTGCCACCATAATGAGAAGTTGGGAAATTGTGTTTAGATTGTTAAACATGTCCCCTCATTAAAATATTGGTGTTGTTAAGAACCTTTTGTGTATTTGTCGAATGCCACACTGAATCTAAGTTTTTCTACAAGAATGTGTATAGAGAAAATTTCTATTAGAGATGTAAAATTGTTCCAACATTTCGAAAAAGGACAATGTTCTTATAGAGATTATTGATAATGATAGGTAAAGTAATCAATAGACATAGGATGATATTATAACAAGGTGCATCGTGTCAGACCTTTAGTGATAATTGATATTGAAGTCTCTAAAAAACCTTTCCTTAGGTAACCAAATTACTTCAAATTCTCTACATGACAAGTCCAAGCTAGATCCAAATGGTTTATAGAAAATTAATTAGCAACATTTACCATCTTATTCAATAAGGGGGTGTGGTATTTAGTATTGTTTATGATGGTTTTCAGGGTAGTAGAATCCATTCTAAGTTAACAATGCATTGCTAACTAAGGGGTGTGGTATTTAATAGTGTTTTTTGATTGAAGATTTTAAGACTATTACAAGATGTAGAGGCATATGTATGTATTCATAACACAACAAATCAACCATTATGTTAGGAAGAGGGCCACTTCCACTATGGAATAACCCATATTTTCATATGGATCTTGGTATATTGGGAACTATATATTGTTGTGGACCAAGCTTATCAAGCAATATGGGATTAGATAGTGATGAGACCAAAATATGTCCCATTATATCACCAAATAACACTCTTATTCTCTCTCTTAAAACAAGCTTTCAAGTGAATTTAGATGTAGTTTTAATAACGAATAGCATATTTAAGGTAGAATATAGGATTTATATTATCATCTCTTTAGAAATCTATTTGCAATCTAATTTTTGTTATTTCTTGATATTTCTTCTAAGTTGGAATGCAATAGTGTGTAGAAAATAGGTCATAAACAACTCTACTCCAAGTTCATAGATTGTTGCTACTGAAAACTTCCACGTAGCCACTGAAAGGCCCAACTACCAAAAGTCTTTTGGTTTGTTCCAAAGTAATGTAAAGGAGCACCGAACTATTCAGCCCACTCTTTTCTTCCACGTCATTAACCAACAATATAACTCCAAACATGTGGCAATCCAAAGTCATGCATGCATGTGGTGTTCCAAGAAGAATTCAAAGTCATGGACTTAACACTCCTGCATTTTATTTCCATGTTTCAATGATGAGAAAATGGGGGAATAGTATTAGGAATTTTGAATAAGTACTCTCCCACTTTGTGTTCCTAGATTAAAGGGCTGAGTTGTAGAAATATTCTCCACAATAAGTGGACTGTTGTAGTCAAGTATGTTTAGGATTTATTGCTTTGAATAAATCTACCCAAGAATAGATATTTAGCTATTAGTGTGTGGACTAAGTAAACTGGGAGTGATGCCTATAAATACCTATTCCATATACTTGGAAAGGGGGGCATATTTTGTAAATCAGTTTTGAGTCAATACAATTGCAGTTCTAAAAAGTTATTTGTAGTTGCTCCAAATCCGAAGGGAAGAGAATGTACAAAATCCACTCTTCCCCAAGGAGGAGGATTTTTTTGTTATTTCTTAACATAGTTTATTTACTGCTGATTTATTTCAGTAATTTATTTGTTGCGTGTTTTCTTTTCATGCATGTTTAATTTTAGTTTGTTTTCTTAGGAAGAAGTATTGTTGAACAAGATTTTCTTTCTCCTTTTGCATACAGCTTTAAACATCACCTTAGTTGTAATGACACCAAATTTTCTATGAGTTTGTTAAATGACTGGTAATACAACGACCCATCAGAGAGCACAAGGCTGTGCCAAAAAACCTACTCATCTCGTAACCAATCAACCACTGTGTTAGTAGGAGGACCACTTCCATTTTGGTGTCACCCCTATTATAAGGATCATGGTACATATATATGAGAAATTCAATTTACATTAAAATGTAATACATTTACCTATAAACATATAATGTATAATTACAATTACAATTAATAAAATATCATCATATTTAATTACTAAATTATTTACATCCTTGCAATTGGTAGGGGAATTTGTAGTCAGCCATCACAAACATACATCGTAACTAAACAACTCGCAAAGACTTGAGCACTTTTCCATAGCCACCAATACTCTCTCAACAATATTGATGCACTATGTTCATAACACCACTTCACACTCATGGGACCATCAAATAATATTTTTGGATTGTGTTGACTCCCATGGTATAATTTTTTAGAATTAATATGCAAACGTGGTATATAAATCTATATTTTAATAAACTTAATAGTGACAATATAGTTTGTAATAACCATAAACATCTTTTTAATGTTGTATATGCAATATAGGTTTTATCACCACACATTTGATAACATACATCTATTGGATTTAATATTTGTTATGGCCATGTCTTCCTTACACACAAGTGATACTAGTAATGTTTTTTCCCTAGGGTCACCTCCAACAAACTTAACATTGTTATCCTCTTTGGCGTAGTTTACAACTCATGTGCAATTCCCAGTGATATTGATTTATACATTGAAGAGGCATATCCAACTTGAAATAGTAGCTGATATATATTCAAATGCCAACAAATAAATATGATTTTTTTAATATTATGATACAAACATTCCCTAATAAAGTGTTACGATTAGAAAACAAATAAGAAAATGAAGAAGCAAATCAGGACAAGATGGAAGATTATAGCCCCATGTCAACACTGTTAATGTGATCATCATAACTATATGTTAATGAACTAATGAGCATGAAAAAAAGGCTTGAAGATATAGAAGAAAAGGATATTACATGGATAATAAGATGAGAGAATTTATAGAATCTAATTGAAATTTGACAAGGGAGAATGAATTATTTCAGGAACAAATAAACACCTTACAAGCCAACATGGAGAAAAGATAACAAGAGCTATCCTTGATTAAGTGCACCTTAGATCAATTGAATGCAGTAGAAGGAAACAAGACAAGAATGGCTGAAAAAGAGGGCATGCCACACATAAGGGAGCCAAAATTGGTAATAACAAACAAACGGATAAATGACACTAACTTGAAGAGTCAAGATGATGAATCCAAGTTTTGGGCAGAAATAGTAGGAGGAATGTCAAACAAAAAATAATAATTCATAGAAAAACATGTCGAAATTCAAATAAGGGAAGAAAATAATAGGAAATAAAGGGCTACAAACATTATTGTAATGGATTGAAAGACTACGGAGACATTTGAAAAACCAACAATTAATAAGAGAACTTTTTGAAGACCGGGTGCAATTTTCAAGTCATATTCACAAAGCTAATAGGATTAGAAGAACAACACAAGATGGAAGGAAAAGACATATTAGAGTTACCTGAGACAACATAAAAGATAAGAATATGATATTAAGTAATGAACATTTTATTAAGCGGGTACAATTCTATTTAGACAAAGACCTAACACCTAGGCAACAAGAAGAGAGGATGAAAGAATGGGAGAAAGTGAAGGCAATAAGGGAAGCAAAAAAATGGGCATGACTATACAATGGAAAAGATCAAATCAACCACCGAGTGACACATAATAGATAGACAATAAAACCCCTATGTGATTGTGCAATTACTGAAATTGCTCTGTAATTATTTTTTTCCCCAGGACAGGAGTGCTCATGTGGGACACTAGCACCCGAGAATTCCTGTCTGATATAGGTTCTTCTTTCCGTGCTAATTTTTGTGGCAAATTCTATTTTTAAACCGTTATATAATTGATTTATGTTTTGTTCTTGGTGTTTTTGTTTCTGTAATTGTGTTCTGTGACTATTAGAAGGGTGAAAACGTTCACCCAATGCTTGTTCCCACTCGATTGGGGTGCGTGAGATGAACAAATACGAAAGGATCCCAAATGAGGAAAGACTGAAACTAATGTGCACATTTGATATAGGAATCCTACAATGTGAATAGGGATTACGCATGGTATTTACCATGGTGAAAGCAAAACAAAAATGTTAGCATACAAGTGTTAGTGACAAACAATTCATGCACACTGAAATAGTAATTAGTAAATTTTGGAAGCACAATGGACTGAGAGGGGGAGTGAATCAGTCCTACAATGATTTTTACTTCATTAACCTTACCATACATTCATCAATTATATTGTCCATACATCATTCATAACAATGTGTGCTTATTAAGATATCCAACATGAGCATGAAACAAAGTACATAACATAAGAAAACCATATGTTAGTGGGAAACCCTCATGGGGAAGAAAACCCACTAATTTTTTTTTGATATTACACACAACAAAGAAATTTATTGAAGCACCAACTTCACAAGGAGCACCAACCCCTAGTTTAGTAGAGCATCAACCTTATAAGGAGCACTAGCCCCTAATTTAGTGAAGCGCCCACTCCAAAAAAAGGCTACAACCCCCCAAGATGAATAAGCACCAACTCAACCACCTCATGATGATGATATCTGATTTTTTTTCTGCCACAACTGATGGAGATCTCTAATTCAGCTCACAAACCCTTGCTCAAAACCTCATTGCTTCAACTCACTTTATCTTCTTCTTTCTTGACTTGCCTTGGCTCTAATCACTTACACAGATGATATAAAGCATTCCTCAACCTAAAACACATCTGATCAACCTTCAAATAATGTCTTCATACCTGAAAAATGCTCATGCTAGGGTCACATTTTTCCCTCCAAGAGCACTAGTTCAAAAATGAATCCAAAACACTAGCTTTATAGGCTTTTATTTCGTCTAACCCAAGAGAGCTCAGTCCTAAACCTCTCACATGACCAAATAATTATAATAACATCCCAATTAATTCATTAAAATGGTCACATATGACCCATACAGGTCGGTCATGCTAAAAACCACTCATCATGTACCAAAACTCCTCAAAACCCTATCATTAGGATGAGAAAAATCCACTCATATCAAAACAATGCTTATTCAATCTTCTAAATTCACCATAAATGAGTAATTTAGCATAACATCATCATACAAGGTATCAAATTTACTTTAACCAATCAAAGTATTTCATTTAATGGGCCCACAGGCTCATATCCTTCTTAGAACAGTTGTTTGTTTTTCAGCACATTGTCTTTACCTTTGGGCCTCAAAACCCCTCAAGATGAACTCAACTATGGAATGTGAAAAATCTATGGAAACCTTAAAACCTATAGAAAAATTCTATGCAATATATACATCATGAAACATCCATATAGTCAAACCACAACAACTTTACACTTCACCAAAACAAGCTCCCCAAAAACCAGTTTTGAAAAATCAGTTGATTAACACCGTTTGTGTCACTTTCAAGACCTCCTAATTCCTTTAATAGGAAAAAATTCATCCCTCTTCACTCTCCAAGTGATAGAAAGCATTAAATCATTCATCTCATGCCTCAAACAACTCATTCTTTTAGCCTAAGAAAACTTGTCCTGAAAATGTAGCTACCTACTTCTTCACAAAACCACCTGAAAGAGGCATCAAATCAACTCGCCAAGACACAAAAATTATACCACTAGAACTATATCTAAATCAAATTTCCATAACATATTAGAAATACTTCCAACTTCAAATGTAAGGCCTTCAACCAATCCAATCTCTGCAAATTGATTTTTATGCCTTTTTGGACTCAAGAACTGACTATTAGCCCAACATGCTCCATCACAAAAAAAACTACTTCCAAGCTTAACAAAAGCATGTATCGCCATTATAAATGATTCCTAAGAACTCATCAACCTTTACTAATCATTAATCACTCATAAACATCATCTTACCTCATGTATCCATTTGCACCCTGCTAGAACAAACATATTCCATATTTGACCCTTAAAAAACAGCTCATAACTTTTGTGTAAATTATCCAATCATAAAATTTGATATACTAATAGAAATATATCTGAACCAGGTTCACAAAAAAACTTTAATGGAGTCCTAACTCCCCCTATAGCTTCTGCAATGACAATTTTACTATAAGTTGTAGGTCTTGATACATATGGTTTAGAGAATGACTCAGCTTGCATATGTAGGTTTGGACTGATTCTAGATTGGAGACTAATCTAGAAGGGGAGATTTTGGGTTGTGCAAGCAGTGTGTTTAATTTTGGAAAGTGAAAATATCAGGGACATGAGTGCCTAGAAGGGGACAGGGCCGCTCAAGTGCTAGTTTCTATTATGGGCGTTGGTGTCTACAGAAGTGCTCATGATATAGTTCTTTCTATGTCACTTAGTGTCACTCCGTGTTCGTTGTGTGTCACATCATATTTGTTGTGTCACACCTATAACTTGAAAAATAAACCCTAGATACTTGCATAGCACTCAATCATGCATTACATGAATAAAATAATGTAAATACTTGAGTTAGACTGACCTCTTTGGTCACCCCAATGTAATTGTCACTAAGCACTACACTACATTTCAGACTCTATGTATTTCTTGTGTCTATGTGATTGAAACAATGTCCTGATATAGCCTAGAATTTACCACAAACAACCCAGGCATGCTGACACATCACCCAACCTGAGCTGAGCGCTGACCTAAAGTGCGCAAAGGTATCAGGCCCCTCCTTAAAGTTTCTTGTACAAGATGTGAACATGATGAAGATGTAATGTATTCATATCCATAAACAACATAAATATTCCACAGAGCATATTCCAGATCTAGATCTAAAAGAATAATGAATTAAGTGATAAACATAATGAAGTCATCTATTCAAGATTCAGTTACAGTCATGTTTAACACTATTATTCTCCCAATAGGCTCCATTATATTAAAACACAGTAAATATATAAGCTTCTTACAATAAGTAGTATCATAAGTTTATGTGTGCATCAGATCTAGTGGTATAAATCCATAATAGCTCATACACAATGTCTCTTTAACTACATAGATTAATACATATTTTAAGGGTGGGGACTTTCCCTTCACTGCTTATGCACTTACAAAATTAGGTCACATGCTAAAAATAGTCACGCGCCTTTACAATAACATGCACGCATGCAAGTGCGCTAATCATAGATCTCTTATAGCTAACTGGCAGTACTAATCCTATTATTAACTCAAACTCATGCATGGCACTTAGTAGATGTTCTTCACAAAATAACATTTGTGTGTCGCACAAGTCTCCATCCCATTGTGTGCTCCGTACACTATCTCCAAAAATAGCTCATAACCATGAGAATGGCTAAGTCCCAAATCAATCTATCTTTCACGTGCGTTTCCTTCCTTATCCTTTCGCACCTTCAAATATGCCTTGCTACTGTGTGTGAATCTTCTGTGTGCCCTCTCCTTAGTGTCATATTTTGTTTGCTCAACATTACCCCACACTAAACTACATTGTTGTCCCAATAATGGGGTTTCTCCTGATGTTCCTAAAGAATAAATAATAAGAATGAAAGAATGTACATAATTACTTTACAAAGAATGGACTTCTATTCAACAGCACCCTCTGCTTCAACCGACAGGATCAACTCAGGATATTCTTCCTTAATCTCAGCCTCCAAGGCTTGCCAATCATCCAACATATTTCTAGTATTTTCTGAAACCTCTGTAGCGATGGACTCCAACTTATCTTAGGTCATCTCTCCCTTTTTATTCTGCAATACTATGACAACCTTAGCCATAGCAAAATCCTTCCCTCCAAAAGATCCATCTTTTGTGTTATGAGCTTCCCAAGCTCATCCAACCTCTCTTTACATGGATGTTGTGCTGCTACAAGGGCTTTGCACTTTTGGTTCACTAACGCCAATCTCTCTGCATGCCCTAAAGTCTCATCCTTCATTACTTTCAGAAATTCATTATCTTTCAATATAGTTCTGATTCTGATCACTACATCTGGAGTTGCGCAGATGTTAAAAGCGTGATCTGCTTTCTTCAGCTCTTCCTGTAAAGTTTGGAGTAATGCCTCATACGATGAAATCTTTCTAATTGTGGAGGCCCTTGCTCTATCTACTTTCTATTCAGGGTCCTTTGGCACTGGCATGCGAATCGGTCCACCCTCAAGCACCAAATCAACTAACGTACGCACATAATGCATAGCTAAAGGAAACTTCTCAGGTACCTTAGACTCTAAGTGTGGTCTTACTTTCAGGACATAATCGCCAATTTCCTCTACCATGTTGATGAAGGCTTCATTATTTTTCTTCTCTAAGTCCTTCTCCCCTTTTAGATGTGTTATTTCTACAACTGTTTCCTTGTTATCTTCTTCTAGCACTCTAATAGTGGCAACCTTATCTATGTTCCTCCACGCCACTTCTGTAGATACCTTAACTAATGTATTACTTACCTGCTCATTAAACGTGAGTGGGCTTTATAGTCATGTGCCTGCTTTGCGATGCCTTATTCATTCTTTGGGACACACATGACTCCTCACATACATCAAAATTGGGCTCATCCATGTGATTTTGCATGGACCAGGACAATTATTTCCTTGCATGGGTAGTGTTCATGTCTGGGTCCATCAACTCCCATCCATAACACCCCTTAAGGCCCATTGTGCTCTGGAAACGGGCGCGGACAATTTTACTGGTGTCCTCAACATAGCCCATGTTTGGCCTAACATACTCCCCACTGGTTCTCCTCGTTGTTGGCCCCTTAGGAACTTGAGCGCCAAGGTTTGGAGTTAGATCTTTGATGTTTTGAGCAATATCATGCTCTTTTTCTCTTACCTCCTTTGCACCTTCCTCTTCATCCTTCATATCCTCATCCCTGGGTTCTTACACATCTTTTGGTTGTATAGGGGTTCTAAGTGCGCTCTCTACAGACTCCTCTGCCTCCTCATTCAGCTTTAGTTTTCTCTTCTTCCTCTTAGTTGTCTCTTTCTGAGGAGAGAGTTGTGGTGATCTCCTCACAAGCTGTGGGGTTCCCACGCCTTGGGTCCTTGTTCTTCTGAATACCCTTTTAAAGTGGCACTCTCCATGGAATGCTTCTACATCCAAGTCTTTGTCTTCTTCTTGTACCTAATGTGGAGTACCCGTGCGCTCATTCTATACTCTTTCTGTGGGCTAGCTTTGGCCTTTATGATCTAAGCCACCACTATCTTCATGTTCTTCTTCCTTCTCATCTACCGCTATAGTTTTTGCAAGCTGTGGGGTTGGCACGTTCTCCACTAAATGTTTGCCTTTAGGCGGCCCTGGGAGCGCGAACTCATTTTCTACATACTTGTTATTCTCTAGCTTAGGCTTAAGCTGAAGGTATACGAGCACAGCTCCACTGTATCTAATATCCAACCTTACTGGCTTCATACTTATGACATCTGAGATGAGCCTTTCAGTATAGGCAGCCCCACCTGGATACACATATGCCTTCCTCAGAGTGTGGTAGTCATAGTCTACCTTGTCTACATTAAAGTTTAGGCGGCGCGTAACAATAAATCGATGGACCGATGCCTAGAAGTAGCGCGCTGTGAAGGTATATGGTTGTTTGCACCATGGGCTCCATGCCCCATCCCTCATAGCAAATCATGTGATGCAGAAGTGTTGGTACACCGTAAATTGTACTGCCTTTCCCACCACCAAAGGTAGCTCCTTGGGAATGTGCCACTCTTCCTCAAATGTCACGCAGAGTTGGTCATACCACATCTCTACCCTCTGTTTAAACAACCCACTCATTGACCCTTCACATAAATATTTTTCAAACCTCTCCGCGAAGGACTTCTTTTCCATAGGATACTCCTAGATCTTGTTCTTTATCCCATAGGTCACTCTAATTTCTACAAACACAAGGGAAAAGGATAGTGCCAAAACTTATCTTCTCTCCTGTGTGCACTTCCTCAACAATGGTGTCTACAATGTAGTTTGCTAGGTTGTAGACTACTTCCTGAGATATTTTCTTTGCAACATGCAGCCACATGGTACTCACCTGCGACTATCTCTCTTGATTAATCAACTTGGTTACCAAATGTGTTGCTACCTGTACCACTGGATACTTCTTCAATTTATCAATGTCCATTTTACGCAGACCCTTAGTATACCCCAACTCCTTTCTTGTCTCTACAATTGTTTCTTTATTAGTCAGATCGCTAGCAAGGTCTACCCATGTGCCCTTCAATCCTATCAGTGTCGAAATTAGGGTTGTTGAGATTCTAACCCTTTGTCCCGAAAAATAGAAGAAGTCCTTATGGACCCTACTCATCAGCCATTGGTATAATGGTTCATACTTTCCAAAATATGGGAGCTCATACAACTGATATACTCCTACCTGTAGACACCCCAATTTCACATCTATCCTAAATCAATTAATTCCCCTTCCTCATTTCCCACAAAAATATATTTCGAATTAATCAAATATAATTTGATTAATTATCCATTTCAAAATCCAAAAAAATAATCTAATCCTCATCACATGTCATTATTCTCCATGTTTTTCCATTATTGAATTAAAAATTTAAATTCAAATCCTCACCCACCCTTCGTGGCCCCCACTCACCTAATCTTGCACACATTTTCGTGGCCCCCACTCACCTAATCATCGCCACTTATCTAATCTTGCCCACATTTTCAAACCACTCACCTAATCTTGCCCACATTTTCAAACCATGATTACTTAAATTAATCTAAGTTAATCACTCCCCCAGGCTATAAATACTACCTTACCCCTCCCCTCTAAAAGACACGGAGAATAAGCTTAAATATGCCTGTCTGAACTCTTGCATCCTTTGAGCATAAAGTATCCTTTCCACCTCGTCCTAATGCCCAAATAACCTCATCTTGAAGCATCCCAAATCCATAATCCCTTTATCCATTGGTACAAAGTAAGAGGATCTTGTTGCAGGAAGGCCTTGCTCCGTGTTCGAGGAAAAGCACCTACATATCACGCAATCAGGGCTCAATCCATGTTTCACTTCCCATTCTGAGGTTTGCTAAGGAACGCGAAGGAGGAGGTATCTCGATTAGTTGGTATTTTACTTCCTTGTTAGTAGTGTATTTTTCCTAGCTCACATTCTGGCATGCCCAGTTACTTTCCCGATTTGTTACCATTGATTTCCCAATTAGTGGTTTTATCTCATTCTTTGTTTATTATTGTTGCTGTTATTATCTCCTTTTCTGTGTCCTTATGGCTTCTTTGGTTAACCTTCACGCTTTGGGTAGTGTTTTTGTTGTGTGGTGTCTTGTGGTGTATCTGCAGGTTATAGTAACAATGAAACTATGATAGCTCATCGTCACATCTTTGATCTCCTCGGTGCTTGGTGTTTAGCAAGTTCTGAAAATCCATCACCGTAATCTATAGATACTCGTGGATCATGGCGAAAGTATTCATCAGTCTTAGTGTCATGTCCAATCCAGAGGTTACATTTAGTTTGATTTCCTTTTGCTAAATTAACTAGTTTGTAGGAAGAAAATTTTTGTCGTTTATTTTTTTCTTTCTGAGATATTCCTACAAAATCCAATCAAAATAGCATATCTAGATCTCTTTCCTTCTTATTACTAGGAAGTTGATCTTATTTTTTAACCTTGCTGTCAAAATTTTAGCTTCTCAAAGTACAGAATCTTGGTTTAAAATAAATTAAAAATAGCTCCTGGGATCGTTTGTTCTAAACCAAAAAATATATATTTATTCAGATCTTCATTTCTAACGTACCCATCTTCCGGATCCATAAATTTTGCTCCCGAACTCGGAATGAATTCTTTATTTCCAACAGAAAGAACCACGATCTGGAAGTATTGTCATTGGTGTTTTAAAAACAAAAACTTGAACATCTAAGATCTTAGTTTACATACCACCATTCAAAGACAATTGCTTTAAATAAGTAAAAACTAAAACAAAAAAAACAGTACGCTCAGGTACCAAATCCTAAACTCTGCTGGCCCAGTGATTTGACTCGGCCCGAATCTGGAAAGAACCCTCGTTTAACGTCGCCAACTCCCCTCACCTCACGATTGCCCTTCCTCATAGATCCCATCCCCAACCCTGGATTTCATCACCAGCCAAAGCTACCCGGTCTGCGAACACTCTTTCCTTGACTACCCACGCACGTCTACAACTATTTGCATCAACGATTACACCCTGAGACATTTCTATAACCAATCATTGATCATTGAGAAACGGTATTTACGTGCCGCTGGCTCTTCACTTACAGGTAATGCTGCACACAACTGCAGGAGTATTGGATACCCCCCAGAATGCTAGGATTTTTTGGTAGCGCAATGAGACGATTCAACCTATCAATATTTCTTATGTGCGACGTGACGAATTTGGTGCTCGTGAGATCTAACGTCTCTGACCAAATGCGTTAATATTTGAGTTATAACGTTTGATGCACATTCTCCCTCTATCATCTACCACCTGCATTCATCCCTCCTCATCCATCTGGACTGTGGTCTCAGTTCCATTCTAAAACAGCTTCACATGTAAGAATTGGTAGAGTCTCATGACTACAACGTAAGGGTTCCCCGTACTCAATGATGTCTCACCGGCTACAGAATTCCCTTCATAACCCACAGGACTTCAAAACCCCCTGCTATCGGAGGACGCATCTGCTCTTAGAGCCTAATTGCCTCTTCCTCATTGTCTTTGCCTTTTACATTTCACAAACATATTTACCAAGACTTGCTTTACAGTCAAAGCTGCACAACATAATATAATCACTATCCTTACAAGAAGTCGTATCTGTACAAGTTAAAAGCAACAGGGCCATGCTTCATGTGAGAATCAACAAGTGACTCTTCCACGTACCCGACCTCCCGAGGTCATGCAAGAGACAGCCGGTGGGGGTAGAATATGCAGATAAGCTAGTTAGGCCAACGATTTAATCTATTCAACGTCTACAAGTAAAAGTGTCTAATCAACACGGCATATGGTATGGGAGCTGTGGGCGAATATAAGGCAATCCCATCGCCAATTCCCTTCTAATCTGGATCTGGTGTGCTAGATCGATCAGCGAGGATTATTGTGCTCGAGTATGTCAATTCGAGCTCGCGCGTAAAGATTCGAAAGTTCTGAGGCTTGTGGGATGCGTGGAAGCAAATGTGTTGAGGGATTTTCGTGTATTTGCTCCATCTTTGTGGGTCACATCATGGTATCAGGACTGCAGGAGCCCCTGGACTATGGCCACGATTCGCATGGCCTTTGCCAAAATTCTCTAGCTTTTTAGCTCATGTGTTGATTTAGCAGGGATAGTTGTTTTTTCTCTTATGATGAGAGGACACAATAATCGGAGTTCGACTGAAATAGCCCACGTCCCACCCACATCCACATAAGTCTAATTCTCTTATGGATTATTATTGCTTAAGTCTTCTTTTCCACGGATCAAATTGGAATTATTCCTCCTTAGACTCTTGGTTGTTGCATCCTAATCCCGATGATGGTCCATACCCTTAGATCAAGTTCATCAAAATCTCTACATACCTAACAATTTTCAAATAGTCGTTGCCTTCCTCAAGCTTCTATGTTTAGAACCAATCAGCTGTGCATCCTTCTTCGAATACGTACAGGTCGTTCTTCACAATCACCTTTCGGATTCTTAAGCTGGTTCCCTATCTTCACACACCGCGGTGTCCCTCCAGCGTTTGGCTGTGGAACTAAAGGATCACATTCCGAACTTGCTTTTCTTATTCTTATTCGTATTTAGGTACAGTACGATATTAATTGTGTTTATATTACTTAGGGTCCTAACAATTGGTTGATTTTGACCAAAATAATGTGCGCTTTCGTCTTCTTTATTGTATTAACTACTCAATCAAATATTATTGGTTCAATACCTTGTTTCTTTCTCTTTTTTGGAAGTTTGTTAAATTGTTTTAATTACTTCTTATCTAACTAAGCCTTTTTCACCTGTTAAGTTTTGCTACTCGGTCCGATCACTTTAATCTGAGGCTAATTTAGTTCTAGACCACTTGTGCTCGTCTAATGTATTTGGGTTGCCTTTTGTGGTGCCGTTTGTGTCATACATAGTTAACAATTTTTAAATTTGATTTCCAAGATCTATAATGCCTTCTTGTGCGAAAATTCTAAATCATAAATTAAAAACATATATTTTCTTTTTTTATAACTTTCGTCGTACAATATTTATCGATTTTAGGGATTCCTTTTTCTAGATGACTTTAAAATGCAGAAAAACTTCTAATTGTTAAACTTGCAGGACCTTTTCGTAGAAACATTTCAAAATAGTCACGAGTCTAGCTGGGCCCATTTTGTCGCGATTTTGTATATCTATTCTAAATACAGGAGGCCACCCGGGGCCCCGCCAAACTAATCTATCTGCAAATTCTCGATCCTTCCGTCAGAAGTGAGGAATTTTCTCAGAAACTATCAATCCCCACATCCTGATTCACTGCAATATCTTAGACATGGTTAACTTGGACAACAGTTTCTCTGACCAACTACTTTATTGCGATAAGTTCTAACTAAAACTTTGAAAGATTTTTGGAACCTCACGATTTTGACAGACTCTTTTTACGATACCGACATTGCTGCTGTGTAACGTTTGTCGCTTATCTTTTGATCATCATTTTTCTTTTTTCACGTGAATCCAGAATCGTGAAATGCTATGCATCAATCATGATTAATTGCAATAGATTTATTCACATTATGCAGACAAATAGAATGCGGATTTCCGATCAGCACAAGTATACTCTTTTCCTATGCAATTCGAGCGGGGTCTGGAAAATGCAACAAACGCGTCTGCGATTGAGACTTAGTTTTTTCTAACATTTTCTGCAAAATCCTGCTAGCTTTATTTTTTGTTTCTAACTATTGTCTTGATCGTTATTTTACTTTTGTGCATTAAACAATATTTGTCTAATCAAGTTGGTTGTGTATGCTCTTTTCCTGTAACTTCGAGCAATCTGGAAAATCAAAAACAGCCACGATCGTTTTTCTACCAATTCATTTGCAAGACTAACTACAATCTATAGTTTTCTGAAGGACCATGAAAATCGCTGGAAATTGGCCAAAAATGTTTGCAAAACACAAAATAAAAAAATGGCTTAAACCTGCAATACAATACCACAATCAAAGAAAATTGCTAAACCTAAAAAAGAAAAACTAGCATGCTCAGGTACGCATGTCATTTTCTGTTGGTGATTTAAAACAAGGTGGAAAAACCTTCAGAACTAAACATCTGGGGCCATTCGCATTTTTGCACGTAGTAGAGGTGGATTTCATCACCACCAAACTACACCTATGATCAAACTTTCACTACCACGCACCAAAGCATTCGCATTTGCATTGCACTTTGAGACCTAGTCTCATCACAGGGGACCGGTATCATACCTCGCCCCTGCTCAAGTCGGCACTTAAAGGTAATGCGTCGATGTTTGCGAACATGCGTTCACGCCTAAATAGTTGTAACAACGCGCCTAGGCATCGTCCCTGTAAATATTCGGGGAGTTATAAGGACACCATACACATTCATTCCCCCATCACCTTCCGGGCCTTTTCGTCAAAGACCTGCCTTGGACGTGGTGATTCACTTCAACGTAGGGAATTAAGAATTGGTGAGTCTTTTTAGAGTGCTACGAGCGGGGCATGCGGGATGTTCCACAACATATCTGTATGATTGCATGAAACAATGATTATTCCCGAAGGATCTACTGTTGGAAATATTGAATGTCAAAAGAGGTGTTGGTGATAATACTAGTGATTATAGATCTAGTTTTAAGTATTGACCTGTATCATTTTATCGGTGGCACCAGTATTGATAAACTTACAGAATTGGTGAGTCTTTTTAGAGTATACAAGCCTGCATCCACCATTCTACAACATACCTGTATGATTGAATGGGTACAATGATTATTCCCGAAGGATCTACCTCTTAAGCCAAAACAATTTGATACACATGACTGCTTGCTGTTTGTAAACAAAATAGTTTAGCATTGTTATTATCATAAAAATTGGTTGATATCAATGTGTTTATTGTAAAATTTCAAATCCTAGTTGTGTTCAACAAAACCATTTCTCGACATATTCAATACCAAACAAAATGTTGAAGCAATCCAACAACAAAGATCAAAACATCACATTGATTTCATTAGCTCACTTTAAGCCAATAACGAATCCTGTCATAGTTTGTTTCGAGCTATATCAAAGTAGATATTAAGTGACTTGTTTGAGTTCACTCCTTATCTCATCAATTGACAAGCTTGTTTAAAGCTCCAAGCCAACAAAGAATCCTTCATAACTTGTTTCTAGATATATCAAACTGGTACTAAGTGACTTGTTTGAGTTCACTCCTTATCTCATCAATTGTAAAGCTTGTCGAGTTTGTCCACAACAAATCCTTCATAACTTGTTTTGAGCTATATCAAACTGACAGGTCACTCATTATCTCATCAATTGTCAAGCTTGTTTAAGCTCATTTCCTTCATAACTTTTTTCGAGCTATATCAAACTGATGTTGAGTGACTTATTTGTCACTCCTTATCTCATCAGTTGTCAAGCTTGTTTAAGCTTCAAACCAATCAACGATATTCATCATAGCTTGTTTGAGCTATATCCCACTTGGTATCGAGTACCTTGTTTGAGTGTACTCCTTACATTATCATGTGTTAATCTTGTTTAATCCAAACCTAAACCATTTTCATTATAGCTTGTTTGAGCTATAGCATATTTATCCCGAGTAGTTTGTTTGAGCTTACTCCTTATAGCCTTACTTGTTAAAACTCGCTTGAGCCAAAAAAAAGATCACAATCAATAGGTTGAGCTCTTCATCGCACCTTTCTTTGTTCTCCCTCTATTTCAAACACAATGAATTCACGAAAAACATCACACAATGAGCTATTAGAACAAATTAATAAGATGACAACACAACTCTCTCATATGGCTACCCAAATCAGTGAACAATCACCCAAAAAGCCAATCATACAACCTAATGAAGACATCACTTCACGTAAAGTCCAACGTCAGTTTACACCCCTTGGAGAAAGTCTCTCTAGTGTTTTTCATCAACTAAAAGAGGCTAAACTGATAAGATATCCAATTACAAAACCCTTTGTCGAAGGGGAACCTAAGCCATGCTGGTACAAACCTAACACATACTGTGACTTTCATCACATTGATGGTCATCACATAGATAAATGTGTACGATTTAAGAATTACGTCCAAGACTTAATTGACGACGACGTCATCTCTGTAGAGCTTGATGACAATGCTCTTGCAAACCAACGACACATCTAATACCACAACTTTCAATGAAGAGCTGACTACTGTCGAAACTCCTATACATACTGAAATTCCATGAGATCACAACAACAGAAGTCAAGATTCTCTAATTCCAAACCAATCCATATCTTCTTAAAAAAAAATTCCATTAGTTCAAACATACATTGAACCTGTTTTGGACAACACATTCTTCCAACATTTACTGAGAGCTTGAATTTGATTTCAAGACTCTCTTTCAGCCCAAACATACATTAAACCTATTTTGGGTGACAACATTCTTCCAACATCTAACGAGACCTTGACCTCGTTTTAAGACTCCCTTTCAACCCTTGATATTACTGTAGACACTACAGAAGAGGTTCCATCATCAAACATCATTGATATTGATTATATTCTTTTAATGTTGGCTCATATGCCTAACATCTCTAGCCTTGTTCTAGAAACACAACCGCAACAAGTTTGGACACTTGCAACAATGCCACCTGTCATGTCCATTATACTTTCAACGATCGATCTTGCAGGCATCTCATCACCAATGATTCCCACCTGTCTCAAGACTTCTACAGAGCATACATTCTACTAAGGTACATATACCTAGGAATATCCTTATGCAACCTTTTCTAACTTTAATTGTGAATATATCGTCAAATCAATTAATTAACAAGCAAGGACAAACAGAAGCAACGAAAATTGGCAAACAATGCAAACATGACACGCCACTCCCTTCTCCCTTGTTTATGGTGGGGAAGATATTTTACATGTCAAGGTTGAATTCCCGTCCTTTAGAATATCCCTCAAAGACGTAATCAATAAAGATTATTATCGAACATTCACGCCTTAATGAACTCGAGCTTCTTGACGAAAAATGACTTAATGCCCTAGATCATCTTCAAGTATATCAAAATCGGCGACAACATAACTACTATAAAAAAATCAACACCTCAGAAAATTTAAGGTCAATGATCTCATTCTCAACAGAAAATTGAAAGAACATACCCAAAGAATAAGACAAACAAGATAAATTTGAGCCTAATTGGTTAGGACCCTATGTAATTATAGATAATTTTATCTTTGGAGCTTATAAATTGGCCATTAGCATATGGTCAAGATCCTTGATGAACCAATGAATGCAGTTAATTTAAAGAAATTTTATCCTTGAGATGTTCACTATTCTAGGAAACAACATGTACATTGTTCCTTTTGTCTTGCTTATCTCTGAATAATTTAAATTTATTCATTTCCATTGGTAGATATTTTCATTATCAAAATCACATCTTCATATTTATCATCATGAGACAAGTGCTAATATAAATCCTATTAAGTTTGTGAGCATCATACTTCTTATAATAGCTCCCATTTTAGTCGCTTTCACCTATGGTCATACCTAGAAGCTTACTGATGGTAATATATTCCCTTCTAAAACATTCTCTCTTTTCATAACAAAGCTCTAAACTTTTTACCCAGTTCATTTGGTCGTCCATCTCAGTCTTCGGTGTTGAACCCTCGCGTCCTACTAGTCATGTGGGGCTGAGATTGGGGGCAGATGTTCCTTCCCAAATAAAAAGTACTATTGTAAAAAATCCATCAATTCAATAACTTATGAACAATTCATCTTCACATCTTTCGTCCTTCATAGTCTTTGGTGTTGAGCCCACACTTCTTACTAGTAGTGTGAGACTAGGAATGGAGCAAGGTGCCCTTACTCGTCTACGTCTTGTCTTCAGTGATAAATCATTGCCTCTTACAAGTGGCATGGGGCAAAGCATAAAGGGTCATTCTTATAAAGCATAAAAATATTGCAAAAACATTCAAAAAAAAGGACAAAAAACAAAACAAAAAACAAAAAAACAAAAAAAAGACAAAAAGGAACTTCACTCGCCTATATTTTGTCTTTGGTGATGAGCCCTTGCTTCTCACTAGTAGCATGGGGCAGGGCATAGGGATTCATTTCAAAAATAAAAAATTATCCATTACAGTGCTTACAAATTATAGAATCCCCAAAGAAGTAATTTAGATGCTTAAGTGAAGAGAGAACTATCCCTTCAACCTCATATCTTACCAATCAGTAGGCCACATAACTTTCAAAGTCTAGCACGTGACTCATAAAGTGAAAGCCATTTTTGAAACTGGTTCAGTGACCATTATGAAGAATGGAGTCACAATTTCCCAAAGGGATTGTTGTTATCATTTGTCTCTATATTCATTATCTACCTCCTACGTCCTTCTTGATTCTCGGTGATGAGCCCACACATCTTACTAGTTGTGTGGAGTCAAGAATGGAGCTGGAATTCTTTTCATCATATCATCACCACCATATCCTGCCAATGGAAAGAGAATTTGTGTTATTCTCGAAGCATAAGTTACCACATGGAACACGGTACATATGGATGATATCCATGTTTATTGCCTCTAAAAATATCTACACTCTGGTTTATCACCTCTCAAAAATCTAAAAACATTTACAAAATCTTTTGAAAATCCTTAAATCCAAAAACATTTGAAAATCCAAAAATCTAGTTTGAAAATAAAAATCTAAAAACAGTGTAAAACTTCAAAAATCCAAAAACATTTGAAAATCGTCAAAAATCCAAAAAACAGTCTTCAAAAACAAAAACAGTGTAAAAATCTCTAAATCCAAAAATCGTTAAAAACATAAACATTTGAAAATCGTCAAAAATCCAAAAAACAGTAACATTTGAAAATCGTCAAAAATTAGAAAATCGTCAAAAATCCAAAAAACAGTGTAAAAATCTCAAAATCCAAAAACATTTGAAAATCGTCAAATTCCCAAGTATAAAAATCCCTCCAAAAATATAAAACATTAAAAAAACTCCAAAAAATAGAAAATATAAAATTCCAAAAACATTAGAAAATATCCAAAATACAAAAACATTTACAAAATATTCAAAAGACAAAAATATTTGCAAAATTTTCAAAAGACTCTACAAAACATTGTAAAATCTCTAAAAACTCAATAAGCAACACAATTCATCCTTTGAACTATTATCCCAAACAAATGGTCCAACCACCTTATGACTACCAAATTCAAACCACTTCTCCTCGTGTGAATCCTCGCTTGGGGAAAATCCGGCTCTCATTGTTTCCTTGTTTGAGGAGATTGACCCAATACCTTGTACCCCTTACTTGGGGCACATCCAATCAATCATCACTGTGGAACACGTTAGGGACATGTTTATTGGTTCTTATGTTGCATTATTAGTTACAAATTATTAATTGCTTTCTTGTATCTTGATATATTACAGGGGGCATCTTGATTTTATGTATCCTGGTGTTCTCTCTAATATTCTTATGTTATCTAATTGCATGTCGTACTGGGGCATCATACTTTCTTGATGGCCTCTGTCTATGATCTCTTCCATTTGCATATCGTACTGGGGCATCAAACCTTTTTGATGGCCCCTGTCTATGCTATCACGCATATTACAGTCTAGTCATCCTGATCTTTTATATCACGATGCATCCTGTTATGTGCTATATTAAAATTAAGATATTTTTCGTCACGTGAGTATCTTCCTGCATGATCAACATCTTACTTTACACCCCATCCATTCACCCATACTAATACATTCCCTAGTTTGGGAATCCTACTTGATCACCGTTGCAGTTTGTGAATCCTACTTGAAGATCTTTCTCAAGTAGCATTCACTATCTAGCAGCTCCTCTCCCCCACCATGATCACCATGTATTTGATCCATTCATCCTCACTCCTCATTTTTACTCCTCTACCACTTATCCCCATATTACCCTTCTCACCATTCCTATACCCTCTCACCCATTTGTATTCTTTCCTTTCACTCTTTTGTCTTCCTGCTTGACAATCTTACTTAATAACCCCTTCTATATGGGATCCTCGGTGGAGGTTTACCCTCTCCCTAAGATCTTCCCTCTGTAGAAGCTTCTTCACCACCTACCCTCTCATCAAACAACACTCACCACCACACACATCTTCCAACTCCACCTCTTATGACTTCTCATTCTCGCATCATTACTCTCACCACGCGGGCATCCCAATTAAGGATTCCCCTCACACTCTCCGCCCTCCACTCGCATATATTCCTTCATCCATTCATGTTACACTCCTTTGTTTCCTTTCTTTCTTATTATCACCTCATCTCATATCCTATACCACTATAGGCATACCTCACTCACTCTTTTCTCATCCTTCCCCAAATCTATCTTATGCCTGGTCATCCTACTTACCCCGCTCTCGTAGTATGGAAAATTCACTTGAGGGTACCCCTTCAGTCCTTTTTTTCATACCCTATTCCCACCAACTCTATCATCATCCTTCTTCTTCTTTAGCTTGGCGATCTTACTTAACTATTCCAGCCGCATGGCAATCTTACTTAAGACTTCCACTTAAGGTTGATTTTCCGTATAGCCTTCCCCCATCCCATCATATTTCCCCCATCTTATTTCTCCCACCTCTCGTCACGTGATCATCTTCTTCAACCTACCATTCCACCCCTATGTTCCAATATCATTTTGTCTTTCTCCTTGCATATCATCCCTGTCGGTTAGGTGATCTTACGAAACCTCTCTAGTAGCATGACGATCTTACTTAAGAGATTCTCTTAAGAATGACATGTCATCTTACACTCGCCCATCACTCTCACAATCTCACCATCCATATTTCCTCTTCATTCCCCATCATCACATCTTTTTACCACCACTATCACCCTCCTCTGCTTGGCAATCTTACTTAACCACTCACCCGGCATGGTGATCTCACTTAAGAGTCCCTCTTAAGGATGATCTGTCTCCTTGCCTTTCCCCATCACTACACACCCTTCACCCTTCACTTTTTCTCGGCATTCCCCATTATCACATCCTTTCACCTCCTTTTCCATTCTCGCAAACACCACTTCTCGCTTGCCCAATTTCATTTGTCATCTCCAGTTAGAGTAGCTCACACCTGGTACAATCTTACTTAACCACTTCCGTCACATGACTATGGTATTGAAAACTTCTTTCCCTAGATCTATGGTATTGACTAGATCCTTGATGTCTAGCTCTCTCATAAATCTATGGACTTTACTAGTTCTTTGATGACTAGTTATTTCCATGATTTATGGCTTGATCTACGACCTTGACTGGTTCTTAGATTATTATTCCTTGCCTATATAAGTAAGGTCCATTCTCATTGTATTTCATTGAGTTCCATAATAATATATGATATTGCTGCTCATTTGTTTGCAAAGGTTTATGTAAAGTTATTCTAGAAAATTACTTTCATCTTATTGATCATGATGTTTGATTAGCATCTGTGTTCTTGGCTTGGCATGATCTGGTTATCATTCCTTTTAGCTTAACCACTTTCGTCACATGACAGTCTTATGTCAAGGTCCTCCCTACGCTTAACTTTTCATTATGAACTTCTCCCTTACCTCATTCTTTGTTCACTTTGTTGATCGCTTATTCCACCTGGTCTCTCCTACTACCCACTTTTTCCTCCTACCATTATCCTTTCTCCACATATTGTCTTATAACATATGCCTAATCTCTTTCGTCTACAATCACGTTCTTTTCCCCCATTTTCCCCTTCTTGATCCATCATCCTTCATACCGTTTCTTCCCATTCTTTTCATGTCTTGTTTCTTCATCCTCACCTCATTCATCCTCATCACCCACATCCTCTCCTCGCTTTCACCTAGTCCCAACTCATCCCTCCCATTTTCTTTACTCTTTCCACTTAATTTTCTCAAATTCCCCCCACATTTCTACCCACACATGTGTTTGCCATTATTGTTAACATTCCTCTATCCTTATTTCATCATCATCTTCTATTCCTACGCGCTAATAATTGTCAAGTGGGCTTTCCCTAATAATCATCAATCCTCATTCTGCATGACCTCATTCACTCCCTTGGACCTTCTAGAGTTTCCCTTTATTCCTTCCCTCCTCTAAGCCTACCACTCATTGTCAAGGGGGATTTCCCTAACATCCCTTTGCTAGCCTTACCCTTTGCAATCCTCATTACCTGTTGTCCTTTTCTTCATTTTTTTCTCTCACCCTTCCCTACCACTCATTGTCAAGGGGGATTTCCCTAACGTCCCCTCATTGGCATTGCCTCTTCTATCCCCCATTCTCTGTTCTCTTCTATTCTTTTCCCTCAATGCCACCCTTTCTTATCACTTTTTACCCATCTCTCCATCTTCCTCTTCACCCTCTTCAATATCTTTACTGTCTTCATCATACCTCCTTTGTATATTTTCTCATCAGTCCTAATATCCTCATTCCATGCATCTTCACATCTTTTCCAATTGACGTCATTCCTCCCCTCTTTCTTATCTTTGAACATTCCTTATACCATGTTACCTTTCTACTTATTATCCCCTTTATATATTCCCTTCCTTCTACATCATTTTATTTGTTATCCTCTTCTCTGTCCCACCCCTTGTCTTATTTCCCTTCTCATGTACCATCTTCTTCCCCTTTTTCCATCACATTTCCTCCTTACTTCCCCATCGATAACCTAGCTCTTCAGTGTTGTCCTATATTTTTTATCATACCACCCTCCACATGCATCTCCATATGGTCTATTCCATCTTCTTCGCCTTGGTCTTTCTCGCAATGACACGATTCCTTCAATCTTCTCGCTTGTATTTGCTCTATCTTCCTTTTCTCTCCCCTAATTTTTCATGTTCCTTCTTGACCAATTCTCCTTTTCTCTACCACCCCTACCTTTTCATTCATTTTGTATTTGTTTCTCTTCTTTTCTTTACTCTTTTGCACACTTTCCTCGCCCCTCATAGTTTCTTTTTTTTCTTCATTCTACTTCTTATTTTGTCCTCTTTTCATTTTTGTCAATTTCACCCCCTACTCCCACCTCATCTTCTCCTTCTTATTTATCCTTTCTTTGTTTTATAATTTTCTTCATCTCTATCATTTCTTTCACTTTCCTACGTATCCCTCTTTATTATCTCTGTTGCTTCCTTCATTTGGCACATCTCTCTATTTCATCCCTTCACCCTCTACTCTGTCATTTTCCTCTTTCTGCCTTGTTTTTCCTTTATCATTCCCTTCTTCTCCTATCATCCCTCTCTCTTATTTCTACCTTTTTTCATTCCTTTTTTTCCCCTCCCCTACCACCCTTACTCTTCTCATAATCCACACCCAATCCTATCCATTCCCATTTCTCTTTCCCACACACTTTCATACCTACCATTCAAGACCGATTGAATCCTTTCTCTATTTGCGTCGTGCAGTCATTCCAGTATCTTCCACTCCATTATTGTCCTCTTCTCTGCAGAATTTATTTCTCTTCTTTTCGAGAGTTCTGTCGTATATTCCATTCTCGTCAGTCCTCTCGAGGGGGCATCACCACATCTATCCATAATCACATCTTCTCATGACATTTTTTTCTTAGAGGATACTATGACATCTGTCACTCACCACTTTCTATTCTCCCCAAAAAACATTCGCTATACCTTTTGCTTAAAAAAAGTAGATTGAATTATTCCCCGATCCCATCTACTTTCTTTGAAAGAACACTACTTTCATAGTACCCTTCCAAAGAGGGGCAGATGTAGACACCCTAATTTCACATATGTCATAAATCAATTAATTCCCCTTCCTCATTTCCCAAAAAAATACATTTCAAATTAATTAAATATAATTTGATTAATTATCCATTTCAAAATTTAAAAAATAACCCAATCCTCATCACATGTCATTATTCTCCGTGTTTTTCTATTATAGAATTAAAAATTTAAATTCAAATCCTCACCCACTCCTTCGTGGCCCCCACTCACCTAAAATCCTCCAATTATGAATTAAAAATCTAAAATCAAATCCTCACCCATTCTTTGTGGTCCCCACTCATCTAATCTTGCCCACATTTTCAAACCACTCACCTAATCTTGCCCACATTTTCAAATTACTCTATGATTACTTAAATTAATCTACGTTAATCACTCCCCCAGGATATAAATACAACCTTACCCTTCCCCTCTAAGGACACATGGAGAATAAGCTTACATGCTATATCTAAGTTCTTGCATCCTTTAAGCAAAGAGACATCCTTTTGCCCTCATCCTAATAACCTCATTCTGAAGCACCCCAAGTCCATAATCATTTTTCCCATCTAGTGCAAAGTAAGAGTATCATTGTTGCAGGAAGATCATTTCTCCATCTTCAAGAAACAGCACCTACATATCACACAATCAAGGCTCAATCAAAGTTTTCTAGCCCATTACTGAGGTTTCCTACAGAACGCGAAGGAGGAGGTATGATTTTTGGTATTTTACTTCCTTGTTAGTAGTGTATTTTTTCTAGCTTACAGTTCCTTCTCTGGTCAGTCAAGATCCACCTATCTAACCCTATGTCACACCACCTTTAAAATGTGTACCCCATCCCCTCCTCCTATCAATTCCTTTACAACATTACCAATTCAAATCAAGCAACCACATTTTAAAATATGTATGTGGGAATCCCACTCCTGTTTGACTATCACAGTCCTTCTGGGTATTGCATCTTACTGAAAAATTCCACTCTAAGCAACCACCTTTAGAACTTCATCTTCTACCCTCTTCTTTCCTTTCGTGCCTGCTGCAGGTGCTTTCTTTGGTGTCATCATAAAAATCCACCTTTTCACTATCTATAACAAGAAAACTCAGACCCTATCTCAAATTTGCATGCCCTAGCTTGAAATCACGTGCCCTAGCTTGTTTTTAACGCCTCTGCTTCGCTCAAACCCTTCACTAATGGGGACGCAAGCCTCTTCCGCACAATAATCCACTCTCCACGTCTAGTTTCACACTCTTCACACCTCAATATGACTCGCTCGGCTTGATCACACTTAGCTCGCTCAAATACTTGTGATTGCAAAGGTAAAAATGAACCCGCATCATGTCCTTATATAATTTTAAAAAAATTTAGTACATTTATTACTCCTTCACCAACCAACAATCCTCTCATTAACTATGACCATTTTCACAATATCTCCATGCGTGGTACATCTTCGCGCCCCAGCTATAACCTTCTAGCACGTGGCCTTCCTACCTTCTAGCTACAGACTTCTCTTCAGTGCAACTTCCATGCACTTGAGTACCTTGATATACTACGCCTTTACCTTGGTAGTCTCCATCGGTTGCTACTTACCTCGTGTTATATTGTTCCCTCATTTATCTCCATCTACGGTCATCTCTTTTTTAAAGCAATCTCCTTTTGGTAACAACTCCTCTCCAAACTTGAATAGTACACCTGTAGTAGTTTGTTCCTTTATGTGTACCCAGTTGTAAATAGCCACCCCACACCAATGGTATGTGCAGTCCTCTACACATAAAATTTCTTTAAATGGTAATTAGCTTCCAACGCGCAAACATGTTTATTACACAAAACAAAAACTAAATTGACAAAGCATAGCGACAAAAAGGAAATACATTAATGAAACCCTAGTCTAAATGGAAACACTGCCTTATTACAAACACCAACAAGACTTATTTATAGTAGGGCTTCAGCCTACTCCTGTTAAAGTAACCAGGTAACTGTATTCCATCAAGTGTCTCTAACTGACAAGCACCTGATTCAACTATATGAGTGATAATATACGGTCCCAACCAATGCACTTTAAGCTTAACTAGATGGCGCAGAAACTTAGAGTCATAAAGAAGCACCATTTGTCCCATCTCAAGATTTTTTTCCCTGATGTGCCTGTCATGCCATGCCTTCTGCCTGGCCTTTTCCTACTTCTAACTCCAACGTGTTATGGCGCACCTCTCATCCAACTGTATCAATTTATCAATTATTTCTTCCAAAGCTTTCTCATCAGCTAGACCTCCAACGTGTGCAATATGCAAAGAAGGTAACATGAATTCCATAGGAAGAACTGCTTTTGCGCCAAACACCAACTGAAAGGGTGTGGCTTTGTTCAACCTCTTATATGTTGTTCTATATGCCCAAAGCATGGAAAAACTTTATCATCCCAATCTTTCCTTCCAACATCACAAATTTTTGTCAATGTCTGGCTCAAAATCTTGTTGAAGGCCTCAACAGTCCCATTTTCCTAAGGATGATAGGGTGTAGTCTTATGGTGCACAATCATAAATTCATCCAATAGTATCCTGATTGTCTCATTCAGAAAGTGTGTACCCCTATCACTTGTCAAGCTTAGTGGGCATCCATACCTTGTAAGAACATTTTCCCATAAGAACCTGGTTGTTGTAGCTGTTGTACAATCCTTGGTAGGTGTTGCTTCTGCCCACCTTGTAAGATAATCTGTGCAAGTGATGATGTAGCAGTGATCTAGTTCTATGCGCAGCTGGTGAAATAGGACCCACAAAGTCTATAGCCCATTTCTCAAATGGCTCTACACTAGGAATAGGTCTTAAAGGCATTTCATCTCTTTTCCTAGGTTTACCAACATGTTGACAGTGATCACACGCCTTACAATATGCTTTACAATCCTTGTAGAGGGTCTCCCACCATAATCCAATGAGTAGAATCTTGTGCGCAGTGGTGTCACCTGCATAGTGCCCACCTGCAATACCACCATGAGCCTCTTCCATGATGTCTGTGTGCTCGTGCTCTAGCACACACCGACACAATACTTCATCTCGGCCTAACTTGTATAGGTCACCACTAATCAACATAAAAGGTGTCCACGTGAATTACAAGTTGTTTCTTCTCTAAGGATTTCATTCCTTCTGGCACCATACCTATACGTAAAAAGATAGCAATATCCTCTAATTCCAAAGGTGTGCATTGTAACTTGTACAACTGTGCATCCGACATTGTATCTTCAATTGTCTGCGCATCCTCCCCCGACTGAATTCTTGATAAATGGTCTGGGCCAGAATTACTTTTCCCTGGTTTTACCACAACTGTGAAATCAAATTCTTGGAATAAGAGCACCCATCAACATATGTGCCCCTATAAAATGGGCTTGTTTACCAAGTATTTCAATGTCATGTGATCGGTGTAAAATATGAATGGTGTTGCTAAAAGGTATTGTCTGAATTTATGTAGTGCATAGATCATTGACAAGGCTTCACGCTCAGTAGTTGTATAATTCTTCTCTACAGGAGTCAACTTTCTACTAGCAAAATAGATAGGATGATCTATAATACCTTCTCTAGGCTGAGCTAACACCATGCCCAATGGTCGTGCCAGAGGCATCCACATGTACATGAAATGGTTGGTCCCATGAGGGAAAACATAGAATAGGCGTTGTAGTAAGTCTTTCCTTCAATGTCTCAAATGCGCACTACTATGGTTCTCCCCAATAAAATGTCCCTTTTCCTTTTAGTAACTCTTCCAAGGGTGCGGAAACCTTAGCATATCCTTTGATAAATTTTCTATAATACCCAGTGTGACCCAAGAATTCATGCACCTCACTCTGACTGGTAGGCTCTTCCAGGCCTACAATAACTGCAACCTTAGTTGGATCTACTAACAAACCTTCCTTGCAGATGATGTGCCCTAACAGAGTGCCAAAAGGTGTAGCAAACACACACTTCTTGATGTTTCAAAGAGATGCTTAACTACCTACATCTTTCAAACATTAAGCGAAAATTGTCACAATGATCCTTAACAAGCCCATACACCATCCAATCATCCAAGTAAACTTGCAAGAAAATGTGAATAAAATCCTGGAATGCTTGAACAACTATTCGTGAAAATACAACAGGCACATTTTTCAGACCAAAGGGCATCACAGTATATGAAAAACTTCCCCATTCAGTGGTGAAAGTTGTTTTTTCTTGATCCTCATATGCAATCCAGACCTGATGATACCCAAAGAATCCATCTATAAAAGAATAGATTTCATGCCCTGCAACGCCTTCTAATATCTCCTCTGTGAAAGGTGTAGGAAAGGGATCAATCACACATGCAACATTCAGTTCTCTGTAATCCACACAAATCCTAATCCGACCATATTTCTTTATACTGATAACCATGGGGCTAACCCACTCTGATTCTTCCAGGGGCTTGATGATGCCAGACTTCAACATCTTGTCAATTTCTTCTTTAACCTTTACACGCAGGTTAGGGTTCATCTTGTAGGGTCTCTTCCTGACCAGGCGCACACCTTCCTTAAGCTTTATCTTCATCTCTCCTAATGATTCATGCACTCCTTTTAATTCATGGTAGCCCCTAGGAAATAAGTCCTGAAAATCATGGAGCAACTCCACTATCTTTTCCACTTCAGATTCAGACCAATAATCTCCAATTATTGCCTCTTTAGGTTCAGCATCCGTACCAATATTCACTTTCTTTGTCCTCATAGGTTCATGATAGGCATGCACATTGTTATCCACACTATCCAAGACCTCACACGTACCTGTTGAATGATCTATATCCAGATTTTCTACTTCTTCATCATCCACTATGTAGACCATCTTTCCTTTTTCTTTCTCAAAGCAAGTGCACTTAAGTAGCATGGCATTTGTCTCTGCTTCTTCATCAAAATGCGCTCTTGAGTCATTCTCATCAAATAACTCTTGAATGAGTTCTTCCACCTTTGCACTGTCTCCCATAGTTAAATGCTTTATAACCCTTAATGCCTCTTCTACTAGAGGTTTAGTAGAGAAGTAGTCAAAATTCTGGACCATACCTACAATCAAATCCTACCAATTTCTAGTTTCTCTATGTAGCTCCGCATATACATACCAAGCATGTGCATAGCCTTGTAAAGTGGAATAAAGTTTGTGCACCCATAGTGAAGGTGGTAAAGCTTCCTGCCCCTCTGTCCAGAGCCTCTCACACTGTTGAACATGGTGCTGAACAGGTTGATTACCATGATATGTGCAGATTTGAGTAGGTGCATTGCTCCTGGAAAACTGAGTTGTAAGAGCAATCCTGACTTCATTCCATTCTACAAGATTATCCCTGTGAACCACCCACCAGCGCATTGTTGTCCCACGCAGGGTATATGCTAACATATTTCTTCTTTCAAATTGGTCTATCCACTATTCCTCCATGGTGTGCAGGAATACCATAGGGTCTCCTTCTCCAGTGTACCGAGGTACAAAGTTGTTACCTATCCTCCTGATGCAATGAGGTTTTCTTTTCCACACAAATGTGCTCCTTACTTTGTGCCCAACCATCTCATAAGTACCATGAGCCCAATTATCACAAGCAATACTTGTAGTATCACTAATAGACTACACATCTTCCCACTAAAGGATTCCTTCCTTAGATGGCTCGAGTACTTCTGGGTCCCGAATGGTGCGTACATAAATCCTATTCAGATCTTCCTCACTCAAAGGCTCAACATAGGGTGCAAATTTCCCATCTGTTAAAGGGATAATAACTCTTTCCTCCTTGTTCTCAAAACTGATATATCCCTTGTTGAACCAAAGATCAACATTATTTACATAACACCAAGGGCACCCAAGCAGAGCTGGGAAACTGTCTTCTTCTGCAAGCACTAAAACCTCAAAATCCCCAGTGAACTTGGCCCCTTGTATAGTAATGGATGCATCTTTTAAAACTCTGATAGGAGTGGCCTTAGTTTGATTAGCCATAAACAATACATTAGAAGATGGCTGCAATGAAGGTCTCCCCATCTGTACCCATGCATCTAAAGTAAGCACATTTACTTCCATGTGCCTGTGTCAATCAATATATTACTCAAGAGCCATCCATCGACAACAACATTCAGAGTGATCTCCTTGTCGTAATCTAAGCTATGGGGGGGAAGATTTGCATGTAGGATATGACACCCATTCTCAATATTCACACATGGAGTGTTTCCCTTTAGCCAACTCCCTAGTAATGGAATAATATTCTCCTGGCGCAACATTCTACATACCTCCTTCAAGTCATCAATATCTAACTGGACCATCTCTGCTTCCTTCTTATATTCCATCTTCCATGATTTCTCCTTTAAACACTATATTTCCCCTTGAAGGTCTCTGAGTACCTCCATGGTCTCCTAATAAAGATCCTTTTGGTGCACAGGATCCGGGTATCTTGCATGCAAAACGTCCTCCTTAGTGATGGTAAGTTTATGTGGCAACACCTCTCTAGCGCACATAGGTTCAGTGCATGTAGTGATCTTCACGGGCAATACCTCAAGTTCTGGTGCCAACTTTGGCATCCACTGATTTTCCACAGCATGTTGTATCCTAACCATCCCTGTGCCTTTGTTCTCCTATTTATGTTGTTTGCTAAGATGCTCATATAGATCCGGGCATTCCTCATAGCTATGATTCTTCCCACAGAAAGAACATGTAATATTCTGAGGACATTCACGCTTGTAGTGGTCAGGTGATCCACATGTAAAGCATGTTCCATGAGGGAATTCACTTCATCCACCACCACGGCCTCAACCTCTGAATCCACCATGGTATCCTCGACCTCTGCCACGTCCTCCTTCATAGCACCTCTCGTTCTGATCATAGTGTGCTTGATTGTGATTCTGATCCTGGTGCTCACCTTTACCCTTAGAGTTATCTGATACTCCTTGTCTGTCGCACACCAATATCTATAGCATCATGGATCTGACCAATCAACTTGCAGTCTTTTATATCATGAGTCGTGGACTGAAAATCTTACAATAGCAGGATTCATTCTTCCTTATCACGTGTTATAATAATGGGAAGTGGTTGGCGTCATGGTTCAGGTGACATATCTCATAGTCTAGCAATAACGACCGTATTATTCTGTGGGGACAACTATCTTTGGTGTGCCCCTCCACTTCACAGTCTGTACACCAAATCCCAGTGCACATCTCATGTGCCAAATTCACCGATAGTTTCTCCAACTACTTTGTCATGGCTACAATATGTGCTTCCAAGAATGGGCTGACTCTAGTGTCTATACTCCCGACTGCCTCAGTGCGCAAAGCTACTTCAAGTGCTTCGCGCAGATCAGTGTATGTCTTATATGACATTGCCCTTCCACAAGATGTGATCATACCTCCAACGAAAAATTGTGCATGTTGGCTTGCGTGAATATCATAAGAAATCTTAGATAAAAGTGTTTTGAAATGGGCATCATACTCCCAGACACTCTCAGTAGTGCCTTGTTTAATATCCTTGAGTGTGCTTATACTCTTCTACTCAAACTCAGGGATATAGAACTCTTTAAGGAATGCATCTTTGAATGTTGCATAATCTACAAAAGTTTGATCAGGGTCAAACTTCTTGTACCAACTGTGTGTGCATCCCTGCAATGTAGTTACAAATTGACTTGCCTTGCGCTCAGAAGCCATGATTCCTTTTATGCGCCACAATATCTCACACATGTGCACATGTTCAGTAGCATCTTCTATGCCCCTATACTCTGGAAGATGAAGAGACATCTCCATGTAAATATTCTGGGGTTGGTGCGGACCCTGCCCACCTGATCCAGAACCTCCTGTGTTGCCTCTACCTCCAGAACCACCAGATCCACCAGAACTAGAGCCACCTATACCCCCTGATCCTCCACCTGTAGCTGGAAGTGGACCAGAAGATGTACTTCCTGATGTCCCAATAGTAGTATTGTACTGAACTCCTATAGTCTGCATGGTGGTACTACTCCCAGAAGTGAGCCCCAAATTCTACGCGCTCAAATTCTATGTAGATGATGCACCTGAAAAGGTACCTCCAAACAACAATGAAGATGTTTTCCCTGCCATAGATGTACTTGCTATGTGACTTACTCCTGCTTCCCTACTGCCCAAATTAGCTTGTTGACTATTAGATGTACTAGGTACTGGAAAACCAAGCACAAGGGCTAGGTTTCTAGGTAGATTCAGATGCGTGCCTACGGCCCAGGTCATCTCTACTGGCGCGCTCCTGTGTGAGGCCAAGGAGGGTTCCCTATCATGCTTTCCCAAATGGGGGAGTTCCTGATGCTCTGGCTCCATGCCTTCTGCGTGAGCTCCAAATCCTTCACGAGCCATCTCTCTCCTCAATGCCATCCACTCTGCAATGTCATGTTGCTTCTCTATCTCCCTCTCGCACACCTCATTATACTTAAGCCACCTTTCTTCTCTCTACCTTTCTGCCACTAGGTCTGCCATCTTTCACCAAACCTGCTCCTGCCCCCACGTGTGGTGGGGTTTAGCTAGCCATCGGCTTTTCCTCTAAGTTCAGGGTTACCATCAAGATCTTGATCACCAGTGGAATGCCTTGCAAGTAAGTTCCCCTAGGATACCATAAAAATTGGAACTCAGCTACCTCTGGGCAAGAATAAGTGGAAATTGAGTATTCCAGGATATAGTTGTTCAAAACACCATGGAACCAAGTATCCACAGTGCATGTCCAAATCAGATCAGCATCATACAAGGCCTAAAATTCTTCCTGTGTCAAGACAAGTGTGTGATACCTCCAATTCCATTTAGACACATAAGCAACTAGCCACTCGTATAGTTCTACTGGGAAAATAACAAAGAAGCTCTCATATAGATAGTCATACAGATTCTTTTCCACCCACGTGTGTGTCAAACTCAGATCTAGTGTTGAACCTCCATGCGTACTCTTCTTCTAGATCTTTTATCCACTCCTCAACACTTTCTAGGGTCAACCAGGTACGTCTTCATCGCGAACCATCCTGAAAACAACTGAAAAAGAGGTCCTGGCAATGGAACCAATGATGCAGCCTAGAATTTACCATGAATAACCTAGGCACACTAGCACATCACCCAGCCTGAGCTGAGCACTCACCTGAAGTGCATAAAGGTACCATGTCCCTCCTTAGAGTTGCTTGTACAGGATGTGAACATGATGAAGATGTAATGTATTCATATCCATAAATAGCATAAACATTCCATAGAGCATATTCCAGATCTAGATCTAAAGAATCATGAATTAAGTGATAAACATAATGAATTCAACCATGTAAGAACTAGTTACAGTCATGTTTAACACCATTATTCACCCAATACACTCCATTATATTAAAACACAGTAAATACATAAGCTTCTTACAATAAGTAGTATCATAAGTTTATGCGCGCATCAGATCTGGCAGCATAACTCCACAATAGCTCATACACAATGTCTCTCTAACTACACAGATTAATACATATTTATAAGGGTGGGGACTTTCCCTTCACCACTTACACACTTCCCAAAATAGGTCACATGCTGAAAATAGTCATGTGCCTTTACAATAACATGCACACATGCAAGTGCGCTAATAATAGATCTCTTATAGTTAACTGGCAGTAGTAATCCTATTATTAACTCAAACTCATGCATGGCGCTTAGTAGATGCTCTTCCCAAAATAGCATTTGTGTGTCACACAAGTCTCCATCCCATTGTGTGCTCCATACGCTATCTCCAAAAATAGCCCGTAACCATGAAAATGGCTAAGTCCCGAATCAATCTGTCTTTCACACATGTTTCCTTCCCTATCCTTTCACGCCTTCAAATATGCCTTGCTACCACATGCGAATCTTCTGTGTGCCCTCTCCTTAGTGCCAGTGAAATCAGAGTTGAGTAAGATGTTGGCTAGTGTGTAAAATTGTAAGTTGTCAATTAGAAACAACAAGCAATAAAGATGAAAAGGACAAAAGCAATGTCAAAGTAAAGTAATGAGGTATTAATGAGTAGTTTTCTTGCTTAGGAATCACACATATAAATGAAGTATTTAGAGGCTAGATGTACATAGTAAGTGCGCGATTTAGTGCCTACAGAAAGGGCTATAAACATTATTGGTAATGGATTGAAAGATTACATAGACACTGAAAAACACCATCAAATTGGTAAGAGACTTTCATGAAGACCAAGTGCAATTTTTAGGACATATTCACAAAGTTAATAGGATTGGAATAACAAAAAAAGATAGAAGGAAAAATTATGCAAGACACCTCAAGAATCACCAAAAAGTCAATTGAGTTAGCAAAAACAACTTATATATCCTTCTATTTTTCCTTATAGGATGGTTTCTTGACTTGGTCTTGGTTCTCGATATGGTCTTTAGAGATTGAAAAGTATTCTATAAGATTAACAATTCTTTAAGAGACTCCTAGCAATGTATCACCATGCATTTTCACATGTACTCTGATTGCAAGCTCAAGGATTTTGGACAAGTTCAACTTTTCTCTCTCCCTGGCTTATCCTTCTAATAGCCCTGCCTATACACAAATCTTAGTATTTGGTGATATTTGCAAGGTTTATAAACAATCCAAGAACCATTCCTAATACCATTTATGGTTTTTGATCTCTTTTTCATGCCCTCATTCAAACCCTAACACCTTTGTTTAACCATAATACAGTCTTTCAAGCCTAATTAGCCCTCTAGGCCTGGGCATTTATTGTATCTCTCACTTCCAAGTGGACACTTAACAAAATAACCCTAGATTCACTTTTCACATGCTCTGCCAATGGTGTGGACTAAATTTTAGGGATTTTGGAGGGTTTAAATGCTCAAAAAAATGAATTTTTCTAATTTGACCTAAATAGAGTTACCAGTTAAGCTGAGTAGGAAGAAAAATTCATATTTTGAGTTATACGTCGTTTCAAATCTTCTAACTTTATTTTCCAAGTCTTCCCTGATCTCACCCTGCTACAGGTAAAATTTCAATTCATACAACTACTTAAAACTCCTAGAAACTACAAATAACCAAATTGTGCAGAACTGTGCAGTCTCTACTATGCTAAAAAGGGGTATTATATCAAGATCTTCGCCAAAGCCAACAAGAATACAACGGAACAGGACTAGAAACATAAATTCATGTTTAAGAATGAAAATACAAACATTTTCTTGCCTCGTTGCCAATAAACTGAGGTTTTATTCATTCTTGGAGTGTCTTTATACATTGTTTTTCCTTCTTCTTCACACAATTCTACCCTCCTAAACCAAAACCTTGTCTCGTCCTTCCTTGAGAAGATCCTTTGAAAATTATTCTTTTCCTCTCTCTAACTACCTCTCATTAAACTTTCTCTTGTTATATCACCTAAACCACCCTTAATAATCTTTTCTCCTAATAATATATTCAGACACCCAATGGTTAACTTATGCTAAATTTCTCTACGAGTGGGAACAAGATAAAAATATCCCTACTCACCCACTGTCACCCCTCTCCCCATCCTGTGATGCCTGGTTAAAACAACCCACTTGAGAACCATGAACAACCTAGGTTTAGTTAGAAAATTATGGAATAATTTTTTTTGATTAGGAGTTAACGACCAAAGTCTCAAAGACAATTAAATTCAACATGAAAACTTTTCCCATTATAATAATTACTAATTTCTCATTATAGAGCAACAAGAGCAATAAGTCCACCCTAGCTCAAATCTCTCTAGGGATTAGTTTAATTACTGATTACATTGACATTGTAACTAAATATTTCCTGATTAGAAAAATTAGGGTTAAGGGACCCACAAAAATTAAATACCCAAAGTATTTAATTTCCACCAGATCAAAGACAAGAGCTAGGGTTTAATTGCAGTGAGAAAGGAATACATATTTAAAATCAACAGAGTAAGGTCTCACATACCCACTCCCAGAACTTAATTAGGAGTGTCTAAAACTAGGTTGCTCATGCAACAATTGCCACTGAACATATTTCAGAACAACTTCAATTTCACTGGGACATACTTTCTCAGTTATTAACAATTCATCAGAGGTCACCATGGCCCAAAATTTTAGGGTTAGAAGTTTTAGTTAGGTTTAGGGAGTAATTTGTCCCCATACCCAACTCTCTAACAGGATTAGAGTTTTAACTAGATTTTTATTATACTTGACATTCTTCCAAAATTTCCATAAACCATTTCCAATGGATAGGAAATTTTCTCACCTTTCCGGTGATATAAATAAGTCCTCCTAGCTCCTTGACATAACTCAAGATATGAGTCGGGTGAAGTTTTTAGGTCAAATTTTCCCCTAGGGGGACATGTGTCAAGCAGGAGGTGAAAAACCCTGTATGGTGGGTTAGTGGGTCGCGGGGCGGATCTAAGGAAAATTTCCTCTTGTGCGGGATAAACTTTATCAAATGCACCCGTGCCTCCGTGGGTCCTCCAAGGACACGTGGCAGCCTCAGAAACAACATCGGGGAACAAGGAAGGGCGGAGCGGCGGAAGGATTTGGGACATTACGCCCAAAGCAGAGGAAAAAGCCAAATAGCGCTCCTACGTTCGCGGGTCCGTTTGGGGACACGTAGCGCTCCACGGTTGGCCGTGGGGAGAAGAGAGGAGGAGGGGCATGGAGCGGCAGGGAGATGCGGAGAATTTCACCAAAAAGGGACAAAGGGGAGAAAGGGAAACATTAGATGCGCACGGGTCCACGTGCCCGCAGGAGGGAAAAACGCACCATGGCGAAGGTGCGGAGTTACGGTGCCGCGGAGCGATTTTTTGAAAATTTACCAAAGGCAAAAACAAAATAAAATCAAGGGGTCCACCCTCCTCCACTAGTCACCCCCAAGATGTAACGTGGCAGCCTGTAATTGGCTGGGAGGCTAGCGGGGCTAGAGAATGATTTTTTTTCCAAAATTAAAAAAAAAACTCTAAGGGCAAAAGAAAATGTCGCACCTCTGCCGCTGCCCCGTGAGGACATGTGGCAGCCTTTGATTGGCTGTGGGCCGGCGGAGGAAAATGTGCAAATTTTCTCGAGCCAAAATTTCAAAAATTTTCCTAAGGATTTTTAGATGGGAATTTTTCAGGCTGCGGGCCTGCCAGGGAAAATTTTCCCAAATTTTCCCGCCAAGGCCCAAAAACTTCAAAGTGCCATAACTTTTGCTAGGAAGCTCAGTTTTGGGAAAACGAGGAATTTTTGGAAATCTCTCGATGCCCTCTTTGCACAAGAAACATAAATTTTAAATTTTGATAAGTTTTAAAGGGTCCATTTTGCAAAAAGGATCTGTAGGCTTTTAAGAAGCCAACTGGCAATTTCTAACTTCTCAATTTGATTAAATTGGATCTCCTCCTTCACTCAACATGCAAAACAGACATGGAGAATTGATCTAGGGAGGTTTCAAAGTAGTTTAGGAAGGTAATTTTTTTGTTCAATTGATTCCAATTTGTAATTTTCCAATAGATGATGGAGAAAGACTGTGAGAAGGATTTGGCTCCAATCTGCAATGTTTAAACTGGTTTTCTTAAGTGTTCTTTGACAAGTGAGTTCCTTAGTGTCTTAGCAAGTTAAATTATATCCATTCCAAGTTGATTAATGTGTGCAGGTCTGAACTATACATTTTTATTAAAATTAATTGCCAGTGTTAAGTTTGTGACAAAAATCTCGTTTCTAGAAATTTGTTTATCAAAATTCATCCTTCAAATATGGCACTTCATTCCTAAACTAGTCCAATACATTCAGTTGTTTATAACAGACCGTTTCAAGCTAAATTGCAATTTTGATTTCAATTTCCTATGTATTTTCCAAAAGAGGCAAATAACATCCTCCCTTCATACGCATTTTCTTTCCTTTGCAAATAAACAGAGCCTCAATCACAATTTGATATTCCCATTTCATCACAGTTTGATGTTCCAATTCAATAACAACAATGCAAAAGAGAGATGAACTTGAAATTCTTTATTGACTTCAAAAAGAGAAACATCTTTACATTCTTTCATTCCTTGAATGCAATTAACAAAATTTTCATTTCTTTCCACTAAACAGAATCATAATACAAATGGCTTTCTCAATTCAAATATACATCCTCATAATCAATGAAAACATCATTTCTCCATAACATAACTATTACAATTTCATCCACATCATGTGGGAAAAGATTAAAAATGAATGGATTTCCACAAGGGACTGTCAAACTATATTTTCTTTTGCTCCAGGATAGCAACATGCTCATTTTATTTTTCTCCAAGTTGATCACAACAAAAGAAGGGGAAAGACAACGCTCTCCACCCAACCAAGACATCCACTGAAAGGAGACGCCTTCCTTCATCATTGGCCCTCGAGCCCCAACCAAAGTACAATCAATATATGCAATTCAACCCATGCCAACAATTGGCTTCCACAACACAACATTCTTTCACACATGCACATTTCAATATAAAACATAACTCAATACAAAATAGCAGTTTACAACTCCAATAACAAACATTCAAATCACAACTCAGGCTTGATCATGCAAGCCAAAGGAGCAAGGACTATGGGGGAAGCTACTGTATGCCTCCCTATTGGGAATTGGGCATCCACCTATAATCATACTGCCAATATAACATATCATATCCCATAAACCTTATGCGTCCCAACCCCTCCTTATGCCCCCCCACAAATTTTCCCTTATGCCCCCCCTCAAGTAAGAAATGCAAGCTATTTCTTTTCCATGGTGGATCCCAAACCCAAAACTCCCTCCACAATGAAACTAATGCCACTAGTATTCCCTTATTCCCCTCCACATGGATTCCCCATAGCCTTATCCTACACCTTCCCTAAGGCAGTCTACCTAACTAGCCAACAAAAGCAATAAAACATTCTCCATACACACAACAAAACAAGAAAATAACAACAATAAAAGAAGGAATAAACTCCTACCTCTCCATGGAAGAATTTTATCCACACAACAAGCTTTGAATGCCAAAAATATAGTCCCAAAACAACAGTGCCAAAGTATCAAATGCTCTCTAATTTCCTCCAAATCAATAAGAGCTCTAATCACAAAAAAATATTGCCCAAGGAGGAATGCAAAGAGGTTCAACGACCAAGCAATAGTCTTCACCGAAGCTTCTCCAAAGTAAGATATCCAATCACAAGAAAAATGTGCTCAAGGATGCATGTAAAATGTTTCAACAACCCCAAAAACAAGAAGAGAGTTTGAATTAAATAGAATAGGGAGAGAAGAGGATGATGTGGATCCATGTAGGATGCCACATCAAACATCCACCAATTCAAACACAAAAGACAAAAATCCATTCTCCCAAGCACAATAAAGAGGTGGGTGAAAAATGACAAGTTACTTGTACACTCCAAAAAGAGCCCACACCTCAAGGGACATAAAATTAAATGAAATGTAAGAGAGTGCAATCCAAAACAAGCACCATGATGAATAAAATACATTTTAAAAGTCACAAATCACATCTCCAACTATAAGTATGGTTGGTAACATAAATTTAGAGGCATGGGACAAGTTTTAATTGTCCCACAAGTCTCCAAAAAATAGCCCCCAAGGACAATTTCGAATTTCCCATGGAGGTGGAGTGTTTCATACTCCAAATCTGTCTTAAATATAATCTTACACAACTTACACATCCCTTGAAAATTAAATACAAACAACCAACAACTTTCATTATTACTTTCCCATATCCCAATTTGATTTATTTAATTTTTAACCATTGTTTCCTCACAATAATCTATCACAATTTAATTAATTAAAAGAAGGGAACACATTACTTAATAAAATACATACAACAATAATTAAACATTAACCACATTAATAAAATACACAAGCCCATGGTCACATGTAAAGATGATTCCCCCCCATGGGAATCTCTAACAAAACAACACACAACACAATAAAACAAGTTGCCATGGTGACCTTGTTGAATTCACCTAGAATTCCATTCTGGTTGGTCTCCAATCCCTCGATGTTTGTTGTGATATTTTAAACCTGTAAAACAAAAATACCTCCTTTGGCCTCATGGCCATATCAAAACATCCAAAATGAATATATAACAAAATCACAAAATCATCTATACATATGAATCACAACAATCACCAAGGCAATCAACAAAATCATTTACAATTTATATCGACAACTATATCATCATCAAATAATTTTCCTTTTCTAGGTTTACTCGTAATATCCAAAATCACATGTCTGAATAACTTCCATTAAACATCCATGTCAATAGTATATCATCATCCACATGTGAGTGTCTCTAATAATCACCATGCATTATATATAATCAGATTCAACAATAATCCAGGATCTGACATCTAACACCATACTAAATCAAAACTATTAAAATATTTTTCATATAGTCTACAATATCATGATCAGTAATAAAAGGTGCCAAAGGGAAGTGGGACATGCAAGAATTTATTTCCAACATTTTAATTTCCAAATTTCCATTCATGTCTCTGCCTTATCTAATAAACTTAATGTTGTCCAATCCAAATGCAAACAAAAAGGCTCAAGATATAGATGGGATGCAAGTAAAATATCTCAAATGAGGTGTGAAAATCCTCACACTACACATCAGACACGTATTCAAAAATATCATTCAAGAAGCCTTCCCATTGGATTGGACAACTAGTGTTTTTATTCCCTTATATAAAAGCGTAAATAATCTGTCAAACTATTACACTATCATGGTAAACCCTCTCTTTGGAAAAATATCTAGGAGTATGATAGAGCGCAAAATTAGCAGTTGGGTTGAAAAAAAGGGAAAAAAGCAAAGGGGCGAGAAAATTTCAAGTCGAAGCACTCATAATCAATAATGCATCACTCTTAGACACTTGATTGAAAAAGCGTGGGACAATCAAGGTGAAGAGGTTTTTTGCTACTTTGTTGATTTCAAAAAAGCATTTGGCATGGTTCCTGGAAATAAACTCTAGAGAAGAATGAAGGAACTTGGAGTTCCAAATGAATATAGAGAAGTTGTTCATAGGCTATATGAGAAAATCAGGGCAAAAATCAGAACAAAAGAGGGAATGTCTAAAATCTTTGGGAGTGACATTGGTTTTAAACATGGATGCCCACTTTCACCCACTTTATTTGGGCTTTACATCGACAAACTTGAGGAGTGGATAAACAAAATGCATGAAGGAATCATTCAATTAGTCAACTTTATAGTAGAATAATACATTTATCTTTGGTTAGAATTTCACAATAAGCTTAGTTGGGAAACATGCAGGGCAACAAGAATTCAAGGAGGGTGGAAAAATTTACATCCATTACAAAATAGGTGTAGAAATGCAAAATTATGGGATTGGAAAACCAAAAAACCTTATTTCACTTGTTTGTCACACCAGTGGTACTTTACAGTTGTGAAGTTTAGGGCATCAATGTATCTAATCTCAAGTGGAGACAAACAGAGAGTATCCAAAAGGACTAAATCACAAACAACTTCAAAATTAAAACATCGGTTCCGTATGAGATTCTATTTGCTAAAGCGGAAACCTTTCTTTTCGAGGCATCAATGTTAACTCGACTGTTAACTTATTTGAAAAAGGTGCAAAGCACGGAAGTTCACAAGTAGCCGAGAATGGTTATAGAAGAAAATCTAGGTAGGAGGAAAAACATGTGGATAAAACAAAATATTAAATGGATGAACAAATGGAACATTAACAAGCAAACGTGTCCAAACACTAATGAAGAGATAAAAAAAAATGTGAAAGAAAAATTCAGGATAGGCATGTCAACGCAATAGTTTGAACGAAGAAAGAATACTACGTCAAAGAATTTAATCCCACTTGTGACCACGGGGAAAAGAACTACATAGGGACATGCATCAAATGAAAAGCAAAAATGTTGATGACTCAATTAAGGACCAGTTCACACCATCTTAGGTGTGAAACTGAGAGATGGGCATCTCCTAAAACAGAGTGGGGGAAAGAACATGTTTGTGTTGCAACAAAGGGGTAGTGGAAACAAAATGGAACTATATCATGGAGTCCACAACATATAATGGCATCGATATCAACTACGAGGATGGTTTGAAGGTAGACATTCTACCATCCTTATTTGAAGAAAAAAGACTTGCCCAAACTATGAATCTCTTGGTCAAGATCCACATCATGAGATACAACATCAAAAAGGTAATGGATTCTATACAAAACTGTTAGAGCTACTTTAAGAGTGACTTTATATACTCTAATTATGGCTTTGGGTTCCATAAATTCTTTGGTTTTGCCGACGTTATTAAAATCATTCATTCATTGAACCGATTGTTTTTGGTTAAGATACTCGAAGAAGAAGAAGAACTTATTTTAACATCCACGAGGTTACCAAATACAACCTATGGGACACCATATCTTGTTAAAGATATTTCTGGCACTCAAATCTCTTGTTGGTGAGTTTAATAATCAGCTCCCCTATTTTTTCAACCATATTCTCGCTGAAAATATCTTGTAAGGATACAACAACCACTGTGGTAGCAAACTAGGCCCTAATGTCACTGTAAGCATTACACTCCAACATGAAATGTTTCTCTGACTCAACTACACCAGAAATGCAAAAGACACAGATTCTCTCTTCCCATACCTCTTTAGGTCTTTTCCATCTTCCTGTTTCACACTGAAGACGATGTGAATTAATTCTCAATTGAGCTATGAAGATCTTTGCTTTCTACGAGATATTAGCCCCTGTTAAAGCCTTTTGTTGATGAGCCTATGTAGAGTTAAATTCCTCCAAATAATACCTCTTCTTTCTCCGTAACGACTTTCCCCACATAACTTGGGGGAATTTATCTATAACAAAAGTCTTTATTGCTTGGCTATTATTAGGACATGCATACAAGTAAATGTTCCATTTTTAAAGTCATTTGTTGTTTTGATTCATCCATGACCTTTTTCTTTTCTTCAAAAACTCGTTGAGGACAACCTTAGGCCATTTACTACCATCCATTTGCTCAATCCTTTTTAAATATGATATGAGACAAATCATAACAATAGCTTCTAGAGATACAACACCCGTTTTAGCTAGAAGAATCTCATATGGGATTGAGATCTTTAATTTGAACTTGCTCGTAATCATGTTTTTTTGAATCCTCTCAAATTGTTTCCACCTTGAGTTTGAAATGCTGCTAGCCCAAACCTCACATCTGTAAAACACCAGTGGTGTTACTAAAAGCTCAAACAAAGTCTACATAGTTTTCCAATCCCACAATTCCGCCTCTCTCCATTTAATCATAGTTTGAGAGTTTTGCACCTTAGCTGTCAATATTAAAAATGCTACCTTGACTAATTATGACCGATTGTATCCTGCCCATGAACGATCTTCGCTGGCCCAAAATGGTTACAGAGGATAATCTAGAGCGCAGAAAGAAAACCTGGATAAAACAAAACAACAAATGGATGAACAAATGGGGCATCAATTTTCAGGAGTGTCTTGACAACAACAAGGAAATAAAAAATTATGTGATGGAGAAGTTTAGGATTGCCACGTGGACATAACAGATGGATCGTAAGAAAGCACATTATATAAAAGAATTCAGCCCCACTCGGGAGCATGATGAAAAAGCTTAGCCAGGGGCAGTTTTCAAAAGTAAGGCAAGGATTTTAGTGGCTTAATTGAGGACCAGATCACATCATCTTTGTTGTGAAACTGGTAGATGGATTATTCCCAAAGAGGATTGGGAAAAGAGAATTTGTCTTTTTTGCAGCAATGGGGTTGTTGAAAGAGAATGACATTTCATTATGGAGTGTCCAACATATGATGATATCAAGATCGAGTAGGGAAATGATTGAAAAGTGATTTTGGCGATGGGATTTAAACATGAGTGATTTTGGAAGCCCTGCCCCGAGCCGTTATAACCAACGCACGCGGGCCACGGTGCTGTTTTCTAAGTTTTTTCTGGAGCGCAGGAGATTCGAACATGGCACCTCGGATACTTCTCTGCGGGGACGTTCTGGGTCGCCTCAATGCGCTTTTTAAGCGCGTTGCTACGGTCAGCTAGTTCTCATTTTAGGCTTTTGAATTTGTGCTTATTTCTTAAATTTTTTCTGAACGAACCGTTGAGCGAACTGTAAACCTAATTGAAATAAACTATAAGAAATTATCGATGAAATCATGAAATTTGTTTTTATAATCATGCATTTAAATTTTCATCAAAACATAAAAGACCGTGTCAGCAAAAGAGCAGAGAATGGTGTTGAATCCGTCATAAATGGGTTTATGCTTTTTCACTTTCTCTCTCTCTCTCGCTCTCTCTCTTTAATTTAGTAAATTTTCGTTGCAGAGTAACTCTCGGCAGCACCGAGCAATATTTTTCTGTCAAAGTCAACCAGCGTCCCCTGTTGGGGTCTGCTGCACCTGGCAAATTGGATGTGGTAGTTTACCCTATTGATGATTAAGACACTGACTTTCAAAATTCTTCAAAACAAATTCGTCTGTAACTATATCAAAAGCCTAACTGAGAATTTGCAGCTGTACTTAGTGTTTCCAACCTTCACTATATTTTGGAGCTGTCCTTGGCGTTTCCAACCTTCACTATGTCATTATTGAAAAGGAAGTAACAAATGATAGTATATTTATTTTAAACAACAGCGAAATTGATAGACAGACGGATTTTAAAATCCTGTAAGCCAAATGCTGTCTGCACAGTGATCAAAGTCGTGTGTTTACTTATTTAGATGATTGTTTCCGCGAGTGTTTAGATTTAAAATGCAATCTCCTACTTGTTTAGATGATGGTTTCTACACGTGTTTAAATTTAAAATATAGTCTTCAAGCTTTGTTTATCATGTTTCCTCAAAATTTGAACCCGAGGTTCTGCCGTGAAAATTCCGAATCCCCCTACCACTTGAGCTCATCCCATTCAACACGGGTTTATGCCTGTTAGTCAGAAAACAATGTTTGGTTAACAGACCTCAATGTGCTATAAGGTGCTACTATTAATTAGGGGATACCGTGTCATTAAGCAATTTAATACCTTTGGACTCAGTTTAGATGATACCGTTGTTCTAGTTAGGGTTATCATGCAATAAGAATTTAGGGCCAAGTATAGTTGATTTTTCTCAGGACAGATTATAGTCGTTGCTTTCTAATATTTAATAATCAGGGGCCACATTCAACAAGGGCTTAGAGAAAGTCCAATGGGTATTAGGGTTACCATGCAATGAGGGCTTAGGACAAAATATGGTTGATCTTTTTAAATATTTAATAATCAGGGTGTGCATATATTAAGGGCTTAGGAAAAGTTTAATGGCTATATATTTATTCTTTGATAAACTCCATGGTTAAGCGGGCTTGAACTGGAGAAGAACTGGAATGGGTGACCTCCCAGAAGTCGTGGTTACTGATAGCAAGTCTTGGTTGTGATGAATGATGCTCTATGCAATGGTTTATTTTGCCAGTTTCAATCCCAGTTCTTCACCTATTTAAGCATCACTTGATGTAGTGAATGTCAAATGGAATGTTCAAGCTCATGAGAGATCGGTCATAGAAGAAATAGCTGCTCATGAGAAATGGATGATTGAAGGAAAGACTTGAGTATTAAGATACTACAAGTTGATCGTGAAGAATGACATCCAAAAATTTGGAAAGTCCAATATCTTAGTTTTTTCCCCAATAAAGTTAGTATGCAGTTAAAGAGTTGGAGCAAGGTACAATCAAAATTTCTTAACATGTTTTTATAGAGGTTAGCATCCAACAAAGGTTGAGGGAAGAGTGCAGTTTTTATTGTTTTAACATTTTCTTATTAGGGTTACCATGCAGTACGGGTTTAGGACAAAGTACAGTTAGTACTTATAAAGTTTTAAACATCTTTTAGTCATGGTTAGTAAACAATAAGAGTTTAGGGTAGACTGCAGCTGATATTTCTTGATATAATTGTGGTAGTGTACCAAAAGGTTTTAGGGCAGGGGATAATTGATAATTCTTAACATTATCTTAACTAAGGTTATCATACAATACGTATTTGGTTTAGGCTGCACTTTTTAAAATTAGGATTAGCATATAATAAGGTTTTAGGGCAGAGTATAGTTGACATTTCTTGTCATTTGTCTGATTAGGGTTATCATACAATAAGAGCTTAGAACGGATTATAGTTGACATTTCTTAATATTTTTGTAATTAGGATTTGCATACAATCAGGTTTTAGGGCAAAGTGCTGTCTAGGAAAGATTAAAGTTTAGGACAGATTATAGTTGATATTTCTTAACATTTTTGTGATTAGGATTTGCATACAATCAGGTTTTAGGTCAAAGCGCAGTTGATATTTGTTAATATTTTTGTAATCAGTGTTAGCATATGCCATACCGTGATGGATCAGAGCTAGCTAGAGTTGTTATTTCTTAGTATCTTTCATAGTTAGTGCTAGCATACGCTATAGATTTAGAGCAGAATGCCTACAATATTTTTCAGCTTAACAATTGAAGACACACATTGCCCTGATGGTAATAGTTTTCTAATTAGGGTTATCACTTATCCTACAGCAAGGGTTGGGCCAGACCACAATTAATATTTCTTATGCTTATTAGCTAGAATTTTATATTGTTGTGCTTTTAGTTTAGTTTTAGGCTGGTAGCTTCTTTTCTCTTGCTCATTTTATTCCTTTGGTTTTACTTTTTTCATCAGTGGACATTAATATAAATTATTTTTTGTTTTCTTTCTCGACAATTTTCTATTTAAGGTTGTCATACAATAGTGGTTAAGGGCCAACTACAGTGTATATTTATCAATATTGTTTTGAGAAAGACAACAATTGATATTTCTTATGCTTATTAGCTAGAATTTTCTATTGTTGTGCTTTTAGTTTAGCTTTAGCTGGTAGCTTCTTTTCTCTTGCTCATGTTATTCCTTTGGTTTTACTTTTGTCATCAGTGGACATTAATATAATTAATTTTTTGTTTTCTTTCTCAACAATTTTCTATTTATGGTTGTCATACAATAGTCATAGTGGTTAAGGGCCAAATACAATGGATACTTATTAATATTGAAGGCTACTTTAGAGCATAATACGGCTGATATTTCTTAATATTATCTAATTAGGATTAGCATAAGGTAATGGGTTAGGGCAGAATACTCAGTACGGTTTTTTCTTCTTAACAATTTTCTATGTAGGGATAGGATGCAATAAGGGTTTAAACTTTAGGTTAGAGATAGTTGATATTTCCCAATTTTTTTCTATCTGGTTAGGATGCAATAAGTGTTCAGGGAAAAGCATAGTTGGTACTTTTTAAGGACTATATAATCAAGGTTTCTGTACACAGGAAAATTGACACTTTTAACCTGTGCACTCGACTTCTCGAGGTCGGGCTGAGACAACTGAAAAGTGAAAGGATGATGTGAAGTGGGGGTCGGGTACAGTGATGGAAATAATGAGTAACGGTCAATATTGTAGAGTGCTGATGGCTGATGATCAAGATGAGGTAAATAATAAATGCTCTGCAGATAGACTTGCAGGCATGTAACTTGCTTGTTTAGGACACTGCGATCGAGGATAAATAATAAATGCTCTGCAGATAGACTTGCGAGCATGTAACTTGCAACAAAATCCCTATTTAACTCGTCTCGAGGGATACTGCGATCGAGGATGATGGAGACACGGATCTCTCGATCTATGTCAGTGATGCAAAATAAATTGTTGCCAGGTTGCAAAATTCTTGGAAAATGTTTGTTTCTTTTGAGGCGCTCTTCTCCAAATAGGGTCATGCAAATAAGCAGATAAAAATGGGCTAAATGGACTATGAATTTGCACCTCTAGGTGGGTGCACTTGATCAAACCAAAATTGCTCCACAACATTAAGATGCTTGTTGAGTGCCTCTAATTGGCTAATGATCAGTGGGGTCAAGGGGGCAGAGTGAAAGACCAACATGCATGGTCCTAAGTCTATGTCACCTTGGTATCGGTTACTGCCTGGGGGATTGACGATAGGTTCAAAAATCCTTCAGTGAGGTTGTTCGGACCGAAAATGGTCATGTGCAGGCCTCAACTCATGAGTAAGGCATGAACAAAAGGAGCTAGAGGAAGCAAAGGCTAAGTTCAAGTAGTGTGGATTTCCTAATAGTTGAGTTTCAATGTTTCGGTTTTTCGATTGATTTGACTAACATTAAAATGAAAGAACAATGAAATAAAATTATTTAAATAAAAGATTCAGAGATGCTTTTAATTTTATTGCTCATTCAATAAAATAGATAACAATTATTCTATTGCTTTGTTTTTTGTATTTTCAGAAAACGACTCTTAAATGAAATAAAACAAACTAACAATTAACTAATATTTTTGCAATTTTCAAATGTTTGAGAATGATAAAGCAATTAACTAACTAACAACAAGAAATAAAGAAACTAATCTATTGCACCTTTTTAAAGTAAATTAAAACTGAACAGGGGTAACCTGGTATAGTTTACCCCCCTATTGCAGAATATTAAGTATAAAATGAAGAAGCTTCTTGCAAATAAATTCAATCTCAAATTTTAAAACAAAGCTTCCTAAAGGGATTCTTTTTACCTCGGGTTTGTCAGGGGTGGGAGCTTCTCAGAAGCTTTTCCCTTCAACCTGAGCAAACTATCCCTGGCAAAATCCCTTTTTTGAAATACAACATAAATAATTTAAATTTTCTTTCCCACTTCCAATCTTTCCCCAAGCAAATCTACAGGAGAGTAAGTGGGGTATCGATTATCAACAACGAGGATTTCTTCTGACAAAAGTATTCGAGATAACAGAAGAAGGGAAATATTTATATAGCCTTTCTTACTTAGTGTGGATGCAAGTAAACTTATATGGCATGGAGAAATCAAATAACAGAAGCTTTCAAAGATCTTTTACTAATTAATTTACTAAAACAAAAGAAAATTGAAAACATATACATCCCCAACCTAGTCACTGCAGTATTATGGCAAGTTTGTTCCAGATTGTTGTGATGATTTGTTGTCTCCTTTGAATGTGTGCTCTCTCCAATGTGTATAATTCAATATGAATCAGGGGTGCAAGAGTGGAAGAAGCAACAATGGCAAATCAAAGATCCTCAAAGAACTGGCTGGTGTGAAGCAAAGCCGTGGATGAAATGTGGGTGAATATAGCTTTAAACAAAGAGCTGATTGTTTGCAGCAAAAGTTTTCAGAAAAACAACATAACCCTGTACAAAAATAAAAAATCCAACCTGTGAACAAACTAAAATTGGGTTATTTGAAGGCTGCTAGAAGTGAAGAAAGACAATTTGGACTCTAACTATGGATGGGATGACTCAACCAATCGGAAGAAATCAATAGGCTAAATATAGTAAATTGGAATGAGCAATAGGGGATGGTTTCAACGAGTCTAAACTTAGGAACTTTGACAAAGTAGCTGGGGTGGAATTTAAATCGTGATTGACTGGGAAACAAAACACGCACTTTTAAAGTTCATGCAGACAGCGACAAAACTGTCGGTGAAGCTACACCGATGGTTGCGCAACCACTGGTCAACCTTGACTAGTGGTTTCACAACTGACAATGAACTCATTGTTTTTGAAAACTCGACAAATAACTTTGAACATTTGAGAATGAAAGGGAATGTATGAGTACTTTGTGAGGAGAAAGGAAAGGGTTTTGAATTCCATTATGGCTTGGAGAGAACTTTATCATCATTGGAGACTTACTTTTTGTTTGTTGCACCATGTTCTTTTTGGGTGCATACTGTTTCATCAAAGGATTAGGGCAGAGTGCAGTTGATATCTTTGAATGCATTTCTAATCAAAGTTAACATAGAGCAAGGGTGTAAGCCATAGTTACGAGGGGATGCGTCCCCACCAATTTTGACACGTTCGGGATGTCCCGAACGTCTTGGGGATGTGGGGATGTGGGGGAAACGTTTCCCCCACGTTTCCCACTGTGTTTTTTGCTCGGAAATGTCCTGGGGACGTCTAAAGATGCTGGGAAACGTCCTGAGGACGGGGAAACGTGGGGGGACGTGGGAAACGTGGGGGGGGACGAGGAAACGTGGGGGGGTGTCCAGACGTCCCCCACGTGGTCTGCCACTTTTCTCAATAAAAAAACATAAAAGCAACACTTTAAACTATTTTTAAAAAAATTATAAATCACTTATAATATAAAAACAACATTACTAACCTAACCCTAACCCTAAAAGTGCAATTTTATGTTATAAATTTACATTATGGGCTCATTTCATATTCACACCAAGCAAGAGCAAGAGCAATAGCAAGAGCGAGAGTTGATTCTGATTTTTAGGTTGATACTTGTAGTTCTCTTTTTTTGTAATATTGACAATAGACAATTGTTGGTGTATTTGGCTATGAGATTAATGATATGATTATCAACTATTGTCACTTGATCAATCGTAATTTACAATGGTTTTACTTTTATGTTTATGAGTTCAAGTTCCACCTTATTTAAATCTCAAATGGTTTTATTTCAGCTTATTTATATAATTTAGTCACTATATCTTTATATTTTAAATATTTATATATTTTTTAATTAGCCGGCCCCCCGCTGTCCCCAAAATTTAGAATTTTTTTGCCGTCCCATCCCCCTGTCTCAGGTAACTATGGTGTAAGCTAGAGTTCATTAGGGTTCAAGGCATAAATAGATGGTATTTTTCAATTTGATAGTTATAAATTAACCTTGCACGCCCCATCAAATTATGGTGCTTGGTAGTATTATATGCAAAGGAAAGGCATGTTACTTTGTAACAGACTCAACACGGCGCTGTAAGTTCTAAAGATACTACTTGCAATTGCTCCTAAAGGTGTAAAGCATGCCGAGAGAGATGTGAAATTTTATTTGTATATTGGAAAATATCTTTTGCATGTGTCAGTAAATCACTAATCAAATCCTCACACCACCACAAGGCAATTTAGGTATGTTCAAACCTTTCACACAACAAGAACACGATCTAAACAAGTTCAAATTGTCACATCACAAAAAGGAAATCCAAGTAGGTTCAAATCCTTGCTCAGCAATAACCTGGTCTAAGTAGATTTGAATCCTCACACACCACAATAAGGTAGTCTATGTAGGTTCAAATCCTCACATGGCAATAAGGTAGTTTAAGTAGGTTCAAATGCTCACATTACAATAATGTAGTCTGTTTCGGCTCAAGTGTTGGGTCATGTGATCCAAAGTTTACATTGTGTTTGTGTACATTGGCGTTCGTGTTTGGGGAATGCGTCTCATGTGTGACACCCCCTTGAGATTAATATAGTTATACGGGGCATAAATCATCTATTAATATGACACCCCCTTAGTAATTAATAATGTTAGTAGGCATTTTATACTAATGCTGGTTAGTAGTACTATTGGCTGATTGGTTATTGGGTTGACTGTTGGGTCCCGGATACAAACCACTCCATCATAAACTTATTTAAACATGAGGATGAAGGCAATTAAAAAATAATGGAGATTATGATATTGTGAATGCTTTTATGAAGCTAAAATCAATATAGTACATGTTCTTGCATATTCAATGCACTATGCGTGTTCTCTCAGCGGTATCAGAGCCAATGGTGGCCATTGATCAGTGAGGAAGTAGAAGAGAACATGGAAGAGCTGCTGATGGAGAAGGAGTCATGGTGAATATCTCTTGATGTTCTTTATTTGGTGAAGTCTATTTCATTTCAAACTTTATTTATAAAAGCTTCCTGAATACATAGTACCCGGGGCGCTTCATATTCCTGTGTTCTTTTGTTAAAAAAGTTATCCTAAAGGATGATAATCTGCACGTAAAGAGGCCGTAGATATACTTGTGAGTGAAGAAGAGCAGTTGAAAAAGAGTGTTGAACAGCCTGCGGCGATGTTTTAAATCTGCAAAGAACTGTTTGTCATTTGCTTTGACCGTAGGACAGTATAAATCTTCTATGAGCGTGACAAAATTCAAACGTTAGAGGAGCATTTTTTGCTTGTTGAGATGCTGTGCACACCTGCATCGGTGTTGGAATTTGTATTTTCCCTCTTTCCCGTATTAGAACTGTCGAAGACCTTTGGCCTTTTTTGTCTACCCGATTGGCCATTGGGTGTTTTCAATGGTGACTCCGGTTTATTCAAGTGTATTCTATTGTGGTCAAAATAAAAAGAAAATGATAATAACAAATTAAGCACATTTGATTAATGTGCAAAAGATAGTTTAAGTGACTTTGACGCTCTCAGGAAGTGCATTTAAATAAATTAATAAATTATTTAATGTGGCTTCCTAGGCAGAAAGTGCGACTAGCCTTGGGGAAGAGGTCAAATAAGTGCAAAAATGCCGACTTGGTTGGATAAAGGAAGGTAATGGAGTTAAAAGGTGAATAATGCTACATCCCAAAAAGGAGGTTGGTCTCCTTGGGTTCCTTTGGAGGGTTGTTTGGCACCACCCTCAAGGGATTTAAAGGGGTCGTTTGGAAAAGGTGGACGTAGTTCAGCTTTTTGTATATGAATGGGTTTCTCTTTGAAAAGTTGAGGCACACTTTGCTTTCTGCTCTCAAAATCTATTGAGGGCGGAAACCCTCTGGATGGAGGTCCTATTGAGGACGGAAATCCCTCAATAGCACTTAGGTTTGAGGACAGAAATCCCCACATCTTCATTGGTGATCTTCATACAGTAGGTCACAGGTTGTGCTATCAATCCAGCATTTACAAAGGTTCAAGGCAGATTTATCAATGCTTGGGCATCATTCGCAGCTAGGGCAGATCAGATTTGCATGGTTTTGAGTGTGGTGACAGCCACTACAATTCCGTGTTATGTAGTATCTGCAAGGTATTTTTCATGACCAGATAATGTATTGGCCAATTTCCAGACCCTCCCCTAGGGTAGCAACCCGATCCTCGGTTTGAGGATTATTTTCAGCAAGTCATTTTGGACAGTCCTATATTTGGATTCTTCATATTTTCGGATTTACTGATTGTACTTTCCAGAATTAATATTTAGCACCTTGGAATCATTATTAAATACCCGGCCATTTTTGTAAGTGGGTTCACTTTATGCAGAAATCTAATTATTATACTTCAGCTAGGCGCCTTTTCTGTATTCACCTCATTTGCGGGTTTTGTTTGTACTTGCTCTAAAATAATTATCTATTGTTCCCCACATGCTTGGCATGGTGTAAAATGGATCAGTATTGATGGTGAACAATTGCAGATTTTCCTCTTGCTGTCAATAAGATATTCAGACTGCTTTAGCTATTCTAGTTATAAAGGGGTTTCAGATCTTACATAATGATTTGGGTTGGTGCCATTTATCTTTTTCTTTCAGCTCAGCCCGGAAAAGCAGCATCTACTACATTGGAATTTAATTTCTATGCATTGGCGTTGAAATTGAACCTGTATATGGTGCTCCTCATGCCTCTAATGAATGCATTGAAATTGTAGTCTATTAGCATGGAGTGCTCAGGAGCTGGTCCCATTGACAAAGATGGGTGCATTGACTGAGGACTTCTTTTACTGCACAAGTAAACTCATTTCTAAACGCTTTTCTTTTTAATGGTGAGTGTGGCGCTGGAATATTTAGAGGTGACACTGAAAAATCATCTCCTTGAGTGCTGAAATCTGACAAATAAGCTGATCAAGTGGCATTTAAAAGTTGGATAAAACAGGAGTAAAATAGCTAGTTGACTCTATAGCTAAGGTTGCTGTTCAAATTTATCTGAAAATATTAAAATTACTTTAGCTGGCATTGAAATCCTGATGCATAAAGCTGGAGTACCATTGAAAAATGTGTGATAAGTAGAAGTTAGGTGCTGACTGCGCATTAAAAAATGGTAAAAAGTTGATTTGGTTATCTTTCCTTGGGCTGAAATATCATAGGCGGGTCCCATTCTGAAAATCTTGCTTGGTGGAATTTAGTTGCTGCAAGGTATATGTTCACTTGCTGCTGCAATTTCAATTGCCGTATAATTTTTTTTTGAAATAGCTCACATTGACATTAGCAGTTGGCTCATATAACCAAAAAAATGAGTACCCACAGTCACACTTATCACTAGCATGCTTTTAGGTACTGGTTAAAGTTGCACATTCCTCTACTGAAAACTATCTCTTAGACAAATTTCCATTGAGTCATAGTGTCAAACCTCCCAACTGCCAAAATTCACTATTTGGAAAAGGGCATAAATTTTAATTGCCGTAAAACTAGGAAAATTTTTGCATATACCCACAGGTCACAGGTATTTGTATACTGCATATATTTTTTGCTTGCGATCATTAAATTCCTGGGCTTAAAACTACACATTTTTGAAAACTAGACTTGGAAAGTTTTCCAATGAGCACACATGTGGATGATTTTTGATTTTGGTACAAGTTGTAGATGCCTCGTATATTGTATATCTCTAAAAAGTCATGACAGTGTTGCCATGAATATTGGGGGCATTTTAGTGAAAGATGACACCCTAGCTTTGCTAAAACTAGTGGAAATGACGAGTTTGTACTTGGCATAACTTTTTGCATACAAACAGTCAAATCCCACCACTTATGTTTGACCACTCGTTTTTTATGGAATGCAAATTGTGAGAGCTTATCGTGTGAATAGTTTTTTAATTTCGATAATTACAGATGCATTTTTCTATATATTTTGAAAAAATAAGGGAAGCTTCCATGTATAACAAGTACAATTCAGGTGGAAACTGACACCCTACCTGTTACTAAAATATGTGCAAAGGTTGAGTGTATGCTTCAAAACCATAAATGTAACACTATTTCCTGCACTGCTTGTCTTCGTCAGAGACAATAAGAATGCACTTCGGGGTTTGCATAGGTCCCTAGGAGTAGGGATCTGACAGGTTGACATAGCCAATGACACACCCGTCTTGAGCGAGTTGCTAGGTCCAAGATTGGGTTATGCTGTAGTGGCAGTTTTCGATAGATAGACGTGTTGTTTTTTGTTCGATTTTGGTTTTTAGTTCATTGAAATCATTTACGAAGAGCCGACTGGGTTGTTTTGATTGGTTTTTCTTACTGCAAGGACTTTTCACCTCTCACCTAATAAGGGGGAAAGAGACTACATTGGCCTTCGATCAGTTGTCAGTGATTGTACGAGTTGACATAGGGTAGTTGCTAGCACCAGTAGTGTTGAGCAAAGATTCATCAGTGTCGTCGGGCATCAAGGAATATGTGTCATGCATAGTACTAAAATAGTCACTTAGACGGACCTCTGTGTGAAGCCTTATGTGGATCGATGTAGTTGAACAAACTTTGATTGTGCTTATATTGCAGTACAGGTACAAAATGGTTTAGAGAGGATGAACATGCCAGCAAGATGTTTATCATTCATGTCACAACTCCCAATGGGTGGTGGGCTTCTGAGTGAAGCGGCATCAGGTTGATAAGTACCATGCAATGTACAATGTGCTCAGTTTGCAGGTGTGACAGAGACTTTTGGATGACTTTCTACGGTCATGTGCTCCGGATCATCTTCTATAACCCTTTAGGATTAAGAGGGATTTGTTGGGGTCATGTGATCCAATGTTTACACTGTGTTTGTGTTTATTTTATTTGTTAGTATTCTAGTTTATGTATGAAATAAATGTAGACAAGGCATGCATCTCTTTAAGAGACACCGCCTTGGGATTAATATAGTTATTAGATAGACTTTGTATAATATGCTAGTCATTAATAATTAAAATGTGTTAATAAGTTGTCCGGTGGTTGGTTATTGGGTGGACCATTGGGTCCCATATACAAACCACTCCTTCATAAGCTTATTTAAGCTTGAGGATGATGGCAGTGAAATGTAAGGGAATATAAATTTAATATTGTAAAAGTGTCATGTCCCCTTCTCAAATCTAATTCAGTTTAGCCTATTCTTCATTTCCCGTAGGCTAAAGTGGTAATGCAAGGGAAATAATTTAACTTAAGTTGTCCAAAAAGTAACTTTAAATTATATTCATAAAAAGGCAGCTTATGTTTTATAATTAAAAAGGTGATTATTATTAAAGCAACTCAAAATTAAAATAAAAGGAGGGGACATTGCTTTATGAGTGCTTTTCCTTGAAAAACGTGAAAGTGAAATTATAAAAGTGGGGCGATTGGGCTCATTTCGGCATCACTTTTCAATCAGCTATTTTTGTATTGTGAGTTTGAGATACTGCTTCAACTTTTAGCATCTAAGGATGAAAACCCTCCGGTGAATAAGGCTTGGGGACAAAAACCCTTCGGTCTTGTATGGTGGTTCCATTCAGGGACTGCATTTGTGCTTTAAATCAGATCTATATCGGAATTCAGCATTGGGATATCAAGCTAGGGCATCATTTTGAGGGCTGACATAATTTTGAGGGTTGATGTCACCCTTGGAGGCTAGCGCCATCATTTTGGGAGGCTGTATTTCATCAGTGGAAGCTGCTGTACCTTCTAGACAGCTTGTTGTTCATTTTCCAGCAGCTGTACCAGCTAGGGCAGCAGCCATACATTGCTTACGTTATCATTTCCCAGCAGTTGTACCTTTGAAACAATGTTTTCCAGCCAGCTTGGATGGCATTTCTAGTCGAATAATTCCATTTCTAAGGTCAGCTATGATTTCTGCAATTTATTTTGTAAAAATCAGCTAGGGTTTCAGCTGAATAATTTCCATATTTGTGCTTGGTTTTTCCTACTAATTAAGTTCAATAAAAGTTGGGTTGTGTTCAAACATTGTGTTGTCATTTTTTAAGAATAAAAGAGTAATTTGAGAATTTTTAATTTTCGTCCGCAAGGGTTTGCTATAAAAATTCAGATTTCATTAATTTTCCCATATGAGGACATGTTCAAACATTGTGTTGTCATTTTTTAAGAAAAAGAGTTCCTTCCGTAAGGGTTTGCTATAAAAATTCAGATTTCATTAATTTTCCCATAAGGGGACATTACAGTGGTATCAGAGCAAAATTCTCGCTATCCTATGAGATCTTGATGCTAGAGAAAGACACCAAGTATTACCAAAGAACTCCAGGGAAAAACGCAATGGGAGACAAAGAACAAAGAGCTCCTCCTTCAGATGAGATGAGTTTTTTGTAGGAAATACTCAACCGGAATCAGAGGGATATGGAAAGAACCCTCCAAAACACTTTGAGGGAATCCATGATAGGGTTAGTGCAAGCCTTGCAAAATATTAACCAGAACAAGGCAAATCAGGGAGAGGGAAGCTATTCAACTCATGAAAGGACTTCAATTAATCCTCCTTCCAAGACTTTCAAAGCAAAGTTTCTACAAAAGGACGAAGAGCAGCCAGATGAGGTAGAAGCGCCACCCCAAACAGGTCTTGAATTTGCAGCCTACCACGAAGAGTATGAAGAACTCGACCATGCAGTACAAGAGTCTCTAACTTTTCGGGAATTTTGTGATCTAAGGATGAAGAATAATCCAAGGAAAGGAAGGAACATTCAGCCATAGCAGCCCTAGAAAGATATACAACAACGGTCGGGGAAAATTACTATTCCCTCTTATGTTGGATCAAATAAGTGCTCTATCAGATCTTGGTTACAAAAGATTGATACATACTTGTCTTTGAATCCTATGTATGAGGAAGAAGCTATTAAAGTTGTCACACTTCATTTGGAGGGAGGGGCACATGAGTGGTGGTACCATGGTTTGGTTACCCAAGGACATGGCTCTATCTCTACCTTGGAGGAATTCAACCAAAGACTAGCGAAAAGCTTTGATAGGAAAGATCTAGAGATCCATTTCAGGGAGGAACTGTGGACAACTACATTGCTGAATTTAAGAGATTATCAATGGTGGTACTAGATGTTATTGGAAGAAGATTGGTGGTTTTATTTGTTGAAGGGTTGACTGAACCACTCAAGGGATTAGTGAAAGCTTTTGATCCTTTATCTATTCAGGAAGCAACTAAAAGAGGAATTAAATCTGGAATCATCAGCCCCAAAGAGTAAATTCCTACCTATGGGACAGCAAAGAACAACACCTCTTGGACAACCAAGGGAACAACACCTTTTGAGCAGTCAAGGGCAGCACCTTTTGGGTAGCCGAGGACAACACCCTATGGATAGAAAAAGAAGCCATTATCATCAAGGAGGGTTTCAATAAAAAGGAGTTGCCATAAGAAAGTAAAGAGATACAAACAAGGGATGAACTCAAGAGTAAAAAATTATCTTTCATTTGCAAAGATCCATGGGAATCTAGCCATAGGTGTTTTTGGGCATGGACAAGGACACTACATAGAGGTTATATCCGATGGTGAATTGGAAATAGAAGAAGTTGAGCTGGAGATTGCAGCCCATAAACCATAACATGAGCAAGAAGGAAGAGGTGGATACCTAAGAAGGCAACCCTTGCCACATTATCAGGAGCTCCCAGGTATCATCCTTTTAGAGGGAGGGGGAGTCTTGCAAGAGACAAACGGTCACAGTGCAAATTGTCAGTGGGGCAGCCCACAATTTTATTGATGAATGATTGGTAGCCAAGATGGGTTTGAAAGCAATAGGATTTCAAAAGGCTTCAATGCGACTGTAGCAGATGGCTTTACCAACCCATGTACCAAAAGAATTCAGCAGCTTAATCTTTCGTTGGGGAGGCTTAAAGTAAGTGATGACTTTTATGTTGTGGGCATAAGAGAAACGAGACATAATGCTTGAGGTACAATGGCTGCATTCTTTAGGAGGAATTTACCCAAAATTATCAAACTATGGAACTGAAGTTTAAAATCAGATGGTAAAGAGATTGTGCTTCAAGGCATGACCAATGGAGCTCTTCGAGATGGTCACGTCTAAGAGAATGAAGAGAGATTTTCGTAGGGGGAAAGTAGCATGGGCATTCCATTGTTTGGTAAGTTCCAAAACTCCATTCATGACAACAATCATATCATACGAATATTCAACCCATTATAGATATGTAGGCCAAGGTATTTAGCAGTATACCTCCTGGATTGCCACCAGATAGAGGATCTCAGCATATAATTGAGTTGGAACCAGGTAACCAACTTGTAATGACTACTCACTATCACCACCCATGAGCATTCAAAGAAGAGATTGAGAAGGCAATCAAAGAATTATTGGAGACAGGTCATATCAACCCTAGTTCTAGCCCCTTTGTTTCTTTAGTGGTCCTAGTAAAGAAAAATAGAATCATGATGACGTGGAACAAGAAGACCATAAAAAATAGGTACCATCAAAAACAAGTATCACATACCTAGGATTGATGAATTACATGGAGCAGTATATTTTTCCAAGATTGATTTAAGGATTGGTTATCATTAGATACGGGTAAGAGAGGATGTATAAAAAATAACCTTTAGGTGTCACTTTGGGCATTTTGAATTTTTGGTTATCCCTTTCGGTTTGACTAATGCTCCAGTTATTTTCTAATCATGCATGAACCATGTTTTCAGTAAGTATTTGAGGAATTTTGTTTTGGTATTTTTTGATGATATTCTGGTGTATAGTAAGACACGGGAAGAACATCTTAAACACTTGGATATAGTGCTAGAAATTTTGGAACAACAAACTCTCTTTGCTAAGGAGTCCAAGTGTGAGTTCGGCATGATTGAAATTATGTATCTAGGCCATGTTATTAATACCCAAGGAGTTCATGTTGACCAACAGAAGATCCAAGCCATTTTGGATTGGCCTCCTACCACAATGACAGGTGAGAGGTTTTTTGGGTCTTTGTAGCTATTATAGGAGGTGAAGGGATTTTCATAGCTTGATGTCCCCTTGACTGATTTAACATAAAAAGGAGCATTGAACTGGTCCAAATTGATCCGAAAATAATCAAGTTATTACTACCTGATCTCGGACCCTTATAGGCTTTAATTATTTGCCGATAATTTACTCCTTTTAAGTAATCAATTTAAAATAATGCAAGACAGTAATGACAATCGCACACAGATTAATTACGGAGTTCGGCAATTGCCTACGTCTCCGGGTTCGTGGTCGAACCGTTCCACTAGTCAAAACTTGTAAGTTACAATAGTACTTTTACAAGAAAACCTACTGGAATTTTACTTGCCTATCAGTACACCAGTTCTTCGAAAACTTCCGATGATCAGTCGAATTGTTTTTCACCTTTCTGATGCACAATCTCCTTCGGCTTTGATCGGCCTTCCCGACGCTATCAATGCGACACTAGCACTCCGGTCGACAATCCAGGATTTGCAAGTAATTAGTGTGGCTCAATGGGCCTATTGGGTAGTTTATAATTTACTCCCAATCACAAATATTTCGTCTACTATTGCCTAAAATAATAGGCCAATAAACAATATTTGTTGACACATCTCACAAAGAAGCTTAAAAAACAATAAGCTTGTTGGACTAATGTGTGTCTTACAATAGAATGGGTTCCCTATTTATACAAAAAATAGGGCCCTTAAAAAAATGCAATATAATTTATCCTAAGGCTATTTTTAAACCTTAGCCTCACCCGTAGCAAAATTAATGGGATAACATACCCATATAGGGCGGTTTGCATTTTTAATGGGATAAATATCCATTTTAGCGGCTAAGGAGAGGGGGAGCGGTTTTGAATGTTTTTAATGGGATATAATCCCAAATGGAGCAGCATATATTTGGGTAAGGTTTAATAACCCTTATCCCCTCCATTCTTCACGTGGATAATACCATGCATGGCTTTAAGCCCCCAACAACCGCTTCATCCTCCTTCCATGTGGTCCTTTGCATGCCCCCACCACCGCTTCCCTCCTTCACAAATGGACTTAGCATGTGGCGGTTTATACTAATGTTTGAACATATATATATATATATATATATATATATACACGTGGCATTTGGAATGGTGTGTAAGTGGACTTACCAAGTAAATAAAAATTCGACCCATACCATGGGGTATCGAAATTATTTAACTCGGTCATCATGTAGTCCACTTGTCGTCTCCTGATAGGCAAATCAAGTGAATTCGACGAGTGGTGGCAAGCCACGTGTCACAGTGCGATTGGTCCAATATTGATCAGTTGACCAGAGTTGACTTTCCCGCTGTCTGAACTTTGACTGAACATATCTAGAGCTCTCGATGTCTGTTTGTCGCGTTCTCACAGTCGTTGGAAAGCTCTCGAGATGATCTTCTGCACTGACACCATTTAGGGATGTTTAGGGAACTTTCAAAAATGATCCCCTGATCACAAATCAACTCAAACAACAAAAAGGTAATGAGTTCATGTCCATTACTTGCTGTTCCAAAATTTTCTATTCCATTTGTGTTGGAATGTGATGCATCAGGTGAAAGTGTTGAGGCTGTTTTGATGCAAAAGGGGCATCCCATAGCCTTTGAGAGTTGAAAAATCAAAGATATAGAGCATGGATTCTCTATTTATGACAAATAAGTGGTGGCCATCATGCATGCATTGGCAAAATTCAAGCAGTACTTAGTTTGTGGCAAATTTATGGTCAAAACGGATCACAATAGTTAGAAGTTTTTTCTCAACCAAAAGGACTTGAATGATAGACAACAAAAATGGGTGAGTAAACTTTAGGCCTACGACTTTGACATAGAATATGTTAAAGGGAAGAACAACATTGTGGCAAATGCTTTGTCAAGGAGACCAATTCTTTGCTCTTTGTCTGACATTTCTGCCAATTGGAAGGTATTTTATAACAGCGAAGTATGTAAAGAATGATTTCACTACTAAGGTACTTGAAGGCAAAAGAGAGGATGAATTTCTAATTAAGTGTCAGCCCACTTAAATTAGAAAAATACTCTTATTTTAAAATTAAAAATATAAGTGGCCAAAGTTAAGAGTTACTTTTTGGCACGCCCTTAGATTTAATCACACCGGGGCATTTGAAAACTTACAAGCAAGAAAAATCATCCCTTTGGAATGGACTCTGTGGCAGAAGTCCTCAAATACATGTGGCTAAGGGTCTTACTTTTTAACTTTAATTTCAAATAGGTGTAGGACATTACTAGCTGGCTTGTTGTAGCCCTTACCCTTTTCAACTTAGAAATGGAAGAGCATTTCAATGGATTTCATCACAGGACTTCCCACGGTTCAAGGTAAGAATTGTATTTATCTTGCAGTTGACCAGCTCTCTAAATATGCTCATTTTTTTGCCAAACCTAGCCAAGTTCAACGCACCGTTAGTGGCTGATATATTTTTTAGAGAAAATTTCAGACTTCATGGGATGCATAAGCATATCATAAATGATAGCGTCAGCAGGTTCATCAGTTTAGTCTGACAAGAGCTTTTCCACTTAATAAGCACAAAGTTGATTCATAGTACAAGTTATCACCCTCAAATCAAACGGACAAATCGAATTAGTGAACAAATGGATTGAGGAATATCTAAAGAACCATGTGGTGGGGCAACAATCAACTTGGATCAAATGGCTCTACATGTGGGGAGAATTGCCACAACTCATCATATCATATGTCCATTGGCATGACTCATTTCAAATCTTTCTATGATTATGATGTCCTTTCTGTTGTTGATTGAGTCATGTTTGATAGTAGAGTGTCTAGGGGCCAAAGATTTGGTTAAGCAAAATCAAGATATATTCGAGGTACTCGAGGAAAATCTTAGGCATGCAAAAAACCAATAGTAAAATCTATGTAGACCAACATAGCATTGAGAGAACTTTTGAGGTATGAGACATGGTTTTTTTGAGATTACAACCATGTCGACAGTCTTCCCTCAAGCACAGTGTACCTGAAAATCCTATCCCACGTTTCTATGGACCATACAGAGTTAAGGGATGAATTGGAGAAGTTGCCTATGAGCCAGAGTTTCATGAGCATAGTTGGGATAAACAATTGTCTTTCACATTTCATGCCTCAAAAGGGCATTCAAAAGGGCATTAGGACAACACATCATTCCTTCAACTGAGTCGAATCCTTTGGATGATGAAAGCAAGTTGATTTCAGTTTCCCGAGGCCATCATAGATCTTAGATAAAAGAAGCTAAGGAGCAGGAGCAATAATGGAATATCTGGTACGCTTGTAGGATTTACCAATCGAGGATGCCACATGGGAAGGTGCAAAAATTTTGGGGAATTCTAATTAGCAATTGCTAGAGAGCAGGCAATTTTAGGAAGGGCAAATTATCATGCCCCCTTCTAAAATCAAATCTAGCTAGAAGACCCTTAGCCTATTCTCTATTTCTTGTAGGCTAAAGTTGTGGTGCAAGGGAGATAATTTACCAATTTAACTTAAGTTTTCCACAAAGTAAGTTTAACTTATATTCATTAAAAGGCAACGTATGTTTTATTATTAAAAAACTGATTATTATTAAAGCAACTCAAAATTAAACGAATAGGAGGGGACAGTTGCTTTATGAGGTGTTTTTCCTTGAAAAGCATGAAAGTAAAATTATAAAAGTGGGGCGGTTGGGCTCATTTGAGCATCACTTTTCAACCATTTATTTTTATATTGTGACTTTGAGCTTCTACTTCTGAGGATGGAAACCCTTTGGTGAATAAGGCTTGGGGACGAAAACCCTCTGGTCTTGTATGGTGATTCCATTCAGGGACTGCATTTGTGCTCCAAATTAGATAAACATCAAAATTCAGCATTGTGATATCAAGCTAGGGCATCATTTTGAGGGCTGACATAATTTTGAGGGGTGATGTCACCCTTGGCATCATCATTTTGGGAGGTTGAATTTCATCACTGGAAGTTGCTGTACTTTCTAGATAGCCTTTTCATTTTCCACCAGCCGTACCAGCTAGGGCAGCAGCCATACATTGCCGATGTCATCATTTCCCAGCAATTGTACCTTTCAAATAGCCTTTTCTAGCCAACTTGGATGCCATTTCCAGCCAATTGTTTCATCTATACGGTCAGCTATGATTTCAGCAATTTATTTGTAAAAATCAGCTAGGGTTTCAGCTAAATAATCTCCATATTTTTTGCTTGGCTTTTCCTGTTGATTAAGTTCAATCAAATTTGGGTTGTGTTCGTACATTGTATTGTCATATTTTCAGAATAAAAGAGTAATTTGAGAACTTTTATTTTTCTTTCGTGAGGGTTTTCTGTAAAAATTCAAAATTCATTAATATTCCCATAGGGGGATATTACAAAAAGCTTCTTGGTTTAATATATTTCTTCCATATTACTTGTGCAAATATTACTATTACTAGGTTCACAACAATTTCGTAGTCTAAATGGGTTTAAATCTTTATGCCACCCCAAAAAGACAATCATAACTTAGTGGATGCGTCTAAGAGGTTTTGGAGCATTTAAGGCACCCAAAATTAAAATCGAGTAGACGTTATTTGTTGTGAGATCAAAGAGCTTTCAAGGTGGTACTATGGATGATGTGAGGTGTAAAAACAAAGCACAAAGCACATTGCATACAACAAAAGGTGAGTAGCTCAGTCCCCAACAAATAAGAAGTTCTAGGTTCAAGTCCTTGCTCTTCCATGAAAACTTAATAAGCAATTCTATATATATATTTTTTTTTATTGAAAGGACTTGTACATTATTTTATCCGTTTGAAAGGACTTGTATATTTTTACGTAGTCTGACCTAAAAGATCCATTTAAAATCCTTCACACACTTTTTGTCCAGAAACTCAACTTCAAAGGAAAGGAAAAGGGGAATGAGAACTACTTTGTAAATAAGAGTGTAATGCAAATTAAAAAAAATGAGGTTGTTGTGTGATAAAAAATGAGTCGAGAATAACAATTGAGCGCAGGGAGTTGCTGTTTTTTTATTGGAGCCAAGTTACCGCCCTCTTTCTGCGAAGGAGATGAATATTCTCCCCATGGAGCTGATGATGCCACCGGCGGTGGACCTAGTGCCATGCTTCCATCTTGCAGATACTTTTTTAGTTTCCCTCTCCTTTTCTTCCACGAAGAATCAGTTCCTCCATCCATACCAATACTCATATCCACAGTTAAAAACTATGGGAAAATCGCGAGTACTCGGTACAAGACTCACGAGCCAAGGCCGTGCAAAAAATCATCAATTTCTCACAAAAATCTAGCCAGATAATTGCCTGAAACTTAGTGAGTTTGGCAAAAACTGAGGTAACGCTTTGATTTTGCGATTTTCTATGCGCTTTCGCTTTGATTTCGCCATATTTCTTTCTTGTTGTGTAAAATTTCTTTTGTGCCCTTCCGTGATCTGTGTGATATATTAAAAGATTTAATGGAAAATTTGAAAGAGACTATGACGCACAATGCACATTGCCACATTATGGCTACTTTGATCCATTTAGTGTTAAGAATGACAGTTAGTGTGCAGCTACAATGCTTATGCACATGTATGTGCTATCTCTTATTTTCCAACTCGTAACACCTACATGACTTCTCTTGTATTGCATCTTGAACCAGCTGTAGACGGTGGATTGAAGCCCTACAAATCCTCATTCAAAGTTTTATAGTTGGCCTAAGATATTTATAATTTTATGGAGTTGGCAGAGGTCTAATGATATATTCATTATATTTAGGCATTTATTATATTTTCTATACAAGCCTTATAATTTTTAGTCGATAATAATATTAAAGTCCTCTTAACTAATTTTCTGTAATCAGTTTAATATGGTCAATTTTTTTTATTATATAGTATATAAGTTATAATCAGTCTGTTAGCTATAGTATTATTATTTTTAAATATAATAGTCAGTGGCATTTCTTTCAAGGCTTAAGCCTTAAGATGGCCTTAAAGGCCTAGACCTTAGGGTTTTGTTTGAGCTTTGTAAGGACTTTAGGGGTCTTGGGGAGGGGGGATGGTTCAAAATTAATAGAAAATATTCTTATATGTTCTTGACATTCATTTCTCATGTTTTTTAACAGTGTTTTACATGTTATTTCAGTTTATTTTTTGATTTTTTTGAGTAATGCTGAGTAATTGCCGAGTCGAAATATTGGGTTGCCGAGTAATTGCTGAGTACAAGCTTTTGAAATACCCACACCAGGAGCTCTGTTCATATTTATCGTAGACATTGGAGTTGCGGTTGCACTTCCACTTACAAACAAAACTACAGATGTAACATCCCTTTCAAGGGATGAAACCACAATAAAGGAAATTAGCTCAAAGCCCCAAGTAACAAATCTGATTTTAAATCAGCAGACTGAAATAAATCCCAGATTTAGGACAGCGAATAAAACTTAGGAACAGCAGTATGAAAATTCACAATTTCACGCAAATATCGACTAGTAATGCATCCACAATTTATATAAGCCTTTTAGAGATATTCTAGAACTGTTTTTAACCCAAAATGACATGCATATGCTCAGCTGAAAAATTAATAATGACGCAGCAGAAGTATAGCTTACAAAATAATTATGAAATGAGGGTTTAGAAACCCCAACCAATTATCCAAAAAAGTAGATTCCCGCTTTATAAATAGAGGCAAATCTGAAAATGAAGTGAAAATATCCATTTATATGCTTTCTAAAGGCATCAAACTTCACTCCAAAAGTAGGTTGTTCGAGCTAGGAGAGGCCACTCAATGCGAAATAGGAATTTCATTATGCTTTCTTTTCCTCAAATATGCAACACTCCCTTCAAGCTCACACAAGGATAGGAGGGTTTCAGTCCCCTATACCAACCACTAGAAGGGTTTTCGTCCTTTCTAAAGAGATACTACACACTTGGGTTTTCGTCTCAAGAGTGGAAGAATCAAGAGCAATCAGCTCTTAAGTCCAAGTAGAGAAAATGCGCCAAAGATAGATGATGTGCACAAATGAGGTCTCCACTTCCGTGTATACCCCTCCCTTTAGCGCCAAATCTAGGAAAGGCATGGCCGCCCCATAGGAAGATGTTATGTTCTTTTATTATGCCTCTTCAATTGCCTTAAGCCCAGCCGGCCTGCTTCAAGACATGTAATTACACTAAAAAGGAAAACATTAAAATTAAAAAAACAAATGCAAAAGATAGCTCAATTTCCTTTTCCAACTCCTCTACTTTCTTTGCCATGGAAAAGGGGATGGAAAGACAGTCCAAAATTTGATGCTCTTAAGTTGGGAAAAGGAGACAACACAGTCCTCCCTTCCCAAAATTGTTTGTCTTCAAGCAATTACAAGTGCTCAGATCCCAAGTAAGTCTTCGTTGCTCCTTCCTTGTGCAATTACCATTCAAGTATTGATGGCCCACCATTTCTCTCTATGTTGTCCCAAATACCATTGTAGTATTGCTCTTCTTCTTTAAAAATCAGAATAAAGGGGGATTACAATTCCACCCTTTACTTGCACAAAATAGTACACTAGTATGTCATTGCGTATTGAGGATGCAACTCCCGGCTACTCAAAATGTCTCTTTATGTTCCAAAACTCTTGAGAAAAACATACTGAAAATGCTCCAAACAGCAGGCCTAGAAAGGAGAGAACTACAGATCAAATCATGACATAACTTGGCTCTAGGTGTTTACCATCCCACTCTTCTATCTAACGATTATGGGGGCAATGGCCATTCAAGGTTAGAGCTGATAACACCAAAGTAGGACTGAATAGGGGCTGTAAGGCGACTGCAACAGCTGTATGGCAGCATACTTAAAATTTCTTCCGAAATAGAAACCTCCCTGTCTTTACCAACGATTTACGGTGGAACCCTTCATGTTCAATGATGTTTCCGTTGTTCCCATTCATGCTAATAACTGTTGAAGAGTGAACATTCCTTTCCTAGAATGTTGCTTGAGATGGGTTGACAACTCATGATATGACTGAGCCCAAACCAGCAAACTTAATTCCTCCTCTAAACTTCTTGGGTGCCTGAATCTTGTACATGACCAATCATCCAAGATAAGTTCTTCTAAGGAGCTGAGATATGAAGCCCAGTGACCAATCATGCAAAATGTTCCCATGAAAACTGAAAGCCACTTAGGATCCCACAACAATCATCATTAACTACCAGCTGGCTCAATCATCATGCCAAAACATCACATACCTTGCACCTTCCCATGAAATTTGACAAGGTGAATCTCCATCTTGTGTGATGTCCCATGTGAATCCTCCATGACTTTAACCAAATTAATGCTTCTAGGAGATTGTGAAAGTTAGGAAAGGACTGAGATCTGGTCGATAAAGGAAAGATGTGAGTCATCCTTGAATACACTCAAACATATAAGACTTACCCATTCACGTATGGTTTCCCCTGACCGTGCTGAATAAGACCTTTTTCCCCTTGGGAAGTTATCACAAGAGCACCAATGCACTCATATGGGGTACAAACAATTTAGGTGTTTCCCAAGTATCCTTGCACCCTTTGCTACACCATTCACCTCTTACCTTGTTGTGACCACTTGTCATAAGCTGGTCCCTTTGTGAGTAAATCAATAAGCAGTATAATGTGTTAGCAAAGCATTGCAATATAGTTATCATACATGTCTGACCCACACGAATCCTCTTAGTATGATAGCATAGCAATGAAATTAGGAAACCCTGTTGAATATATAAGTTGTACCCTCAAGAAACTTCCTAGATCGTAATCAGAATTTGGACTGTAGTTCCAACCAGCTCTCAGAAAATATTTGCAGCTGGAAGTAATAATGTTTGCCCCAAAGAACTTTCGCTTTGAAACTGTCACCTTGTGATGATGAACCCCCTTACCTATTGTGATTGGCTCTTGCGGATCGTTGGAGGTGAGAACTACTGAACCTACGGTCACCATTTGCTGCCAAAAATCAGCTGTTACAGGTTTCTCCTCCTTGTAATTTCCTTCACCGTTTGACACATTATTTTCATCCTCTTGACCCATAAGCTTCCAACATTGAACCTTGTTGTCAATCCACAATCTGAATTCCCTCTATGTTCTTCAAGGGCTGCTTACCTTCTGGTTTATCCCTTTGCCTCTTTGGCTATGCAGATGAAGAACTTATGCACTAGCAACCTTAGTGATGGTTCAACATGTATTGGCAATTACACCCTCTTTTGGCCTGTTGTACATTACGGACCAACAACTTCACCCTTGTTGTATAAACCATGGTTTGATACAAGGAGACCTAGTTTCCTTCTCTTATCTTCCATAGGACCTAATGGCAATATTGGGTGTAGGTATCCTTGCAATGTTTTTATCATTTTTTGAACAGAAAATATGAGGGTGGTGTCCCTCTTCCCACGGCTTTGAAAGTGCCTTACAGCTGAGAGTATGGAATATGGGCAAATGGACCAACAGGAACTTTGGCTGTCACGCAACTCCAACTTGCAGACCATGGTCTTGGGAGATGGATGGTTGGCTTCTTGGCAAAGATCGATTTTTAGCCCATGCTTTTAAAGCGGTCCTTCACCCGATCTTGTCATGGTTAGAATGAGACCCTGTATGATAACCAAGGCATTGTACCATGGCATAGGGTGATGCAACTATACTCGTGTTATGATTCACGAGATCAGAATTATCTTCCCCTGTTTTGAACTCTCTCCAGTATGTTGATCCTGAAATTTACAGCAGACTTGAAAGTGCCTTTATAGCCTTTATCCGGAAAAGCACAATTCTTCATCCATTATGACCCCTTTTTGACAAGATGTCACCCAAAAAGTCTTGCAAGCTCCATGGACCCTAAGCAAATCAGTTTTTGGATTAGGATTTGTAGCCCTCATGAAGACTATTCCCACTTGCTCGTGGTTTGCTTCGAATTCATCACATTTGCCAAAATAGGGTTATCCCTATTCAACAAATCATGATCCACAATGATCGTCATACTGCTGAATATGGCGTGGTATAAAGAATGGGAGTAAGAGTCTGCATTACCTTCAAACCTTTATGGTTTCCTTCTTCCATGTGTTTTTGCAAGTATCTTGCGTGGCATGTTTACCAAGGTCTAATGCCATCACCACCTTGCCTCCCTTAGTAACTTGCTTCACTATAATCAGACCAGCAAACCTATGTATCACCATGTTTCTTTGGAGAAGGGTTTCCAACCAGCCAAGAGATCTTCCACTTCTATGCTCCACATCCCTCGCTTCATCTCTGGATCCTCATCAGGGTTGTTCAAAACATTCTCAACATTAACCACATAATGCACAATATTTACCTGTCCTGATTCTTGATCTCTTAGGAATGGGTGTAAGTGTCATGGCCTTAGGTCCTTCGATCCTACCGACCCTTCTTCCTCAATTTGATTCCATCTTCAAACGAACTCCATAGCTGCTCCTCATGCTTTAGCCCAACATGAAGCGGCTCTTTTCCTCCAGGGGTGGGATATCCTTCCCATGACCCTTGTGCATGCTTCAAAGCTTAGAACGAGTTCCAATGCTCACTCTCTCTATTTCCATATTTTATGAATTCTGAAAAACGTAGGGCATCACGTAATCTTCTCCAGAAGAGCATCTGATATTCCTCATACTATGTGCCGATGTTACCACCTTTGTTTGACCTTTGAGAACCCTGAATGCTCTTCCCTTTAAGAGATCCTTCCTCCATTGTAACCTCACATGGTATGGATCAGCCGAGGCAATTGAGAATCGCCAAGGTACCTTGCCCTAGGGCAAGTCTTCCAACCCTAACATCACTGAAAACCGTCTATCGATTGAAACCCTAGCCCCTTGAGAATTTGAGATCTGACACCACTGTAATATCCCTTTTTAAGGGCTGAAAACTGAAAAATTAAGGATAATTAGCCCAAATTTCAAAGCATGAACAAATATCATTTTTACAACCAACAAACTGAAAATGAACTCGAGATTTATGACAGTGAACTGATTTTTTGGAACAGCAGTAGGAAAAACTCATAATATCACCCAAAATACCATCCAACAATGCATCCACACTTTCTATAAACCTTTTAGAGATATTTTAGAACTATTTTCAACCCAAAAAGACATGCATATGCTCAGCTGAGAATTAATAATGACCAGCAGAAATACAGCTCCAAAATAATTATGAAAAGGGGGTTTAGAAACCCCAAAAATTCACCACAAAGTAGATTCCGGCTTTATAAATAGAGGCAAATCTGAAAATGAAGTGAAATATCAAATATATGTCCTTGAAGGCACAAAACTTCACTTCAAAGTAGGTCACTCCACCTAGGAGAGGTCACTCAATGCAAATATAAATCTCATTATGATTCCTTTTCCTCAAATATGCAACAAACCCTCAAGCTCACACAAGGAAGGAGGGTTTATGTCCCCCTACCAACCACTAGAAGGGTTTTTCGTCCTTCTAGGAGATGCCACACACTTGGATTTTCGCCCAAAAGTGAAAACCAAGAGCAATCAGCTCACAAGTCCAAGTATATAAAATGGGCCAAAGATAGATGATGCACAAACGAAGCCTCCACTTCCTTTTATACCCCTCCCTTTGGCACCAAAGCTAAGAAAGATCATGGCCAACACATTTGAAAGACATTATATTCTTTTATTGTGCCTCTTCAATTGCCTTGAACCCAGCCGACCTGCTATAAGACACATAATTACACTAAAACAAAAACATTAAAATTAGAAAAACAAATGCAAAGGGGAGCTCAATTTCCTTTTCCAACTCCTCAACTTCTTTGCCATGGAAAGAGAAATGGCAAGAAGTCCAAATTCATGCTCTCAGTTGGAAAAGGGGACATTACAACAGAGATAGCAGGCGAGTTCAGGTTAGAGTTAGCACTGCTGCTGTTAACATTATTATCTGCACTGTTGTTGCTATTGCCATTGTTGCTGTTGTTGTTGTGGCTGTTCATGTTGATGTTTGTTTTACATTTGGAGGGGCTTGAAGTGGTGACGGGACATGTAAATTGGATGATACTACTGTTGGACTGTTCAGATGGGGATGTTCCGATGGACTCTCTGCCTTCCATTAATACACACATACCCACAACTCACAATATACCCTCACAAATCTTATAATACCCAACAAAACCTCAGGACAAAATGCCTCGGCTAGCACAAATTCTACCAAGAACCGACATTTTAAAGCCACTTTAGTTGTCTTTATTTCAGAAAACTCCACTGACGCCACACAAAAAATAACTCTTACAGATCTCTTTCAGAAAAAAACAAGTACAGGTAACTTTTCTGTTTATGTTCGGTCATAGAACAAACTAAATAAATAAATAAATACAACTGTCTGCTTGTTTGTGCTGCTAATGCTTAAAATTGTACTGTAGACTAATAAAAACTTGAACTACTTTATGGAAATATCTTGCATACATGTCAATAAAAAGAAATAAATATTACTAACTCTAGAAATATCTTGCAGAGAAGTAGAAAAACCATGTGTCAGAATAACAACCTGCTTACTGATGAAAGGGGGGGCTTCATAGAGAAGACGCCTCCGGTGTAACCTGTTTTTGCAACTTGATTGGGGGTTCTTTGGCATTGAAAGCTATGGGAGTTAGGTCATGTGATTCAAGTTTGCCTTCAAATTTAACATCATCGAAATTTGGAAGAAGTTTGTTGGTTCAAAAAGTAAGTTTCAGAAGTATGAATGTATACATATAACTTAAGAGTTCTAAATTTCATCTTTGTTTCAAACAAATTCCTAAAGAGATGAAATCAGATCATAATCCAATTTATGTAAGGTTTGACATGCACATAAAGACTCAGCAAGGAGAACAAACCCAACACATTCAAAAGAAGATACCTCTTCAGGGTAAAGTCCTCATAACTTGCGAGAATTGCGAACTCTTCAAAGCAGCCCTTGAACTAAATTTTCAGGAAGCGGAGCGTAACGCGTCTGGTATGACAAGTCCATTGAACAACAATATGTTGATCCCATTAATCCACAGGGCGCTAAGCAGATGTAAAAGTTCGAGGCCTAAAAGAGGAAATACATGTAGTTTGCCGACTAATCCATGGTATGACGAAGAGTGCAAGGCAACAAAGAGAACCTTGAGAGGTCTCGGGATGAACGAAAATAAGAAGGCCTATGAAAAGATGATTCGGTAAAAAAAAAATCTGTAAACAAAAAGGCAAAAACTAATTTCCCTTGGCAAACACAATCTTAAGGGCTTTTGGACAGAGCTACAACAAAAGAGAAATCAACCAAAGAATAATATCATAGATGCTCAGTGGTTAGAATATGCAAAGTTACTCTATGAGCGGGATCAAGATAAAGACATCCCCCCTATAATCAATACAACCAAGAAGCCCTTTTCCACGGAGGATATTACTCAAGGTATAAAGAGATTAGTAGGGGGTAAAGCACAAAACATAGATGGGCTGCAAGCAAAATATTTAAAATGGGGTTCAAAAGTCTTCACACTGCTCATTAGAAGCATTTTCAATGGTATCATCTAGAAGGCTTCCTGATAGATTGGGTAACTAGTGTCGTATTTCCTCACTACAAAAGCGGAGATATCAATAATCCATCAAACTACCGTATTATCACGGTCAATACCCTCTTGGGAAAGCTATTTGGCAGCATGGTATAATGTAGAATTAGTAGCTGGGCAAAAAAAGAAAGGAAAAGTATTAAGGACAGGTAGGTTTTAGGTTGAAGCATTCCACTATTGACCATTACATCCTCCTTAGACACTCGATCGAAAAAATCGAAAAATTATGGGATACTCAAGGCGAAGAAGCTTTTTGTTGCTTTGTTGAATTTAAAAAACCATTTGACATGGTTCCCAAAGGTAAATGTTGAAGCAGAATGGAAGAGCTTGAAGTGTTGGACAAGTATGGAGCAGTAGTTCATAGAATTTATGAGAAAGTCAGGGCCAAAATCAGAACGAGGGAAGGAATGTTAGAATACTTTGGAAACGACATCAGGGTCAAACAAGGATGTCCACTCTCCGCCACTTTGTTTGGGCTATACATTAATAAGCTAGAGGAGTGGACAAACAAAGTTGGTGGAGGCAGCGTTCACCTAGTGGTGTCCCCAGATTTCACCCTGAAATCTGGGACTACCCCTTGTTAATTTTTTTTCTTTCTCTTTAAAATAACGGGTCGTTTTGTGTTTTTTATTGCCTGCAGTTGTTTCCATTGCTTTAAGGTATTCCCAGGGAATAATATAAACCAATTTCAATGAATACCCAGATGTTAAAACTCATTTTATCCCTCCGCCATGTTTTTTCTGTGAGAATTTTATTTAATTATTTATTAAATAAATAAAGTGTTGTTTAAAATAAATTGTGCTGCAATTGAACCCTTCTGACGATTTGCACGCCAATATTCCCTCCTCTTAGTAAGGTATTCACCAGGGATGAGTTTTTACTAACCAGTTATTCGGCAAAGCAATTGTCTGCAACTTCTGGCAATGTTTTTCATTTTTTATTTATTTTTTGTGTTTGTTTTCGGTTTCCTCCACAGTTTGTCTGTTAAATTCCTCTTGATCCGTTTTTTCGTTATGTATAGCCTGTTTAATTGCTTAGGAGTTCTGAAAGTCATTCATGGCCTCAGACAATAGAAGAAATTGATCATGGAGTGCTAACTTCTGACAAAAAAGAAGAATTTAGGTAAAATAAGCTTCTCCCATGCAAGTCGCACATTTTGGAATAATGGCTTTAAGATGCTAGTGGGAATTTTGGTAGTGGCAGGCAGGTGGGATTTTTATTCCTGCCTAGCAAGATAAAAATTCCCATGATGAAGTTAAGTAACTTAAGCTGTCAATGAGAATTTGGAGGTGACAGACAGGTGGGAATTTTATGCCTGCTTGGCAGGGTAAAAATTTCCATGATGAGAGATAAATCACTTAAACTACCAATGGGAATTTTAGAGCTTCCTGACAGGGTAAGAATTCCCATCAAGGAAGATTATTCACCCATGCAAGTTGCATTTTTGAGAAAGAAGCTCTATTGCATGCAAGTTGCACTTTTTTGAAGGAAGGATTTAAGCTGCTAGTGAGAATTTTGGTAGTGGTAGGCAGGTGGGAATTTTATGCCTGCCTGGCAGGGTAAAAATTCTCATGATAAAGACAAATCACTTAAGTGAAGGATGAGATTTTTGGAGCTTCCTGACAGGGTAAAAATTCCCATCACTTTGACTTCTTATTTTTAGCACACCCTCTAGCCAAAAAATGTGACCCACCTTGACATTAATACATGCATTAAATGATATTTATTAATATTATTTCTAGCTAAGTTTGACGCCATAAATAGAAGGAAAGTCAAAGAAACTGGAAGAGCTAAAGAAAAGGCAAGGATGCATGCTAGAAATAAATAAAAGAAATTTATAAAAAAGCAAACAAAAACATGCAATTTGGGCGCCCAAATTGAGAGGAGCATGGCTTTTTATTAATTAATTGTCAAAAATAGGGAAAGACAATTATTAAAAATAACATGCAGTCAACTATATAAACATTGGATGCCATAAGGGAGAACCAATTATTTCTTTTTGATGGAGCTTTCTGCCTGGAAGGATTTTGGCGCCAAGTGAAGGAGGATTTTGCATTAAAAAATATTTTACATTGCTGGGAAGCTTCCAGTTTTGGCACCTAGGGTTAGAGAAGCTTTATTTTTATTATTCCAAGTATTTGCATGTTGGTATAAGTGTCCAGTTGAATTAAATAATATTATTAGCTTGCTTAGCATGCAAGCAAGGTCTCAAATTTTAGGGCAGCAGGCTTTATAAGCACATTTTGGTGATTAAAATTGAGTATTCATGCCATGGACGCCATATTTGTTTGAATCAATTGCAGGTATTCATCACAGGTGCTCATATTGTGAAAAGAAGTCAAAATTAATGCCAGATACATTGAATATATCTTCTGAATCAAAAGAAATTGAAGGATCTGCACAAATTGATCCAATTATAAGGGATTCTGGCAAAAATAAAAGAAAAAGAACTCTTCAAACAAAGATTACTCCAGGCATGATGGAGTATGATGAAAGAGAAGGATCAGCAGAATCATGCGTAACTTCCAGGCTCACTGAAATCAATGATACAGACATGAGCCCTGAACCTATCACTGATTTGATTGACAGATCTAAGGCCATTAGTAGATCATCTCTTATGCGATCAATAAAAAACAGTGGGATTATTCAAGCTTCAGCATTTCAAGTCACAAAATCAATTCCCTGAGTTTGTTTTGGAGTGTGCAAGCTCTTTTCATCCTTTGTCTAGGACAATCCGTGATGTTGCAGGGAAGACAATAATCAGATTGGATGCACAATTTATTAATTATTGCCTTAAGCTTCTGGCACGGCCAGTGGTGATTGCAATTAGCATGCAAGATGCCAACAATAGATGAGAAAAGCACAAAGCGGATTGCGTGGGTATAATGAACAACAAATACATGAAGAAGCCCAAATCACCATCGAAGTTCCCGAGGACTCTTCCACGATCCAATCTTGTGTAGGAAGTTGATGATATCACTAAATTGCTTTGCAGGATAAATGGAGAAGCCAATACCAATAACTTCCGCTCATGGATGTATGCCTTTGCGACAACCATTGGGATCAACAAAGCTGATTCGATGATTAATTGGGCAGAGATCATTAGTGACAACATCAGCGAGCAACTCCGAAGTGTGAGGAATACATTCAACTTCAAAATGACTTCATACCTTGTATATGCAACAACTTCTCAGGGTATATTTTCCAAACTGGATAGACGGGGCATATTGTCAAAAGATCCTATTTATGAATGCTTCCTGCAGTTGACAGTTCCCGAATGCTACAAAGATTACAGGGTGGTCAACAATGGGTTCTTCTACAGATTCATTGAAGACCAGCAGAGTGAGCAAAGAGGCGTGACAAGCTATCTCCCAGTATGGCTGTATCTTCATCTAGTTTGTGGACTTCACATATCTCAGGGTGAGTGGTTTATCAGGGGAACCAGTTAAGTTGCCAAGATACCCGAGTGATAAGTGGGTTATCATGGAGTTGTGCAGGTAGCTCGTAGAGCTGCATGACTTACAGTCAAAACGACACAAGTCTACAGGTAGCTTTCTAGTCACAGTGGGTCATTATAGCTGCCAGAGCATCCACAAAGCTAGAGGAATTGAAGCAGAAATGTTTGCTAGATATGAGCATGAGTTCTTCCTAGCACGGATGAACTTAGATCCATATGGGATAGTAAAGAGAATGGTCTCCCAAGAATACTCACATGTTCCTTCACTTGAAGACTTTTGGATGAATTGCAGGAGTGAATACAAAAGTCAGAAAGGGGGATTTCAACAGGTTATCAGCGCAGCAGGTTTCTGACTATGGTCTAACACGGATACCTGCAAATCTTGCAGATGTTGGGCATGTGGTACTTGACACATACCATCAAATGGGAGGAGATAAAGTTGCTCTTTAGGAAAGTGTAGGTGGTTGTTAGACAATTGAAGAAAGGTCTTCCGGAGTTCTGGTTAACACTTCAAATTGGTTGTTGACAAATGGGTATTGCATGGACGAGACTTTGATGAACCAGATCACAAGGAATTCCATTATAGGGGATTCCAACAAAAGAAATCATGAAGGTGAGAGTAGCAGAAGGCCAGAGAAGCTCAAAGTGTACAAAAAGTCGCAGGTACCGGAAAAAGGCAAGCCTACATCTATTATACTAGTGCCACTTTTAGATGAAGCTTCTCCAATATCAACTCACAACACTTTCGCAGCTCCAGGACCTCAAACAGAGGTTATTAAACCACCGTTGAATCCAACATCGTTCGTATTTGTTCCTCAGCCACCCAGATCTTCACCTCCCCCTACGGAGAAGTTGCAAGCACAAATGGCAGAGTTCGAGAGAGCATTGCCTTTGGACAATTCAGAAGAGGGCAACCATAACACTCTGGTGAATTCAGATGCAGTAGAGTCAGAGCATGAGATGGTGGTACATTCGACGACTTCCCATTCCCCAAAGAGTAATTTCTCATCTTGGTTGGCTCTACAGTCAATTCCAGAGGCTAGGGAAGAAATCAACTTGGAAGAGGAAGACTTACAATTGCTTTTGAGCTTTGGAAGGTAAAGGTAAAAAGTCTAAAGTTGTTAAAATGACTTCAAGGTTGATTATTGAAGAATTAGGGCAGAAGTTCGCTGAATTATTAGTTCCAGCTGAAGGGACACAAAAGGGAGAGCTAACTGCTGCAGACATATTGGTGACTAAAGTACCATTGGGGAAAATCACTATGAAAGGATTAAAGCAAGATACACAGACACTGATAGACGCTTTATTCCTTAAGCTTGACAAAGAGAAGGCAGAGAAAGATAAGCTTCAGATGCAGATCTCTCAGTTATGTGAGATCATCACTAAGGTTGCTAAACCTTCTTCTTAGCCCGTGTTAGTGTAGGAACAAGTATGCAGCCGTTTGGTTGAAGAGATTGAAGATGCAGGCAACCAGGTCAAAGCTATTACTCAATGGAAAGAGCAAATTATTCACCAAGCTTCATAGCAGTTCGAGGGAATACCAGTTGGTTTGGAGAATATGCACAGGGCATTAATTTCGGCTAAAGGAACTAATGACAAGGATAGACGATGAGAACATAGTTGTTCAAAGTCATCTGGATACCTTAGCTAAGATACATTCATGCCAGAGGATGTGCTAATTGCAGAACAAATTGTACCTGATGCATTGATAGAAAAGGGGAGGCAGTTAGAGATAGCAGTTTCCTTCCGCATGCAGATCCTCAAGCTTATGCTGAAGAGGATGCAGTTGCTGGAAAACGAGATGGGAGAAGTATCCAGATGAATTGCCTACTTCCTGTGAGGAATTTATTCTGGTTGTGCAGAAGAGGATTGATGAATCCATCATGCCTTTCACGTTAGATTCAATTGGCAGACTCATAAAGCTTCATGCAGATATTGAGGGGTATGGGCTTGGTTTAGAAAAGGTAAAGACTAACATTGCTATTTTGTCTAGAGGATTGCTGCGGTTTAAGATTGAGAAAAAAACAGTTGCTAAAGCAGATGGGAAGTTACTGAGTCACATGTTTGTCAAGTATGACGGCCGGTATATTGTCTTTCTTCTTCACTTCTTTCTATTATTCTTATTTTCTCGGACAAAATTGTAAAACAGAAGTAATTGGTTAAAAGCCATTACTTTTAGTTATCTGAAAAGGTCCTTAATTGAGAATAGGTGACAGATATGCAAAGCTTTGATTTAGTTTTCAGATGCATGTCATGTAGAGAGAAATTTCAGGGGAAAGATTGCTAGTTGTTTTCTTTATAGCTTCCGCATGTGTCATTTCAGTTATTGCTTTCCTATTTGTAATTTCCTTCTATACACTATAAATAGAAGAAGAACCTATAGGTTAATGGATTAGAATTTGTAATCAGTATTCTTGAGTTCCAAACTTTGTGCCGAAACCCTTGATATCTTTTCTAAAAAGTTGAGGAATTGAACAGAGGCAAATTTTCAGAGAACTTTATGTCAACGGTGCATTGGTTTCTTACTTCTATGTAGATTTTTAGATAAACTTTGCATTATCTATGATTTAGATTAGAAGCTTTCCTTTCCTTTTGATTCTATTTTGTGAGATCTATCTATTTTATCTGTGTACGAGACCAACTCTACAAACTATTGGTTGAATTACACATATTCTTCTCTTTCTTTCCATGTTCAACTATTCCCCTTCTGCAAATATTTCTTTACAGCTGCTTACTGCAGAATTGCTTAGCTATGGTTCATGAGCTTCGCAGTTCAAGTAAACCCCACAAGGAGATATTAGAAAATATAGTTGACAAAAATCTTACACGGGAGCCTCACTGGTAAATGAGGGAGATTTATCTCATGACTACCTAGGTTTTAGCTATGCATAAAATCTAGCCAACACCTAGCTAACCATGTAATAAAACTACTCTTGTATGCGGATGATCTTATCTTAATTGCAAAAATTGCCGATTGTTTGCGAGAGCATTTGAGGGCGCAAGAGCTTGTTGTTAGGAGGTTGTTATGCAAGTGAACACCAAAAAAACCATAGTCATGATCTAAACTCTACGGAGAAAAAAGAAGCAAATTAACCTCCTTTTCGACAGAAGCCCACTAGAGGTAGTGGAAGAATACAAGTATCTCCGGATCGATTTCCACAAAAAACTTAGTTGGGAGACTTGACAGGCAAAAATAATTCAAGGAGGGTTAAAAGCCTTATGTACACTACAAAAAAGGTGCAAGAGTGCATAGTTATGGGATTGGAAAACTAAGACAACCTTGTTTGGTATATTCGTCACTCCAGTGGTCCTTTATGGTTTTGATGGTTTTGAGGTTTGCGGCAACAACATGTCAGATCTAAAATGCAGACAGGTAGAGAGAATCCAAAAACATTTAATCACATGTAGTTTCAAAGTCAAAACTTCAGTCCTGTATGAGATTCTTTTAGTTGAAATAGGGACCTTCTTGATGGAGGTAGAGACAATGACATGGACGTTAAGTTATTCAAAAAAGGTCGCAAAGTATGGAGGACCAATGATTGCCCAAAATGGTGATGGAAGAAGAGCTAAGAAAAAAGAAGAATATGTGGATGAAACAAAACAATAAAGTGGATGAGCAAATGGGACATTAGTATGCAAGAGTGTCCAAACAATAAGGAGGAAATCAAAAAGCATGCAAGAAAGAAATTTAGGACAGCCATGTGGACAAAGCAACTTGGGCGGAAGAAAACATATTGTATCAAAGAGTTTAATCCCACATGGGAACATGATGAAAAGGCCTATATAGGAGCAGAAATCAAGTGGAAGGTGAAGATGTTGATGGCCCAATTGAGGACTAGCTCACATCATCTTTGGTGTGAGACTGGTAGGTGGACACTGCCCAAGGAGGATTGGGATACGAGAATATGCTTATTTTGTAACAAATGGGGGGTGGAGATAGAATGACATTATATCATGGAGTGTGCATCCTATAGTGACATCCGTATCAAGTATGAAGACACCCTGAGAGTTGACAAATTAACTGACTGGTTCTACGAGGCAAGGTCTGAAAGGACGACTAGTGTTTTGATCAAGATCTACAATAAAAGATCCAATATCAAAGAAGGGTTGGAAAGTCTGCAAGCCTTTGTGTCTAATTGCTGTGCTAAACTGGGGCCTTTTTGTTTCAGCTCTTGGTCCCATAGATTGTTTGGTCTTGTGGATGTAATCAAAATCTTGTTCATTTATTCAACATAGGACAAAATCATTGTTTACATTTTATAGCAAATCGAGACAACTGTATCTAATAACCTACCAGCTTTCCAAATGGAAGCCGAAAGTAAATACGTCAACACAATAACTAACCAAGTCACCCAATCTACTGGACTGCTTGATACAATGTCCATATCAAAATTACCAAAATCAACTGATACAGATTCCCATCTATCACAAAAGTACTAATAACATAAACATTTTTCAAGCTCTTAGGAGAGACCACAAAGAAACAGCTATAAATCAAAATATGCGGTCTAGGCAATATAAGATCAGTCTAGACTCTAGAACATATCAGCAAATCATGACAATGCACAATGTTGAGCAATCATATGTCTGCCTCAGGAGAATGCATTCTAGCATCATCATTTTCATGACCAGCAACATCCTGTTTGGGCTGTGATGGCTGACAGTAGAAATACAACTGTCCTTCCCTGTAGGAGGCTGGGTTGCCCACAGCACACCATTAACCCAAGGATTCTCAACTTTGAGGTGATTATTTAACAGAAAATTGGCATGAACTCAGACATGGAAATTGTATGCAATCATGTAAACTCCACACCATGACTTAAAATGTCCAGAATGCAGTGATTTGCTGCAGATCAGACAGGCTTTCCTTCATTTTGTCTAGATCTATCCTTATCAATTTATCCAATAAGCCATTAATGGTTTCTGTCACCTTCAACATGGTTTTGGTACCTTGTCCTCGTCATCTTCTCATATGCTTCTCTTGGGCCCCCACAACACTCTTCAGGGAATTCACTTAACCTATAAGTTGTCACAGTTTCATGATGTTCATCTTCCGTGGCATTCTTTTTCTTACACCCTCTTTTGGCCAGTTCTGCCAGGATGCTTGTCTAAGAATCCATATTCATGCTGCCACCTTCACCTTTTCCCACAGCATAATGGAAATTTTTATGGGCCGAAAGAGTGTTAAGTTCAGCCAAAACTGGATTTATTAGACCTTCAGTATTCTGTCCCAAGTAGAGAGTGACATTTTCAAACCATTGTTTGCCACTATCAGAGTTTTTGGCTTGCATTTACAAGGTGGAGAAACAATGTTTTTCAGAATTAAGTTTTCAATATCCTGCTTTTGTTTCATATCCCTGAGGATTTTACTTTCCTTTATGTTGATTGAAATTAATTTGAGGGATCAAGGGAAATGTTGGTTCGAGTTTTCTTGTGGCCCATATTAACCAAATGCCATCATGAAACAGAATCACAAACAAAGGGATAGGAGGGGAAAGGGTCAATGACCAAAAGAAAAGTACAAAAAGAAAGAGAAATTATATTAATGTCCACAAATGACCAAGATTATGTCAATGGGACTCGAAGGGTACATTCAGTTTTAGTAGAGAAGTACTAGGGTAAAGTGACCCTAGATTATGTGAAAGTAACTGAGTGCAAAGCACTAAAGAAATGTAAACATAACAGTGGGATAAACCGAAAATGTTTAAACATCAAATCATAAAAGATAAATATAGGGAAATAACTTCCACTTGCTAGAATGAAATGATGAATGCATTGACAAGATCCTGGAGCCTATGCCGACCACCTCACAAGTATACGGAGAGGGGCAAGATACACCTCCATAGGGATCTCCCTCCAACACATTCCCTTTCAGAGCCGTTTACTCAAAATATGGTACCAATCAGCACAAAGATGAACTATGCTTTAGGAAACATAAAATAGTTTCACTGCCACTTCAATTTCAACAGTTCTCTTCTACACTCACTTCAATACCTTTGAAAGGCTCAATCTACATATAAAGAGTAGGTGAAACATAGATCAGGATGATGCATGGATTTCTTTCGTCAGAGGAAAGACAAGAGACAGTTTCCCATGAGTGTGAAATCCCATGTCTCACATTGACCTCACGATCTTTCTCATTCCCATGCACAAAATCATTATGAAAAGGAAGCTTGGCCTGTATGCACACTCCCTTGTCTGTCTTATAATTTCATTGGCTTCCCTGATGCGACATTGAGCCATCTCACTCGTGAGAAGCTTGAACTACAATAAATGATTGTTATGTGTGGTTCGACAAGGACGCATTCCCAGAGGTTTGGGTGACATCTTGGGAATGGGGCAGGACCGTTTACTCAAAAGATGGCACAGACCAACACAAAGATGAATGTGCTCCAAGACACATAAAATAGTTTCACTGCCACTTCAATTTCAGCATTTCTTTTACACTCACTTCAATACCATCGAAAGGCTCAATTTACATACAAAGAGTATGTGAAAAAGAGATCAGGATGCCACACGGATTTCCTTCAAAGATAAGAGACAATTTCCCATAAGTGTGAAATCCGATACCTCACATAGACCTCATTATTTTCCCCATTCCCATGCACAAAATTATTCATGAAAAGAAAGCTCGGCTTGTATACACACTCCCTTGTCTGCTTCATAATTTCATTGGCTTCTCTGATGCCACATGGAGCCAGCTCACTTGTGAGAAGCTTGAATTGCAATAAATGGTTTTTTATGCATGGGTTGACCAGGATGTGTCCCTCGAGATTTAGGTGACATCTTGGGACAGGGACAAGGTGTCCCCCCCAGCATCCCCAAAAAAGGAAAAAAGGGGACATTTTCTGAGAAAGAGGGACATCGCAGGGACATCCCTGAAAAAAGGGGATATCTTGGGGATGTCCCCCCTCCACTTGCCGTCCTGAAATTAATTTTTTAATTGATTTGTATTTTAAAGATTTAAATATTAATTTAAATATTCAATTTTTAATAGCCATCCCCCTACTGTCCCAAAATCTGGGAATTTTTTGTTGTCCCTGAAACCCAGACCTCCTATTCCCAGGACACATGGAACTTTATTTTCATGGGATTCGATGTATGGTCTCCTCTACTTCCCCACCACAGGCCATGTCGATAAACATATGTACATTGAACATACAAGTTAAGGCTTACAGGAGTTTAAATAACTTCCAAGTCTCTATGCACCATGTCAACACAATTCATGCTTAGTTATCATATCAAACACTGCTCTAAGACTCTTGTCCCTTGTATACCTTGTCACATGGTATATCTAAATATTCATGGGCAAGGATGCCGCAGGCTTAACCAAACTGTTTGATGCTTTTGTTCAGATTCCTGGGTTTATATTCCACTCGAAGGCTGGCAAAGGCTTTAAACATCTTTTGAGTCCCTTTTACAAGCCTCTGCAGATGCCAATACTCAATATCTTTGAACAGTTCTTGGATTAGCATAGTAGCAAAGTTTTGGGAATTGGTTTCGACAATGAGTCAATCCACATTCATCTCCTGACTTTCTTAAGCCATGCCATATGCTATAACCTTCCACTTGGTAGTTAGATTGGATGCGTAATCCCATGGAGAACCAAAAAAATGTGGTTGACTATAGTCAGCCTGGCAAGGCTTCCCTTGCAAGGCTTTGTAGGTGTTCAGGTTAAGCCAGTTTGCTTTTGGTATTGCTTATTACATGTATGATTTATCCATTTTGCAATCCGTCATTGGGGTAAATTCCAAATTTGGACTTTTCACCTATTTTTCAGTATCTGGATTTAGCAATATGTTGCCAAGCAGTTCTACTTTCTCATAAGATCCAATCTGGCATATGATGGTAGCTGTTCTATGAGCGCAAGCTTATCAGAATATAACTATGTTGCAATTTACACAGAAGTATGTAACGATGACTTCATGAATATAATGGAGATAATATGTATATTTTAATGTTAAATATTGTATTTTCAGTGTATATTTCCTATAATAGGACTCTTGAAGATTATATTTGTCACTAAAGCGCCATCTAAATATTTCATCTAAATATTTTTCAATATCTCAATTTAGCAATATGTTGCCAAGCAGTTCTACTTTCTCATAAGATTCAACCTGGCATATGGTGGTAGCTGTTTTATGAGCGCAAGCTTATCAGAATATAACTATGTTGCAATTTACACAGAAGTATGTAATGACGACTTCATGAATATAATGTAGATAATATGTATATTATAATTTTAACTATTGTATTTTCAATGTATATTTCCTATAATATGACTCTTGAAGATTATATTTTTCACTAAAGTGCCATCTAAATATTTCATCAAGAGTAACATGTGATACAGAAGTTGATCAAGGCCGTCATTCAAGTTTTACAGGATTTTTCAAACACAGTATCACAAATGGATTTTACTAAGTCATTTGGAAAGATCAACATTACATATTTCATTGTATAAGAGAAACTGAATGCCAAAGGGCACATGTGAGTTAGTTTGTAGTGTTTATACATTGGATTTTTTCTTGAAAGTAAATGATACTGTTTTCTATTCTTACATTTGTTCATGCTATTTCGCTGCTTTGTGCAAGATGTACAGTCAAACTATATTGTGGACAACACTAGAGCCATTTGTTAAGTGAATACGATACCATATGACAAGCGTGTCGTCCTTGGTTGGATTTAATCAAGAAAGGAAATAGATATTATATGCACCATAATTAGTAGAACACTTAAAGCTTCAAACAATTTTTTTCTATAGACTTTTAGCACAGGATACTTCTCCCTGATGATGGGTCCAGTAGTGGACTTGAAACTTCAGAACCAAAAACTAATGCATAGTCTTATCAATAAACTATCCAACAAGGTTTCCATATGTTCATGTAAGTTTGGAGCCTTTGGGTATCATGGATACACAAAATATGTCTTTTTTATCAAAAGCTATCTTGGTTAAACTTAGAAATCTCTTATTTTGTTATACTAGAATTTAAGATTAGCTGCTTTGCGAGTTAAAACTGATAGATAATGCTTAAAAATCTACATCAGCTAGACGGATTGGGAGTTAAAATGTTTCAAGGTAACTGGAGAGTTTACAGCATTTAGAAGTTTAATGTGATACCTGAGCATTTTCTTGTTTTACTTTCTTATTAATTGTCATTGCTTCTCAATGTCCATGCTGATCATGTGGTTGTATGTGGATGAAATAGGTAAACAAGGCCAATGGTCCTTTTGATGCTCTGCTATGCGTAGGACAGTTCTTTCCAAATCATGTTGAAGAATTGGACGAGATGAAGCAATACGTGCAGGGCCAGCAGGAAATTCCATTACCAACCTATTTTATAGGGGATTTTGGTGAGGGAGTTGCTTCTGTACTATGTGCTGCTAAATTAAAATCAGCAGAGCAAGGGTTTAAAATGGAAGGCATTCCGGTTTGCAATAATATTTATTGGCTCAAAGGGAGTGGCAAGTTTATTCTTCATGGTATGGACTTTGCCTTTTACATGCCTGCTGATTGCCATATGAACATTCTACTTTGCAAATGTCTATTAAAAATAAATATAATATGAAGTTTGTAGATGTGTAGGACATGGTCCAATCTGTTATACAACTTAATTTAGTGAAAGTTTTCATGGTATCCGGAATAAATGCTATACAATTGTAGTATGACATCTATTTTGTGGCTACATGTTATGAACAACTTTCTTGCCACTATACCCCATGTTTTGTTTGAATATTTCGCAGATTACTGAAAATATGCTTTTCATCACAACCTTTGGGTCAAACTATGCAGTAAAAATTTGATAAGGTAGAAACCAAATGAATTAGTTTATGGTGTTTCATTAAGGCATGAGATTGTGGGTTCAGACCTCATTATTCTCTTTTACCTCTTGGTGTAGGTGGATTGGCTAGGCTCAGTTTACTCTCAAGCTTGGTCCTAAGGACAAAGCCTAAGGGGTACAAGATTTGAACAATTTATTTATAGGATAAAGAGAAAAAAACCCCTTTGTTCCCTTAAGGGCCATCTCATATGCCTAAATCGTGTTCTGATTGGGCTCACCTAAACATCACCTCTACCTTTACCGATTGTGCTGTGTCGTTAACCCTAGGTCATATATCGGGATATGGATAACCGACCTGTGGCTAATATAATCTCTTATCATGTCATATCATATTTAATTATGCTTTCATATGCTTAGTGGGTCAGCCTTGGGGCTTTGCATAGTATAGTAGGGTATATGTAGGAGTTAGAGAGTAGGATATTATCATCATATTGAGCACTTGAGTCTTATTGTATGGTTCAAAGGTTGCACCCCTCAAAGTGGCTAACTCAATCTACTTGCATATTGTGATCATTTCTCTATATTTTGGTGTTATTCAGTGTTCTATTTATTTTGATATTTAGATCTATCTAAATAATTTCAATACAAGTGGTATCAAAGCTTCGATCTCAGCCAGACTATGGGTCCAAAACCCTAATTGTGAAGATTCGACTATATATCTCAAAATTGATAGTTGATTTTTTCTACGAATTTTTTAACTTGAAGTGTTGCAGAAATCAATCAAGGAAGATCCTCTCCAAAGTTTAAATATTTTTTTATTTATTTTGCAAAATTTATATCCAGTTTTAGGGTTTCATCATCAATTCACTACCATAGGCGGCAATTTTGGGAATTTTTCCAAGTTTCTTATATTTTCAGAAATTTTGTCAAAAATTAACTAGGGTTTATTCTCCATGTTTCCCTCTATTAGGACCAATAGTTTTACAAAACCCCAACCCCTAAATTTCTACCATAATCCTTGTTTCTTGAGACCCAAACCCTACGTCATGACCAGGAGTATCAACTCAAAGGTCCAAGGGAAGGGTCAAACAATTCCAAGAATGACCTCCAAAAAATGAAGATGTGCATTTGGAATCTTTAGGTTCTGGAAGTATCAGAGGTAGTCAATCAACTTCAGGAAAGGGTTAATCATATGGTAAGTAAAGATGACCTCCACCATGATCTTCATAAATTGGAAGGTAAAATTGAAGATAACTTCAACCAAGGTACTCAAGAAATGAAGGGTCAAATGTAGAAGGGGTTTGAATCAATAAGGAGATGATGTTTTCTCTTTCAAGCATGAATACTGAGCATGAATTTCACATTCTATTCATATGGGGTTCCTCTAGCAATGTACACACAAGATTTAAATCACACCAACCAAGGAGGAAGCTCTACGCAAACTAGGTGGATCTTTTAACCAATAGTGTAATATTATTCCAAAATTGGAGATGCACAAGTTCAATGGGAATGATTTGATCACCTGGATCAACCAAATGGAGAATTTATTTAGATTTGCATCACAAGTCCCAAATGGACAGAAGGTGGTAATGACATCTTTATACCTAGAACCAAAACAATTCATTTCGTATAGATGGATGTGTGAGCAAAAGAAAAAGAAGGCTCTCTCTATTACTTGGCTATATGTTCACTGATGATCTCTAAACACACTATAGTAATATTGTTATAGAGAACTATTTTAGCCAAATAACCAAGCTACAACAGACAAAATCCAGTCAAGGATTATATCCAATAGTTCCAAAATCTATCCTTACGATGTGGAATGAAATCTCATAGGATAATCTAAATGATCTCTTCTTGAGTGGACTCGAGGATAACATCCAACATCGATGTTCGCCCCTCTTAATCCATGATCAATATCAAAATCCATGATCATTGCTCATCGGGATGTGGAGGAAAGAGATATGGTAAAGCAAAGGAGATCTCATCTAATCGCGAAGGAACACACAAGTCTAGCTTCATCATTTTCCCTAACCGAAACGATTGACTCCTCAACAAATAGAAGAGAAACGAAGTAAAAGGCCTATGTTACAGACTGTGAAAGCAAGATGAGGCAAAGGACATAAATGTTTCGAGAAGAATTTATTCTACATTAAGGGTCCTAATGAGGAACAAGATGAGGAGGAAGCAGTTGATGCAAAAGAAAAGGTACCCGAGATCGAGGTTGAAGAATCTCAACCATCTATCCCGTTGCCATGTCATTTCAGGAATCAACACCCCACAAAGCACTCAAGGTTGTTAGGTTCGTGAAGAAGCAAAGGGTGATAGTAATAATTGACTCTAGAAGTACTCGTAACTTCATCAATCATAAGTTGGCCTTACGCTTAAATTGTTTTGTTTATCTAGCACTAGAATTTCAGGTCATGGTTGCAAATAGAGGTAAAGTTAATTGTTTAGGAAAATGCCCCTAAGATTAAGCTATCTATGGGAGATTATCTACTAGAGGGCCCTATGTATGTCATTTCAATGGGAGGAGCAAACATTGTGTTAGGGGTCCAATGGCTTACTACATTGGGAACTGGTGGAGATGAACTTATAGGATTTGTTCATGTGGTTCCATTCTGAAGGAAGGAACTTACGAGCTACGTGGAAGGAAGGCTAAAGCTCCTTGAAACATGACAACTATACCCTAGTGTTGAAAAATTTGACCAAAGCCTCTCTTGAGTCATCCTCCTAGTTAGCCTACCTTTAGTTTCATACCATTCCCATCACTGAGAGACCTCATAATGTGATAAAAAACCTCCTAAGTATGTAAAATATGGTCATGAGGTCACCTAGTTCATGCAATAAAGTGTCGTCAAGAGGTGAAATCTTTGCTAGGTCTAGAAAGGCTATTCCCTAGCCTTTCTAAGATAGGTGTGCATGCTACAGACTTGATCAAGGATCTTAAAATAATATAGAGATGTATTCAAAGACTCTAAAATGTAATGAAATAATTTTAATGAAGTTTTGGAAAGTTTCATAGGTTTTGGGATCAGGACAATCAAAGCGAGTCTGGGAGGCTTGAGGAGTAAGTAGTGGAAAAAAGAACCTAAACTTCAACTGAAGATTTTGGGAGCTCCAGGATGAGTCAAGAGTAAAATCAAGATACCATTGGAAATATATTTCAATTCCCTACATGATGGAAAAATCAAATTCTTCTCAAAGCATAGGTGTTTCTCGATGCAGAGTAATTTGTGCAGACTCACCTTACGGTCCCGAATTAAAAATAAACATTTTTTTTTTAAAAAGGAGGCTGAAGCAAGTCTTAAAAACCATCCCATTGATCTTAAAATTGTCTTGAGATTCAAATTAATTTAATTTTTTCCTAAAAATACCTCCTACAACTCTGGAAAAGTTTGTTTTAAGATTCTGGGAGTTAGTTAAATTTGCAATTGGAAGTCCGACGCATTTTGGTGTCTAGACTATCCCAACTATCTATGACAGTTGGGATAGTGGGGAAAATAGGGGAAAAAATTATCTCTGCCCCCTTTTTGAATCCCTTAGACCCCCATGTGACCCTGGACCTTCCCGACAGGTGCTAAAGGATTAAACATGCATATTTTTTTTGTTAAGTTTTTGACCTTCCTAGGGGCGTATTTTTCTGCCTCTACTTTCCCAACTATCTAAGACAGTTAGGAAATTTGGGATAGTAAAAAATGCATCCCACCCATAGATTCTTCTTTGGTTCATCATATGACCTCCAAACTCACTCATCGTGCATGCTGAAACCTTTCTCTCTCCTCCTCTATCCTCACCCACTCATTTCCTTCCATTTTTTAGTCTCATAATGCATGGTGCATTTTACTGTCTCAGGATATTGGAGACACAAAAAATTCCCAAACCCCAGGTTAGTTGAAATATCAAAAATAATCTAACTGTTTATTCAATACTACTTCTAACCTCTTCTTCCCGTGAAGCGAAAGTGTTGCTGAAAACATTTTAAACGTAAAATAAACTTCTACCCACTTAATTATTTCTTCATATCTCCATTAATTATGAGTAATAACCTCCACTAAACCTAAAAAATATGCATAAATTATGTCAAACTCCTTCTAGGAAGCCCTATGCATCAAAATTAAAAAAATTCATATCTTACAAACCTGTGAATGAAATCCGATGAAATTTTCTCAGTTGCTCCAAAATCCAGTGGCCTTCAAGAATGTTCTAGTAGCATACTAAAGGATTATTTGAATAATTAATGATATAAAACCCTAGCTTTATGCCCTAAATTCTACTTTTAATTCCGGTGGTTATATCAAGCTGAAATTCAGATGATGAGATCGTAACAAGGAGCCTAATCCAATTATGCCATTTTTGTTGCAACTCGAGGCAGACAATTATAGTTTCTAAAAGTTGTAAGTATCTGACATCCTCAATTTCTAAAAATAGTAAATTACTAAAAATATTAAGTACCCTCAAATTAGTGCACTCAAGAACATTGAAAATAATAAACTAGGTAACCTTTCCAAAAATAGTAAAAAAGTAGAACAAACTAAAAAGCAAAAAAGTAACTGGGAAACATAGAAAGTGTTGAATAATGGAGAATCATCATCAAAAGAGTTGAACTAAGTATGTCAGATGATCAAAAATTTCATTTTTGATAAAAAAAATAGTGAAATTTCCCAAAATAACAAGTCTTGGTTCCTACATGCTAAAAATAGAAACTCTCCATTTTGAGTGCAAAAAGTTATAGTAGGCTTCATTTTCAGTTATCTCGCTAATTTTTAACATCTCCACAGGGTTTCAAGATATTTTCTTAGTTCAAACAAGTCAATCCACCCCTTACGGAAGGCCTATGACATCATTTTGGGCATAGTAGCAAGGTAAAACATCATCGGGCATAACAAACAAGATCCAAAGACATTGTGTATTCAAAGAAGAAGTGAAAAAGGCCAAGATATCAGTTGATATTCAAGAAAAATAGGTCACCATAACTCACCAATCAGGTTAAGTTGTCCACACCTCCTTGGTGAGCTGGTTAAGTGAGATTAGTGAGATGCTTGAGTTGAGTTAGTCGAGTAATCTCAATGAGTTGTTGAAAGAAAGTTGGCTGAGGAAAACCATTGCAAGAAGAATGTGAAAAACATAAAGTGAGGGTAATGAATAAAGATCACAAATTTATATTATATTTTAGGAGAGATTGTAAGCAGAAAAATCTTATTAAAGATCTCACATAGCCTCACAGGTCAAGCAAGAGTGATTCAATACAGAGCATCCAAGTATCCAAGATGTTAGAGCTTCCCTGTGGTGATCAAGAGTTTATTCCACAAAAAGCTCTTGAGGATTATCCAGTGAAAAAAATCATTTCGACACCTAATGAACCATTCCTATGGATTCAAAAAATGGTCAGAAGTGGGCCAAGGAAAATGTAGCTTGTTGTCGTATCGATTCTCGAAGCAATCTCAGGAACCCTAAAGTCCATGAAAAGAAAGAAGCCTTAGACAACATCATGCTTCTTTAGTAGCCCCCACAGGTAATCAATACGTTAAATTTTCTAGGCATAAGATTGATAATCCTATTAAGGACATGACTTTGTCAAACTACGAATTGATTTGCATCTCATTAGGTAAAGCTTCATATGAGGGTGATTTCCATCTGTTCAAAGAATTATCTTACTACCTTCTTGATCGGAACAAAGAATACAAGAAAATAATTTTGTAATTAGAGGAATAAGTAAAATCTCTTATTTCTTACATTTAACCCTTCTTCTAACCCAAATCAACATCCTCTCTTTTGATCGAATACATCCCTCCAATTATCAATTTTGATATAGAGATAATAAAAAAGGCCCAAGGATTCATGATGTAGGGGAAGGCCAATGAGAAGTAGATTGTGAAAATAATTGAGCAAGGCAAGGCATTGTTACCGAAATTCATCTCTCTCATCAAGTACATCCTTGCAACTTTTTCAGACTTCAAGAAAGTTAAAGGAGTGTATAAAAGAGGTCAATGATTTGGATGAGATGTTCCCACTAGTATCCAAGATGATCTCATTTGACTCTCACACCCTCGTGGGTAAGAATGTGTTCACATCCATTGTAGATAACTTGTGTCAGGTTTGGATTCATGTCATGGATGTGAAATATGAAATGCTCAAAAATACAATTTTTGAGTTGGACTCTTGTTGACAACAGGCTTTAAAGATATTAAATGATTTATACAATTGTGTTTTGAGACTTGAGTTCCTATCACTCACTAAAGACACGTGATCATAAGAACTCATTGTCTCATTACAAGATCTTATTAAGAAAGAGGTAGGTGACTCACTCTCCTTCAATGAAGATAAATTAGAGTCCCTGACCAATATCAAAAGTTGCATTGCTCCAATTTTAATCAATCACAAAGAATGGCTTCATCAATGTAAGAAGATCAATGATGTCCCTAGAAAGTGGACCAAGGTGTTAGGTTGTATGTGCATTCTAGAGGAGGATAATTTGATAGTTGTGATAGATACATTTAGCAAGGAATTCAAGGAACATAAGTCCATTCTAGATGCTCATCATTAGGAGTTATGAATAAAAAAATTTCTTCATCGCAGGGAGCTTCTTTATCGGATATGATAACCCATCTCTTCTTCTCTCTTCCCCCTCTTCCTTCTCTCCCCTTTCTTATTCTTCATTAAGCATAATCATAGTATTTTTTATCATTCACTTAAGTGACTCTATAAAGTTACATTGCAAAAGCCCCTTTAATTTATAAACGGGAGCCTATTTCTCTAGAAAGGTGAAAATTCGCAAGTTGAATGAGATCATGAAGAGTCATGTGGGAGGTAGGCGAAGAGTCAATTCATGTTATTATATATTGGGATGGCCTCTCCATTCCAAAGGATCTCTATTTCTCTCTTATGCACTTTACAAGTATAGTGATCTAGAAAGAGATTTATATTTTTTATAAATGAATCTAAGAACCTTTGTGTCTATGGTTTTGTTCTTCTCACTAGATATACTTCATTGTTTCTTTCCTCTATATTAAATGTTGAACTACTCTGGTTATTAGGTGTGAACTCTGTAATTAGCCTACTCACAGACAATAATCTTCCTTTCTAATTTCTCTCCTTCACCCCTCATCATTGCTGTAATTTCCTCCCTTGTACCCCTAGTACAAACACTTTTCCATAGGTTTATTTCAGTCATTCCTGTGTGATCCATGACCTATTTGGCAAACGCACAACATTTATGTAGGGGTTTAGATTAGTTTTTCATTCCAATAATGGGAGTTGCACCATTCAATGTAGAGGGGTGTAGCCTTGTGAACGTTGGTGGAAACACTTAATATTTCCACATCAACAAATTTTATCGCCAACAATTGAAGATGAATTATCAAGAGGCCCCTAAGAGAATTTATTATCATGTATAAGACCATAACTAAGTGTGTATGTAAGTATAGATTTTTCGATGATTATTTTGAAAGGGTTGCCACCTAAGAGAGATCATGATCATACTAGGTGAGCTCAATGAACATGTAAGCCAATTCTAACCAAGACTAGATTTTGTCAGTAGTATGTGGATGAGAAAATAGGTGAATGAGAAAATAGGTGAATGATGAAGTGTCAAGAGAGGTTGGAAAATGAGTTTATATTTTCATGAATGAGGGTAAAAACATTTGTGAGTGATATAGGTCGTCTGAAGTGGTGTATGGTGCAGCAATATAAGATGAATGAGAAAGGAGGTGAATCGTATGTCCAGTGAAAACAGGGAGCTCATACAACATAGCAAAGCTGAAATAAAAGTATCACAATTTTTTTCATTAAAGAACATAGATGAAGGTGAATTAAACCTTTGTACAGTCTAAGTTGGTTCTTTAGCAAAGTAAGGAGTTAGATGCTTCCATGTCAAGATACCATGCTTGACTAGAATTCTTGATGAAGTTGGTGCTCAAAAAATTGAAATACTTGTAATATTACACGATGGGCACTATGAATTGTCCTCGTACTGCCATTGATTTCATCGGGTTTCCTACCTTCTAAGGGTTTCCCACAGTTAACATCTTACTTCATGTGTGCTTGTCAGATCATTTTTGTAGAAGTTTGAGTTGTTATTGTTTGCTCATGGTAAATGTTGTTTACAACAAGACTTGGGAGGAACATTTACTACATGTTTATAAATTATTGGGCAAATTTTGAATAAGCAATGACCTTCACCTGCTAAGCCCTTTCAAGTGTGCTTTTGTTTTCAGAGAGGTAGAATACTCCCCTCACTATCGTGTCTCATGAAGGTATACAACTACAATGTTCATAAGATCTTAGCTATCTTCAATTGGCCGGTTCCTACAACCCTCGAAAACCTCAGGGGATTCGTAGAGGCAAAAAATTGGTGCCATTATCGCAGGAGTACATTGTTCATTAGAATTCATGGTCACTATACTGCATTACCTTTACAAGATCATTATCTGAAGGTTGTTTTTGTTTAATTTTAATTCAAAAAGGATCCCAGTTTGCATTTGAATCATTTTATAAGGCTATCTATACCACTCTAGTTTACATTGCTACCGCCATTTTAATCTCCAAATTACATTCACTAACTTAGCCAATGTAATTGGCATTAGTTTTTAGGGATAGGTGCACTACTTATGCATCAGGGCAACCCCATTGCATTTGAGAGGTTCCAACTCAATTATTATCATATCTATAGTTGTATGTACTTATTTGTTAAGGAAATAATGGCTATGTACTTCATACAGTCATATAGTGTGAGAATTGTGGTGTCATTTGTCGTCACTTTGATGTTCTAGATCATTGACATTTTGAAATACTAAGTAAAGCAGATGATTCTCATGTTGTTAATATTTTCTAAAAATACCTCAAATTTTAAGATAGTTGTGCTATAAATTATGAGATACCTTTACAGGTATTGGAAAATCCATTTTGTTAGTTGATGCACTAGTCCAGCCCACATGATTTTCCACAAAGGCTTTGTTGATTTGCCATGTTCCTTTACCTTTTTTTTCAAATTGTGACTTAGATTTAGGCAAGCTCTTGAATGGGACATTCTTTGACACTTTAAAAACCCACACTCTCATTCAAAATCTCCAGGAATATAGAACTCCGAGCACTTTAGTGAACATTTGTCTGGAAGGGGGATGCAATTATGGGTTTAAGTACTTGAAGTTGTATGTAAGGGAGACATAACTTCTCATCTCCTTAAAATTTAGTTTACTTTGTCTTTTTTCCCTGCTTAAATCTATGTAGAGAGTGGCCATTATGGATTCCTACAACATTGATGAGAAAATTAAGCAATATTTCTTCATTGGAAGGATTTTTGAAAGCACTAATGTGGAGAAACTTGACCCTGGATAGTAAACTCTCCTTTCCCTTTTTGTAAGAACTAGTAGATCTGAAGACCTCTGACCAAAGATCATAGTATTTTCTCCTCACCTGGGTACTTAATGGAAGGAGACAAGTGTGTCAAGCCCAACCTTGGATTTAGAGAGTTTTTTAAGTAAATACTTTTCTAAAATGTTAGTCAATGTATTCCTCTATGTGAATTGCCAAGAAATATCAATAGAAGAACTTATTTAATTAGATTATAAAGTAATTTTGGAGCATGTAGGCTCTAAAAACAAATTAGATAAGTTGAAAGTACAGCATATGAGGTCGACCATTATTGAATGTAGCACCCCTTATGATATAAAAGGAGATTTGTTTGGCCATTTGATAAGATTATGTGAATTCTTTTATCTCTTGGAAATATTGCTTTAGTGAAGCATCTCGCTTCCTCTCCTAAGGACGAAATACCCTTGGAGAGTCTTGTGTGAGAACGAATACCCTTTACCTAGTTATAGGGAAGACTTCAACACGGGAGTCTCCACCCGATCGAGGGATCTTTTGCTGCTATTATCTTTTATTTCAGCCCTAGGCGAATTGCCCTAAGGTGTCATTTGATCAATAATTAATTCATCTTTGTATTACTTCTTGTTGTTAATGCATATTTGGCCTTTTTGAGGTGGAGTGACCTGCTTTATGGTGTGTTTATTGGCTGTTTTGTGTGGAGCGACCAACCTAGGGGAGCATTTCAGTACTTCATTGCAATAATTTTATGATTCTGAGGGTGGAATAATATTCTTCATATTTATAAATGCCAAGTTCTAAACTTTCATCTATTTTGGAGGTGTTTTTCTATTTTTCCAAGCTCGTGGAAGTTAGTTGCAGTTCTGGACTATTTAAATCAATTCTGCAGTTGAGTGTTTATCATAAACATTAGATTTCTCACTTCTAAGCTTAGAAAAATTAGTTTTCTTGCTTGATATGATTGTTGATAATATATAATGATTTTAGAGACTTAGAGGTAGCTGATTTCAAGGGTTTTGAGGGCACAAAAGTGGGTTTGAAACCCCAAAAAGGGTCGCTGCCCTAGAAGTGTGTTTGCTGGCAGCAGTTAAAGGTTTCTATCTATTTATTTCAGCGACTAACAACTTACTAACAATTTGAAAAGTGTTGATTATCTTCAGCTTTGAGATAGGATTTCCTTATGATATCCCAAAAAAGGGACATTATAGTGGTATCAGAGCATCATCCTCTCAGTCTGTGAAACATGGAGAACAAGTTAGAAAAGATTGTGAGAATACAAGGAAGGATAGCGAATGCATTGAATAGGCTTACCCTAGTCATTCAAAATGTGCAGAGTGGTGGTTTGCTCAAGGAGAAAAGGGTTTCAAGGATTGACAAATTGACAAAAGAGTACCAAGTTCTCCTAATCCCGAAAATTTTGCATGATTCCCTTTCCTTTGAGGAATTTGTGGAACGTTAGAGAACAAGAGAGTGAGCATTGGATGCAAGGCATAAGATACCTGAACCACACCAAGGAGCCACTCAACCCTAGAAGGGGAATACCCTTCCCTCTTGAAGAAGCTAGTCAAAGAGTATGTGGTGGATCAACTACAAAGTGGGGAGGAAGCCATGGTAAAATTCGAAGGTGAAAATAGTGATGAGGATGGCCACCCTTCCTAGACAAAGAAGGAAGAATATCTATTGCAGCGGCTGGTTACCAAGATAGAGCAGCCCTTAGGAGTCCTAGAAAATCCCAACACTCTTGCCCAAGTGGAACTCTCGGCGGATTTTCCTAACAACACCATGAAGACTCGAGGGTATGAAGAAAACTCAGAATTGCAAAGGTTCAATGGGGCAAGACTTTTGGCTAACCTTGTTGGAAGCCATACACATGAAGAAAGGGCTTTTTCGAGTGCCCATAATCACTTTCAATTAGTTGATATTTTCAGGACAACTAAGGGTAAGTAAATTAATTATTTAAAAGAACATAGCAAGAGTTTATTGCATCACCCTACGTCATTGCAATGCTTTGGTTATCATGAGGGTTATTCTAACAAAGATGAGAAGGTGAAGGAAAAAAAATGGGAGGAAGATCTTGACCAAAAATTTACCATCCATCTCCCAAGCATTGCCTATGAGTTGGATTTGCATGACAACCAAGGTATGATGGTCATTGCCCATATTCAATGCTCCACACTAAGACATTTGCAAAACCTCGGCAAGAGGGACAACATCCTCATAATTTCAGTTCAAAGTATGATAAAAACATATCAATGGTCTACTCCAATTTTAGCCATCAGTCTATGGAAGATAAGAGATCGGAAGCTGGGATCCCTTGTATCAAAATGGTTTGTACACAAGGGCGTGGGATCCCGGTAATGTTTTGATGCCAAAAAGGGGGTGTAGTTACTAGATGTTGAAATCATTATTATTAGTAATTTCATCATCTCATTCCAAGGAGCAAGAAAAAAATCAGAATTGATCCTTGACAAACATAAGGAAAATATTGTGGAAGACAACAAGGTTCAATGGTTGAAGCTCACGGGTCAAGAGGAGGACATAGTGTGTCACATGGAGGGGAATTGCAAGGAGCAGTCTGTAACAACAGATTTTGGGCAGCAAATGGTGTCCTTACATTAAGTAGTATTCCCACAAAAAGAACCACTCACAATAGGTAAGAGTCTTCATCATCACAAGGTGGGTTTTGAAGAACTCTTTGGGGTAAACATCATCACTTCCAGGTATAAATATGGAGCTGCTTGGAATTTAATCCAAACTGATTATGATGTGGAGTCTCATAAGGTACATTACATATTCACATTCCCAATTTTTGTGTACTGTCTGTAAGAGAATTCGTGTGGGTATATATGGAGTTGTTGGTGCTTTCTAACACCTTAACTAAGTATGGTTTATCACCTAAGGACCACATCTTTCAGTCACAACAGCTCGAGGTGATACGTTGGAGTGACAACATGGGAAAACATTTGTACCCCATGAGTACATTTGTATGGACAGCTGCCAAAGATCTAAAAGGAAATTATCACAGCATCAACAGGCTTTCAGCTGAAGCTTTGGAACAAAAGGAGCAAGTAAAACATTTGGGTTGAGGGAATAGAAATTTTTTCATTTTCCATGAATGTTTTGGCATGGACAGCTGCCCAAAGTACGGAAAGGAATCACCACGTCATGAAGGCACTTACAGCTCAAGCATTGGGAACCACACATGAACGGGTAAGTCCTACATGTTTGCGTGTAATACAATACCATTCAAAAATGCCATTTCAGTTCTCTTCTACTTCACAATCTCCTAGAAGAATTATTTTGATAGAAGTCATGGGTTTCACATGGGACATCAAGCAAGACGGAGATTATCTTGCTGTCCTTAGTTTGGGAGGTCAGTTAATAATGGGTGGCATGATAATAGGTGGTAGAAGTGATGATTGGTGGGTTTCCAAGCATGCTGTCATAAAATTTTGCATGACTGTCATAGGCACTTCCAGCTTGTCTAGCATCTAGGTGGTGGTCATACCCAAGAAGGCAACACGAGGGGGAAATTGTTTGCACACTTTAGAATCAATTCCAGTCAGTCTCAAATTTCAATCAGTTTTTGAGCAAGAAAACACCTTCTAACAGCTGTAGCATGAGTGGAGACAAGGGCAACAAAGTCGAGCATGAAAGGTTCCACCATAAAATGTTAGTAAAGACAAAGAGGTTGCTGTTTAGGATGAATTTCCAAGCATTTCATGACTATTGCATTCACTATAGAGCCCCCGTACAATCACTTTAGTGCTATTTTTCTAAAAGGATTGATTGCCTAATCATAGGAGCAAAGTGGGAAGGCAAATACCTTGACCTAAGGGTCAATTTGAGGGCTGTTCAACAGAGGAGGCCTGCTGTTTGGTGCATTTTCAGTTTGATCTTCTCAAGATTTTGGAGCTTAAAGGTACATCTTAATAGTTGTGAGTTGTATTCACTACACACTAACATGCTTGGACTATTCTATGCAAGTAAAAGTGGAATTCCAGCCACCTTCATTCTGATTTTTGAAGGGAAAAAACAAGATTACATTGGTGTTTGGGACAACATGAGGGAAATTGGGAATAACCAATGTTTGGATGGTAATTATGAGGCCTTGACAAACAAAGAAGAAGAGCTGGTCATCATATCCACGAAGCAAGAATGGATGAAGAAGGGGACACATTTTTTTCTTTAATGAGTTTGTTTCATGTGCAAGTACATCAAAGGAGGAGCAATTGAGATTTATTTGGGATCCAGTACTTGTAATTGCTTGGGGAAAAACAATCTTGGGAAGGGGGGACTGTCATGTCCCTTTTTGGAGACTAGCGGATTTGAAGACCTTAACGCCCCTGGCCCCCTATACCCTGTTAGAAACGTTTCCGAAACGGAAACGGGGACAAAACGTCCCAAAAACGTGTGGGACATTTCCGGAAACATCCATGACGTTTCCGGAAACTTCCAAGACGTTTTCGGCACGTTTCTTTTTATAAAAGCTTTACAAATTAAAAAGAAGAAGAAATTACTTACATTTATTTTACCTAAACCTAATCTACCCACCCAAAAGTTGCTAAAGACACTTCCTAAAAGCTATATAATGACATCTTTGGTCCATTCTAAATCACACTCTTTTTTTTCTCTCGCTAAAGATGCTTTCTAAAAGATTTATCAATTATCTCTTATGTTCCATGGACTAAAATTTTAAAATATCTGTAACAGTTCATTGCAATATACAGTCCGTACCCATTCATGCAATATATGTGTCATTACAATGCAATATATATACAGTCAGCTAATTGTAGAAAGATATGTGACTATATACAATAACTCTATAGAAAGCATGGACAAATTTTAAAATAGCTGACTGTAGAAAGATATGTGTGTATATATATTGGATTTTAATTTTTTTTAATATATTATATAGACGTTTCTGTAATGTTATGTACCTAGGGTTTTTTTGAAAATCGGCGTTTCCACGTTTCAGACCCGTACCCATACCTATTTCCGTTTCCTGGCAATATAGTTATTATCATGTATTCCTATTGGGAAGCCAAACACTTTAATAAAAGAACTTATTTAATTAGAATATACAGTAATTTGGAGCATGTAGGCTCCAAAAACATATTAGGTAATTAAAAGTACTTTATGTGGTCAACCATTATTTGTAGCACCCCTTACGATATAAAAGGAGGTTGTTTGGCTATTTGATGATTATGTTAATTCTTTTATCTTTTGGAAAGATTACTTGTGAAGCATCTCTCTTCCTCTCCTAAGGATGAAAACCCTTGGAGAGTCTTGTGTGAAGACGAAACCTTTCACCAAGCCTAGGGAAGACTTCAACACGGGAGTCTCCATCCCCTTGAGGGATCTTTTGCTGCGATTATCTTTTATTTCAGCCCTAGGCGAATTGCCCTAAGGTGCCATTTGATCAATAATTGAAAATCTTTGTATTACTTGTTGTTAATGCATATTTGGCCTTTTTGAGGTGGGGCGACTTGCTTTATGGTGTGTTTTGGCATGTTTATTGGTTATTCGATGTGGAGCGATGTAATGTCCCCTTTTTCAGGGACATTATTAATATCTATTTTTCATTTGCATTGTAACCCCTTAGCATGCCTAGCGCTACAAGTGGGAGTCTCTGTAGTTAGTTTAATGTGCACATAGGTTAGTTACTTTTATTTATTTAATTAAAATATAAATTAAGTGCACAAAGTCTTAGTATTAAATATTTTAATGAGAGTTTATGTTTTCCCTCCAAAAGGGAAAAGGTCGGTCATTGGACATTGCACCCCTTAGTTCTATAAAAGGAGGTCGCATTTCCTTTAGTGGGTTATGTTGATTGATCATTTGATTTCACTCCATGCTTGGAGTATTGGGATGTATGCCCATGGGATGTATGCCCTAGTTCTTGCATTGTGCTCTCTCTCATTTAGATCTATTATTGAAGAATATTGAAGACTCCATTGTTCTTTCCATTGAGCTCTCTTGTGTTGAATGTGTTTATGCATGGTATATTCATTCTTGCATTGTCGTATTTCTTTGGAGAATAAATCTGCATTTTTGTGAAGGGTTTGTGGTGCTTTGTGACTGTTTTTATTGCTGTAATTTATGAGAGGCAAATCAACTTGGTTTGGGGTTTGATCTATCATGTTTTGAGGTTGTTTATGCTAGATCTATTTGCTGTGGTGTCTAATTAGTTATTTCAGATGCAAGGGGCTGATTATTTTGAGTATTTTGGAAGGGTTTTGTGCTGGAAATTATTTAATTAATTTTTCTCTAACCCTAGCGACTGGTTTTCAGATTTTGGGGGCTGTTTTGAGTGGGTTTCAGTGATCAAAAAATTCAGATCTATAGTGCATCAGAAAACTCTTAATTTCTAGTTTATTATGCACTTTATTTTATGCAAAAATATGGAGTACTAAATGAGTTACGAATTTTAGAAGATTTCAGCTATTCTGCAAGCTTTCTGGTTATTAATTAATATTTAGTTCAGTTCTCCCACCTGCAATTTGGGATTAACATTTAATCTTGGATTTGGTTGTAGAAATTAGGAGGAATAAGGAGAAAGTAACTTCATAATTTTTGGAGTTGATTTGATGCCCTAAATGTGTTGGGAGACCTATTTTTTAGGGCAAAATTAGGGTTTTGTGTTGGCTGTGTGAAATCTGATTTTGGAATGTTATTCTTCATATTTTTGTGGCTCAATATCCAAAGTTTCAGCTCATTGCTGGACTTCTCTAATGCCAAAGGTATGAATATTTGAAAATTGCATCAGTTCAAGGTTTGAATATTAATTAATTTCCGGCTGTGTAAAATCTGGTTTTGAATGTGTTTGAATTCCGATTGTTTTCTTCCAATCTATCCCACCACCTTGGCATAGTTCCAACCCCATTTGGGTTTGAAATAGTTGACATTGGGTTATTTTAGGTTGATACAAATGGGTTTATCCATTTTTTGTCTGATCTTTGACAAGTATTTCTCCATTTTCTAACTTGTCCTAAGAGGGGACATTACAAATTAAAAACAAAAAACATGACATGGAAAAGTATAAAATTGAATATTAGAGATGTAAAATCTTCCCGAATTAGCATGTTCTTATTTTATTTCGGTGGAAAGGTACATTATTTAAAAAATGCCATGCTATGTGCATAGAAAGTATCCTGCTATATTATATCATAGGAGATTAAGATATTTCAGGAGTTTTTGTTTGTTTTTCAATCTTTGGTACTCACGGATGCTTGAAACCATTAGTAGTTGAACACTTTTCTAATCCTTAAAATCTAATTTTAAATTTCTGTACAGGTTTACACAATGCATCGTTCAGAGGTGCAAAAAGTTCAGTAAAAAATTTGTAGTATCTCTGTTATTTGCTCATTTTCTGGAATCGTGAATCCTCATGCAAAGATTGTTCAACAATGGAACAAGTTTTTCGTCATATCCTGTTTGGTTGCAATTCTTTGTAATACCCACTATTTTTCTTTCTCTTGTCCTGGAAAAGGTACAATCTTTGGACTGTTTATTCTGCAAAATTGGTTATTCAATTGGCTTTGAAGCATCTTCACATAGGAGTTTCTTTCTGTTTGGGTTAATATGAATATAGTTATTCATAGCTTATGGTCAAGAGGGTATCTTGGCAGTGTCGTTTGTTTTCTTCTTAGATGAAGCAGGGAAACATCTTTAAGTGGCTAATTTTAGAGTGTCTCTATCAATCAATTGTATTTTTTTCATAAACGCTCTCTACTTTTCTGTGACCTGGTAATAATGGACTAGCATCAAATTGTTTATCTAAACAATCCTCGTTTTGATCTAAATGGAGTCCTAAAGCAATCGGTTTTTAAAGAACGAAGGACACATTAACATCTGTCTGTAATACCTAGGTTGTTGTAGAACTTTTGGAAGTTCAGAATATGAATAAGCCAAAAAACCTTATGTAAATGCTATGTAATTTTTTGATAATACCTATGTTAGTTCAACGTAGAAGCTTTTGCAAGTTCACAATATGAATGTCACATTTATCAATGTAAATGAAAAGAAAATTGGTCTATAATGCTCAGTCGTTACCAATTGTAGAACTTTTGGTCAGTTCAGATATGAGTATGAATAACTCACATGTTAACCTACTGTGAAGAAGGTCATGGAAAGATGTAACAGTCCCGTACAAATTGTTACTGTTAGACAACTTAATCTGCATAACACATTTTATCAGTATACCTGCATATTGGATTTCACAATACAACATGCAAGTGCATACCAATGGTTCAAACCAAGTAAACTTATGGAAATGGAAGAATCCATGTCGGTATTAACCACGTTGGTAATCAAACTTGGGAAACCCTCAAGCTTCATCTATGTAACAACTATCCAACATTCAAAGTCTAAAAGGATAGAGCATTCATATCTCCCCTAAGGGGCGTCAGATCACATCCTTCAGTAACTCTCCAAGTCAGTGATGGATAGTGTCCTAAGCAACGACTTTATGAATTGAACAGGAATGACTCGTAGAATGCTCCCTATAGTTTTGGTGAGGAGAGTTTTGACAAGTCTCCCTGAGTTGTAGCAAGACTGTCCAAGTCTGAACATGAGATTCAACTGCCTAAAAAACAGATTAAAAATGGGTTTTGATCACATATTCTATTGCAGGTCAAAGATGTTATTGGAGAATCGCCAAGTCTTTTGTTAAGTTTTGGCTAGGTTGTTTTACTGAGAGTCCAATTTGGCTTGGCATATCAATCTTGCCAGGTACTCAGTTTGTTGACTATGCTTCAGTTACCTCCTATGTGTGTCACCAACTAATACCTGCGAAATTATTGGCTTGGGTACTCTTTAAGCTAACTGTTTCTTATTTTTAATTTTTTGATAAAAATCTTAGGATATTTTTATGAGGACTGCCCTTAAACTGCTAAAAAGATAACGTGCTTAACAATTCTTCGAGTAGTGAGGATATCGATATTCTTGTTTGTGTATTGAATCGGTGAATCGTTCATGCTATTTAGTCTTGAAAGACCTCTAGGCAACCTCATCCTATTTTACACACAGGGGTGTGGGTACTGGTGCAAATAGAACTGAGTAAATAATGAGCTTAAACATTGTCCGTAGTCCTAAATGTTTCTTTGAGGATACTTTGAAGACAATATAAAACAAGGCATTTCTATCCCAATGTGTTAAATCCTTATCTTGAAGTTCTGAGCTACAATTGCTAAGGGAGGGGATTGAACTATTATTGCTCAACGTCAAAGTTACACTGATTTCGGAACTCCAACATATTGATGCTACATTTGATAGACACAGGTTTGAATGCTGTGTACCTCAAATGGAAGGAGTAATGAATTATGTTAATAAATGGTACAACATGAGGACATTGAATGCCATTTTGACCCTATTGACCAAAAGTAATATGGTGTTAGTATGTCAGCCTAGTGTTGGATAGCTTACTTGCAACATTTATAATCCCTACATTCACATGATGGTTTGTGGATAATGTCAACTTCTCCTATCATTTGGAGCAACAAGACACTACACATAATAGAATGCTACTGATGTTCCCTTAGGTAAGGTGCTTTCATTGTACATAAAGGCAAGTAGGAGCGAGCTGATGTAATGCTGTGGTTCAATGTATTTATACCAATGGACTCCATGATCTTTGATCAATTTGGTGAAATCAATATTGTGGAATGAGATGGCCAACAGGGTCATGGATACAAGGACCTAATGGAAGATCTGCTTGTTATGGAAGGATCGGAACCCTACTGCATTGGCTAAGGTGAAGAGAAAATTGGATTTGAATGCCCTACTGACCTATTAGGGATTCATGGAAAGTTCTCACATGTGGATCCATTGTTGCTAATGATGAATGCAGTCATAAGTTGCGAGGTTAAGTCTGAAAATTGTCATTGAAAAAAGTCCCTAAAGGGGTGATGTTCTTTGATGATGCCTTCTACATCTTATCTACTGGGCATTACATGTTCACAATTTTGATTGATGGGCTTACATCTGTATGGTTATTTTTGTGTCGTGATATCATGGGCATTACATGTACCTTTCATAGAGACTTATCCTCATTGTTAGAGTAATGTCTCATGATGATCAAAACATTGTAAGGACATAGTATGAGGGTTGATAAACATAAATCTTCCCAACTTGCTATGGAACATAATCAAATTGCTTACCATTAGTTGCTGATATGAAAATTCTAGCAAATTGAAAACATATCATTTGTACCTGGGCGAGGTATCTTTATCATGTGCATGTTTTAAGGCCACAAAGTCTTGTTGGAACTCCGCCTCATAAACAACCTCATTTAGATATTGAAGGGAAAAGTCATTGAATGGTATTTTTCTTTTTGAAGAACTTCATATTCTGCTTCACTCTAAATCTCTCAGGTGTTGTTTTGGTTTGAGCGGCTATCAACTTAGCCCATTCCTAGGGAAGTGATCTTCTTAGCCATTCATCACACCTTTGGGTGGGTCTTGGCATTACGATCCTTTGGATGATACTTGAAAATCTGATTTTCATAATTTAAAGATGTCCAACATTTTGTTCATTTGAGCATACCTTTTCCTTCGGCAATTGGAGGACCAAAATCCTCTTCAAGTTGCAAGTGTGGACTCACTTCTTGGGCTGTTTCTTAAAATCAATCTCCAGCTGCTACCTGATTGCTCATTTTTCCTCCTGATCCAATAGGTACAGAATTGTCTTCCTTAAGCATGAATTCTTAGAAGAGGTTTTGATTCTTTCTCTTCTTCCCGCAGCCTTCTTTTTAACTGCTCTAATCATATCAATCCTCACCTTCGGAATTGGATCTAAGGAACTTTTCTTTGTAAGAACTTCGTTTGGAAAAACACTAATATATTAGTTTGGGCATTGTTAGCCCTCATGAAGGGAACACATGGCTTGCTTGTATGAAGATTGATGCTATTATACCACAATATAATGTCCTTTCGTGCTCAAATTTTAGGAATTTGGATTTTCCCCAAAACCTTGATGGAACATTGCTGGAAATTATTACAACCACATAAAGAAACCTTGATTTTTTTATGACAGCAATCTGATTTTATGCAAAAATTACGGCAGCAACCTTTTTTATGTCCCCAAAACCCTAAGCGACCTAAGTAAAATTCAGATTTTGGTATTTCCCACACACAAATCTTCATAAATATATCGACAACATGCAACCCTTGATGTAAATTCATGCAAAAATAAATGCTTCAACAACAAAATACAGACTACTGGGATTAATTATTGCTCAAAAACAATTGAAACTTATTAAAAATCCATATCTTCAGAAATACTTAGTGATAAAATGCCAGTGATAACTCAAAATGACCACAAAAATGGCTGCTGTCAAGTACAGCGATCAGTTTACAGTTTGATGACAAACATTTGACAAAATATCTTGGACTAAAAATTGATCCTCTGAATTCGCTGCCAAACTGGGTTACCCAATGGGCCGACCCAACTGAGTGGTTGAAAATCACTGAAAACCGTGCCTTAGCTGGAATCTCCTGTGCCCTAGCACGGCTGGAACTGAACTTGTTCTGAAATTCTGAATTTGAAGTTCACTGCTGGGAATTTCTGAGTGAAATCCACCTCTGCAATCCCCTGAGGGTTTTCGTCCGCAATAGTATCCAATGAGAGTTTTCGTCCTCAAAGGCTGAAAATGAGAGCTCAATGCCGCAATTTCCAAGACAGAAGTATTAAGACTCACCAAATGATCCTTACAATGAGTCCCAACTTTTGCTTTAATAGCTTTTCCTTGTGGAGTGCTCCATATGGGGCTCTTATTTCCTTTTTGACATTTACTTTTCTGACTTAAAGAGGGACGACCTCCCCTTTTTAACATTCTCCTTTTGGGTCGCTCCACTTGGGCCTTAAAAAATAATTAATTAAATGCACTTTTACCTCTTTTAATACTTTAATTAAAGTGCCAATAATTAAAATTGATGGAAACCCTTGCTGTTTTGAAATTCTAAAGTTGAATTTCACTTGCGACTCTCGGATGAAGCCACAAATGCAATAAATGAGGGTTTTCGTCCCCAAGTGTTGTGACTATTGAGGGTTTTCGTCTGCAATAGTATCCAATGAGGGTTTTCTTCCTCAAAGGTTGAGAATGAGAGCTCAATGTTCCAATTTCCAAGAGAGAAGCATTAAGATTCACCAAATGATCCTTACAATGAGCCCCAACTTTTTCTTTTATAGCTTTTCCTTGTGGAGCGCTCCATATGGGACTCTTATTTCCTTTTTGACATTTACTTTTCTGACTTAAAGAGGGATGACCTCCCCTTTTGGGTCCGCTCCACTTGGGCATTTAAAAATAATTAAATGCACTTTTACCTCTTTTAATAATTTAATTAAAGTGCGAATAATTAAAATTACTTTAGCACTTAAAATTAAATTATTAATTTACTTCCTCCCCCCCTCCCTTTAGCCGATTGAAAATAATGAAAATAGGCTAAGGGTTTTCTTTTTGCTTTAGTATATAAAAAATACATTTTATTTTAATAATGATATTATTAAGTTGACCATAAATAGAGAGTTATCTGGGCTCAACATAAAAATTTTATTAAGTATTTCTAATTTAGAAAATGGGACATTACAATCAAGGATGATTAGTTGTGTGATGATGAGTGTGGGTATGGGTGTGGAATGAAAGACCTGGCTATCATCTTAAATACTATCGTGCTCGAGAGGAGCCGTAACACATAAGAAATGCCCGACCCTACTAGGAATGACTTGGCTATCCAAATACATCCACAGGCATAATGAACTATCCGTTGTGTGGTGCTAGCTAGAACTGGAGCATAACATGGGTGTAGCCTTAATTGGGGCTTTGTGGATGTGATGGCTAGGACTAGGGCTGTGTGGATGGGTTGTGGCTAGTACTGGAGCCGTATGGGGGTTGGTATTATGGTTTGGGAGTGTTGTATGCTTGTAAGGAGAGGTGTTGTGGCTTGTTTGCGGTGGGAAACAATGTATTTGTTGTGTTTGGTTGGTGGTTTCGGACTGTTGTTTTTGTTTGAGTGAATGCTTGTTTGTTTGTGTGATCTGGGTGGTTTACTTGTTTGATTGCATTGAATGAATTAACTTGAAACTGAAAGTGATTGCTAGAAACTAGAATTTGATCAGTAATTAACTTTATGCTAAGCAATCCATGGAGTGAGAGCTAACAACCAATTTACTTTCTAGTGGTCTAAATTGACATGCAAACATAATGCTATTTTTTTGTTTCTTTTCAATGATTATAAATGCAACGGAACAAGCAACAAATCTGATCTACAACTGCAAATGAAATGATTTCTAATGATCTAAAAAACACATTGATGGCAATAAATCAAACCTACAATTCCGTAGATGCGATTTGTAGTTTCAAATCTAAGCTACATGTAAGAACAATATGCAATTCTACTTAAAATGCTCTTTTTTTAACCAGCAGCAAAACAAATCTAAATCCAAAATGACAACGAGCTGATCTACGATTAACACACAAAACTGAAACTTAATCTCTGGTTGTATTAAAGTCCAACAAATGATGTGATATAACTAATAATGCATTTTCAAAACAAAACTTGAGGCTAATCTACTTTTTCTTGGTATTTTCTTGGGATGGGATATGGTGGATGCAACTACAAAAAGATTCAAAACCTATATACAATCGGATGGACAAAGAAGACACGAATATGAGGCTAGATCCTAGATATGGCAATAGCTCAAAGCAAGAGGATTTAAATGTGAAGACTAACAATAATTTGAGATGCAAAATGACAATCTAATATAACTCTTTCTTTTTCTTTACTTTTCAACAACTTTTGAGGATGAAACTATAGCAAGTTCAAAGAAATTCAATCTACACTATTATAAAACCAAACAAAACACACAAGATCCAGCCTTTCTCTAGTAGTGGAAAATGCTGAGTTGGAATGTATTTGCTTGTACCCTCAGAAAACTATCTCCTTGTGTGCTCAATTGACTGATATGTTAGCAGTGGTGAAGCAAGCGGAGATGGAGGCAACTTGGATTGAACAATAAAGGAAGGATGGCAGAAAACCTATGGCTGGTCTAAAGAAATGTAGAAGGCTGGTTTAGAATTCCTTGTCGCAAAAACAACAAACAAGCACAGGTTGTTGGAGGTGCCTTGTATGGGAAGCAATCTTCGTGGGCTTTGGCTCTCTCTCTCTCTCTCTTAGGTTCAAAAGTTGTAGAAGCATAAGTCTTTGGAAATCAAAATTCTGGGGGGTTGGAAATGATCGCACAAATTTTCCTAAAAGGAATTCATTCAATCAATCCCTATCTCAATTAGAGATCAAAATTTGATCTATGGTCAAGATTAGATCAATAGGGAGTGAACTGGAGTGAGGTGGAGGGGTTTAGAGAAGTGAACCGGGGCCAAAACAAAGCAAAATATGCATGTGATTAAAAATTTAAGCCAAAAATCATGCACAAAAATCAAGAGGGAAAAGGCATGCAAAATTTGACAGAACAATCGGTGTCAGCATGAGATGGTTGCGCAACTGCCGTGTTAGGGAACGATACCGCTAACAAGGAAAACAAAACTTCCACGACATGAGACAAAATTGTCGTGATGGTAGCATAACCGCCATGGTGGTTTTGTGTCAACCGATCAAGGGGGTAGGAAAGAGGGGAAAAAGGCAGAATTCCTTCTTCTTGGTAGGTGAGGCAGGTTATAAAGAGCTAAGTTTGGGAAAAATAAACAAAATGGGAAGGAGCAGGTGTGCATGGATGGTCTATATTAGAATGTAAGGCTTATTTATAAGGATGTCATTAGTTATTTAACTAAAAGATGGTTGTAACCGGTTGTAACTATATCAACCGTTTTGTAACTACTTCATTCATAATATAATGACAGACACACTATCTCCATAGTGTGCAATCCGCCTTCCCTTTTTCTACCTTGTGCACATCTTCCAACATTGGTATCAGAGCGCGGTGCAAGCAAAAAAGAGAAGGGAAGAAAGACATTTTCGTGGCATCCCTGTCAGGGCATGTTCGTGAAGATTTTTATTTGTATTTTAGGGTTCACAATTTTGTGAGGTTTTTTGAAAATCGAAGAGCAAAATATATACAAAAATGTGAGGGCAGAAAACATAGCCGCAAGTACTAGCTAGGGCATGGGACAAAATTATTTTCATAGAGGTTGCAAAGAAGTCAACGGAAATCACAAGAAAGGGCTTCTACGAAGGGCACAAAAAAGTCAATCACAAAAATCGTTGTCGTGTTTTTCAAAGGAGGGCACATTCACGTTTTAAAAAAAAAATGGTCTGCAAGTCATTAAAACACAGTCACAATTTTTGAGTACGAAAATAGCCACGGAAAATACATGAAACCAGGTAGAATATAGTCGCATTACTGCCATTAACGAAGGACGAGCAAAACAGTCGCGAATTGCAAGGGCACAATGAAGTTTTAGGTTGTTTGTTCTATTTACTAGGGCATGGAATAGTGTGTATCACAACTGCAGCAAAGGGAATACTTGAAATTGGTATTTTATTTTCTTTACTCGTACCCATTTAGTATTTATTTTATTTTATGGAAATTCTAGTAAAAAAATATTTTGGTCTAAATTTTCATACATGGAGAGTGAAAATACAAATGCAACTTATGACTAAATTGGTGGGACATAGTAAATGTGAAAGAGAAAACACCCACCGATGCTTCTAAATTGTTAGACTAGCAGAGCATAGATGATAGAGCGAAAGTTATTATTGGCCTCACTCTCTCCGATTCTGAATTTCATCATTTACACCTTGACAAATCATCCAAGGAAATTTGGGATGCTCTAAATAAATTATTTGGAGCGAAAGCAGTTAATGCCAAATACTCCGTAAAAATTCAGTTATATAGGTTTACAATGGATGGAGTCTCTATGTCGAGCCACATCAATAATCTAAAGTCCTTGATCAGACAACTTGCAGAAGTCAAATCTGTGATAGAGGATGATGATGCTGTAATATCCCCAAATGGATAATTTGACTCTCATTCGGATTCTTAGTAAAACCCAAACTTGAAATGCAACTAATAGACAATATACTAGATATGTATTATGCAGATCTGAATAAAATATGGGAAAAAACGACTAGGGTTTATTAGGAAACCTACATAAACCAGTCCTATTTCTTAGCTCTTTATTTCCAAACTGAAATAGATATTTTTCAAGACCAAAATCTGCAGATTTAAGGCATAAAACAAACCTGAAATCTTTTTTAGAAAATGCGACTGGGTTTATGATTAAAGCTCAACAAATCTTCAATGAAATTGTATCCTTTTTTACCCACAATTGATCTTGATTTTTATCAGTCATATAAAGATAAAATATTGAATATTTTGGGAGCAAACAAGTTGGAAAATTCCTCAGAAATCTGCAGCTAAAGAGGACTGAAAAACAACAATATAACACCTCCAAATTTTTTGAAAACACTTGCTTTTGATCACTAAAAATTAGCACAATAGATAGCAACAAATTGCAGACTAGGAATGTCTTTCAAACACATGAAAATGACCAAAAGATGAGTCGCTTCGTTAGAGAAAAATAGTCTAATACTGCTGCAATATTATTCATCACCCCTTTAATGCAAAAACTCAACACCAACTGTTAGAAATAACTACAAACCAGTGAAGCACAAAAGAATTTCCTATGTGGAAATCCCTCACATTCTCTAAGAGGGGTTTCGTCCTCTAGAGTCAATCCAAAGGGTTTTCATCCTCGGATTAATTTGCACAAGCTCAGAGCTCACATGCAGGAGAAAATATCATATCAAAAATCTGGAATGCCTCTACATAGTTCGACCTCTTTTTTATATAGGAAATGGGATCCAAAGTGACCTTTGGACTTCCAATGAAAGTGACCTTTGGACTTCCAAATGAAAGTGACTATTAGACTTCCAATGAAAATGACCTTTGGACTTCTAAATGTAAGTGACCTTTGGACTTCCCATGAAAGTGACCTTTGGACTTCCAAATGGCATTTTCAGTAGGAGGAATACAAGACAAATAATATTTTATCCTTCCCAACTTCATTATTCCTCTTTGGCCCAAGAATAAAATATAATAACCCCTTCACAATGATATTTGCCCCTCGTATTGACCATAGGGCTTACTATTTATTTTTATTTAGCCAAATAAATTAATATAAGTGCTTTGATAATTTTATTTTATTTTTTATAGCACTTTATAATAATTTATTGTGACCTTAGTCACCCTTATATTTTTCCTTTGGCTGTCAAGTTGACAAAATAGGCCAAAGGTCTTCAATTGGGAAAAGGGGACATTACAGATGCCAAATCTATCTTATTAAACAATTTGTCTTCAAAATACAAAAATATAGTTTTTACCCTCAGTCAAATTCAATCTCAATCTCTAGATGATATGATTGCAACTCTTCTAGCTAAAGAAAAGCGAGAAACTACATAAGATGCAAAAGGTCATTCTCAACAAGAATGTGCATTTTATTCCAAAATCAACATCTCTCTTAGATAAGATAAGATAAATTTATTAAATATCCAACAAATGACCACAAAGTAGGTCAAAGGGACTGAAACAATACAACAGTGCGAAGCACGCAGGGGAGGACCAAGAGGGTCCAGAAAAACAACCAAGAAAGAGAAGAAAAAAGGAGGGAATAGAGGAATGGGCAAGAAGGGCCCGGAGAAAGTCTGTTGAGAGCCGCGGAGTTGAAGTAGGTGGAGGAAGAAAGGAAAGGAGGGGAGGACCCCTCAACAAGCCTGCGAAACTGACTGGAAGAAGTTGGTGATGTGTTGGAGTCCGGGACCAGAAGTTGTGTACAAACCAGGGTGTTGATGTCTCGAGGAGGGCAAAGCTCTCCGTGTGCGCCTGGTGGACCTCATAAGCACTCTGTGGGAGGAAGGTCCCGAATTAGTGAGCGTCCGTCCACGAATAGATCTAGTGGGGTAGCCATGGGTGGTGTCGCTCTGTCGTTTAGTACCTCTACTAGGTGATAACACTGTGAAAAAGGAAGTGATCAGCTGCGTAGTCCCCTGTCTAGGGGGGGTTGGAGGGTCTCCGCCCTAAGCCGAAAAGCCTCTTGAAGATAAAGAGCGAGGCATCCGTGACATGATATTTGAAGAAGTCGGTGAAAGTCGGGTGTTCTCTAAACAAACAGTGAAATCTACCTTTGATCTCGTAATAGATGGGGCAATGGAAAATGAAGTGTTCTTCCGTTTCGATCTCCTGGAGGGAGCAAAGCTAGCAAATCCGATCGGAACTATCCACATGATGATCACTCTCATCTCTGAGCCTATGAGAACCAACCCTAAAATGACCAAGTGAAATGTGAAGAGCGCGAGTCCAATGCCAGGAGATATATTGGGGTCGGGAGATAAGACTATTGTTGATCTCTAGAAAATGTGTGGCATAAAAAGCCATCTTCGGCCGTAACTTGCAAGGAGGGTTGGTCCAGGTATACTGGATGAATTTCCTGTAGATATCATCCCTAATGATCCTGTTAAGGTATTGTTTTCTGGGAAGGAGATGGGCGGAGCATCTAGGGAGAAGCTGTACGGAGGAAGGTGATCAATCTGAATGCCAATAGACTCAAGCAGATGAGTAACACCTGCGTACCAGCAACGAGAACGGCTAGATAAGTCAGTTGAAGCAATGGCAACAAAGGAACAGTATGCCAGATAAGGATATTTGTCCCTGCCTGTAGAGGAGTCACCAAGCCTATGAATGCGATGTAGGAGGGCAACAAGGCTAAACATTGTCTCTAACCTAAAGGGATGAGTGCCAAACTTTGTCAGGATAATGTTGTGAGGAACAATTTCCTTACATCTGATGAAGCGTCTGAGAAGAAGGATTTGAACTCTTTCAATCGCAACCCTGTTAGACTTAAGTAAGGAAGGCCCCCGAATCTCCTAGCCATAAAGAACAATGGGTTTGACAAGAGAGTTGGACAGAAAAAATTTGGACAGGGTGTCTTGGAAATGGTGGCGAAAGCACTACCTCTCTAAGATTGCCATGGAGCCATAGCCTTTATTGACGCGGGGTTGAAGCGTCGGTTGTAGACTGAAGCGAGGTCCAAAGAAGAGTACATCCAAGCAGGTATAAAAGGTAGTGATCTCAAGCTCATCCCCTTTGTAGAAGAAGTGGAACTCAAAAGTCTTCAGGGCGTTGATGATCTGACTTTGGTTTTAACAAGATTAATTCTCAGTTGCCTATGGTCGCAAAAGAGGGCTAAGGTATCCAACTGTCTCTGTAAGCCCTCTGCCGAGGAGGCCAGAAGGACAACATCATTTGCAAAGAGAGCATAGATCAGAACCTGGTGGAGAAGACACCTGTCACCTTTCTGGATGTGATCCCTAAGAAGATCCTCCAGCTCATCCATATAGATACTGAACAAAGTGGGTGACAGAGGGCAGCCCTGTTTGACCCCAATGGTGCTCCTGATGAAGTCAGAGTACCCAGTAGCAAATGCGAAGACGACCCAAAACCTCCTCGTATAGGCATATGATGGCAACAAGAGTCTCAGAAGTCGCAAGAAGAGGGCTTCCCGCGGGATTGAATCGAAGGCTTGCTGAAGGTCGACAAAGCAACAAAACACCTTAGAAGAACGATGATGTGCTTCCTCAATGATGCCCTGAAGAGTGAGGATGTGGTCTGTAGTCTGGTAGGTTGAACGAAACCCCACCTGTCCCCTGGCCCTGTAGTGGTTCTATTACAGAAACTCTGATAGTCGCACGTGGAGGACAGTAACATAAAGCTTGGTGAATGTGTGGTCTACCATGATCGTTCTATAATTGTTGGGATCCGAGGTAGGGCCCGACTTGTGTATAGGATGAATAATGTGGTGGGAACAAGTGCTTGGAAAGCCTGTACAAACTACCTGGTTGAAGAGACCCACTAAATAGCTAGTCAGAAAAGTTCCACTTGAAAATCCTCTTCGTTTTCCGCCTTGCTACTATTCATCGCCAAAATGGCCTTTCTGACATATGTGTGGGTGAAGATGTGGCAAATAGAGGGAGGGGAAACCACCTGAATCTGGGGCTGGCAGGGGACATCATAAAGGGTGGAGGTGTGGGCATACATGGAGCTGGGATCTAAGTCACACGAAAGAAGGGAGTGCGGGGAAGAATGGTGTGCTAGAAATGTTTGGGTGAATGTAAGAGGGACTCACGGAACTCCCGTCTCCACCAGGAAATGAACGTGCGTTTCTTGTGGGGGAGGAGGTTTTAATAAGTGGATTTGAGAGAAGGAAAGGAAGGGAGATCGTGAATAGAAGCAAGGCGAAGCTGTTGGTGGAGGGATTTACACTCCTCATCATACCATTGGTTCATAGGACAAGTTTTTCTATGAGAAGGGGTGAGGGTAACATGTGGGTAAGACTGAGAGGCAACCTCATGGATGATGGAGAAAAGGAGGTTGTATTTCATGCCAGTAGGGAGCGAGGTGAATCAAGGCTCAGGAGGAAGAAGACAACGAAGGTGGAAAGAGAAGGTTACAGGATCACCTTCCCAAATTTTAAGATAGTACGTGGGGGACATCGGAGATGAGGAGCCCAGGGGGGCTAGTTTGCAGGGAGAAGGAAATGGTACTGTGGTTAGCAAGGGAGACGGGGGAGATGGAGAAGTGATGAATGAGGGGAATCATGTTAGAGGAAGAAAGAATGTAGTACACAACGCTAGCCCCTCCACCGTGAGGTGTACAGGTGAAAAAGCGGGAGTCAGGGAAGCACAAAATCCCATTCAGAATCACCAACCCGTGAGACTCACCCACTTGTCAAAGATGTTAGCCATAGGAAGTCAAGGGCCCCGCTGAATCCTCTGACACCCTCTAGAGACCGATAGAGTCAGGATCAACCTTGGAAATACAAAACACATCACCGTTCTTGTCGTGAGAAGGGACCTGGATGTTTCTGGTCCGTGTATTGAAATCCCCCAAAAGTATGACTTCTCCCATAGCAAAAAATTGAGAAATACTAGTTTAGAGGTCGAAGAAGGGGTCCCCGTCAGGGCCATTATGAATGGCATATGTGGAGGAAGCGTGGGGGAAATAGTAAACTGCAAAGAAAAAGTCTTCTGAGGTGGGTGAGGACCGATGGAGTTTGACCCAGAGGAAGCGAGCAAATTCATCTGTAGTAGCCACCGAAATGCTGTTCTAGAAAGTATCTCTGACCAGACAAACAACTCCGCCATAACCTCTGACACCTCCTGAGCTTCTTGTCTCCTGCCTATAAACTGAAAACCAGTGAACCCCTTGATTTCTGGTAGGGAACGAACATGACTCTCACGAGTCTCAGTGACAAAAAGGATGTCCGATGAGCCCAGGGCATCATATAGCACGCCCTGGGAAGACCAAAGTAATCTGTTACCGTTCTAGCTTGCGATGGAGATGTTCTTGTTCCACTGCCACTCCCAATTAAACTGTCATTTAGATCCGGATCCGGTAGACCAACTAGGAGGGAAGGTGTCACAGATAACAGGTCTAAGGTTGCGAATAACAACCCACTTGCTTGCCTTTCTAGTTGTCATCACCACTTCCCGAGATTGTTTAAGTTCAACCACTTGTGCTCTAGTGAGGTCTTCGTCAAGGAAGATCTTATGAGGAAGGGAGAATAACTTGCGTTTGGCCCGAAGTGCTCGGAGTCTATCTTCCGTTGATTTAAAATGAAGAAATACCGTTGAGTTTGAACCAAGCCAAGCTCTGTCTAGCTGCACGTCGGGAAGCTACAACTTATCTGTGAGAAATTCATGAGCTTAAGGCCATCGGGTCTGAAGAAGGGGGAGGAGTAGGCAACCCTCTCACTTTGAGATTGAGTTCCCTAGCACGCCTGGTTTGTTCTTCTAACAGTTTTGTGTGCACAACTTCTTCGAATCGACACTAAAGGAGGAGCAATACTTTTGCCTTTAACTAACTTGGGCCCACGAATTTGTTTGTTGTTTGAGATTTTCCTACTGGGTTTTGAACTCATGGCTGCTTATGTTTGAGATCCAAAATCTCCGCTTGAAGCTAGTCATTAACGCTGTGGAGAGGGTGGGATGTAGGATTTGTCAGTGATATCCAAAGGGAGATATTGTCTGCCTCGACTTTCTCCAATCATGAAGTGAACTCGAAAAGCTCTGTTCGAAGAGCCTTGTTAGAGGATTCGACAATGTCCAGCCTATGAAGTAGCTCTTTGATGATACTCGGTAGCCCTCGATCATGTTGTTTGTGTTCCTGCCTTTCTAGAAATTTGCCCCTATCTGCATTGCTGGAGTGGAAGGAGACATGGCGAGGGGGTGAATAGCCTGGAGTGGGGTTAAGGAAACGAGAAAGTCGAGGGAGCCACCGAGGGGAACCAAACAAGTTGGTGGGGGCATAAAAGTCCACATTTAACAGTGGTTGCGGGAGGGATGTGCAGTGAGGCCCAATAAGGCCACAACAAGGAACGACACAGTATACCCTGAATCCTGCAAAAGCCGACCAAAGGAGAAATCCACGTGGTTGCAGAAGGCAACTCAGAGGTCATGAAATCATGAAAAACGTGGACGTAGGAGAATTGAGGCTCATGAAAACCAAATAGGGTCGGGAGAGGAAGCTTGTCGAAGTTGTGGGGACTCGTAAAAACCAGGGTTCGTGAGGACAGGTCGTGAGAATTGAGGGGGCAAAGGAAGTCACGGAAAAAATTGTGGAAGGCAGGGAAGGGGCCACGAATCCACAAAAAGGAATCACGAACCCCCCAGGAAGGAATCATGAGGGGGGAAGACCGAAAGACAGAGGCCAACAGGGAAAACGCAAGAAGACAATGGTGAAACCATAGGCGCGAAAGATGTTGGAGAAGGATGTCATGGGTACCGAGGGGGTATTAGAGTCCCAGGGAGGAGCCTTTATAGTCGAGGGAGAGAGCAGGGTTGTCGTGGTCCATTACAGTCGAGGTCAATGTAATAAAAATTGCTCGTGAAAGCCTTCAACTTAACATAAAATACTTGATTGGGTTGTAATTGGGTTAATCCCACATTGAATGTCAAATAAAGATCAAATAAAGATAACAGGGAGATTGAATGTCATTATTGTAAGAAAAGAGGTCACACAGTGTGAGATTTTTGTGTTCGAGTCAATGATGTGCTCAAGGGTAAGGCATATCAAATACAACTAATGTAGCCATGGTTGAAGATCCACCAGATGCAGAAGGTAGTGAGGACAATGACGAATACGTAATATAAAGATGCTCTAAACTTTGAAGGCAGGAAAGGATACAAGCTAGATGAAGCTCGGTATGGATGGTTGCTCAGATAGTTCGGGAGACTATGGATCTTGGGAATTATACCCTCATGAGGGTCATGAGACAACTTGATGGAGCTTGTGGATGGCTCAATATGGATGGTTGTCCAATAATTCGGGAGATTTGTGATTCGGGAGTTCGGGGAGGTGGAATCCAGGAACTCGAGAATTCAGCTCGAGAGCTACACCTTTACGAAGGTCATGAAGCAACTTGATGGAGCCCTACTTAGTCAAAGCACTACTTTCAAAGTGAAAGCCTCTAAAGATTAGATTGTTTCGTTTGGTTCTAGTTTTGTTAAAATGTTCGTTTTTGCTTTATGTAGGATAAGCCTTAAGAGGGGGTGTATGAATAAATGAATAAGACTTGCCCTTTTATAATTTTTTTGATGGTTATGCGACAACTAAGCCCACCATTTTGAAAACCTCTTCTTGGTCATTGTGAACCCTTCCTACGGCCAACCCGACAGCTCACAAGCCATCCTCCGGTCCGTGTCATCCTCATTCTGGCTGACATGAAAGTGCTAACATGGTTTTCAAGTGTGTTTCATGTGCAGGGGAATGGATCCAAGTTGGCGTCATAGCGAGACTAAGCTCCGAGGTGGAATAGTGCTCTCCAAAGCACTAAAGTGGCTATTTTTAGCCATATTGCAGCGTGCAAACATCCCCTGGAAGTTGATTAGAAAAGATCAATCCATCTGGGAGTTTTGCAGAAGAGCCATAAAGTGATCCAAGTAAGTTTAGGGAAAATCTGTGGAGGCAAGTGATGTTAGGAACAATTCAAGCAAAACCGGGTCATTTCAAGCACAAGGAATGAAGGCTTCAATAGATAAATTCACCTTGTTCTGAAGATTCTGGGAGTTTCAGAAGGAGTTAGAAGATCATCAAATAGTCAATGGAAAGCTCTCGGAGTCCCCTACATGATGAATGCATTAATTTTGATCCTTGACTTCACTACTCTCTGTGGTAGTCCGAGTCACTGCTGTTGCTCCTTCGTGCCAAAAGAGTGACTAGTGCCATAACTCAAATTGCAAGCTGAATCAAGTCTTGAAAGTGGTTGGAATGAACTCAATGGATGCTTTGGAGTCAAAATCATATAAGGTTTCACCTCCGAAATCCAAGTTTTACTCCCGAGGTGGAAAAGGCAAGCTCCGTGTTCTAATTTTGCATTGGGATGATGATATCATCATCACTTAAAGGCTTGAGCGCACTTTTGGACCTTGTTTGTCCCTTGTCCCTTGGTGCAAGGAGACATGAGGTACACAAAAGTGAACTACCTCTATGTATATTCTTCTTTCGTCACTTAAAACGTGTGACTTGGGCTGTTAGGTGAACATAATGCAAAATCAGACCCCTTCCTCATGTTGTGGACTATTGTGCAAGTTTCAAGGCTTGAGTGTTCCCTTTGCCTTGATCCTAAGGTGTAAGGGGACATGAGCATGGAAAAAAAACTTTTCCCACCTGTCCAAGCTGTTTTCGTCACTTTAAAATTACAACTTGGAGTGTTTTAAGTGTTAGAAGTGCAAAATCAAGTTCAACTCAAAATGAGTCCCTCTCCTCATGACAATCTCACCCTTGGCATATTTTTCAAGGTTGAGTGTCCCCTAGCTTTGTCCCAACAACCAAGGGGATGAGAGGGACAAAAAAGTGCGCTCCCCCCCTCTCAGTTAACCCCTAACACATGTAAAATCGTTGTTGAGCCCCGAGAGCTAGTTTTCAGCCCCCTTCATCTCACTCTCATTAACCCCTTGATGATACTTGCCACAATCTGGTGCAAAGCACATTTGAGAGCCCCTCATGTCCCCTTGGGCCTTCCATTCTCAACTTATTTTTAGGGTGCAAACTCAACATCAACCACACGTGTGACCCCGGTTAATCCTGTTGGGTAAAGCATGAGTTAAGGTGTGACCAATGAAGAGAGAAAGGTTGAAATCAAGGAAAGACCATTTTTCATGTATTCAAAAGGACTGGTTTTTCATGTTTCAAATGCCTATTTTCCCTTCCAAGGAAATCACTCTCCTTTCTTGGAATGCACTGTAATAGTGGTGATGACCTCATATACTAAAAATGGAAAATTGCTATCTCAAACAAACCCCTTGTCAGTTTCGCATGAAATGTTAACAGCAGTTCCTTCTCAAAAACATCCTTTTAATGATTCTAACCTTGCATCCAATGGTGGTCTACATTATTTTTAATAGCCAGATGAAGTTTCCATATATAAAAACTCATTTTTTAGATCTACGGAGTTATGGTGATTGAAATCCTCTAAAAACTGGAGCAGAGCATTCTTGTGAAATAACAAAACTTTTGAGACCACTCTTGTTGCGTTCCATCATTGGGAAGACCCACTTCTAAAAATAGTAAGTCTTACCAAGCTTCACAGTCTACAAATAGTAAGTGCTGCAATAGTTCATTCTCCGAGTTGCCATTGCTCTTGACATATCAAGAACACTCAAAAGTGTCAAATTAAGCAACTTGTAACTAAAAATAGACTTCCTAAATCAAGACTTATTAAAAATAGTAAGTGTTGAAGAGATTGGTCAAGAATAAGGATGCCAAGTTACCATTCTGATGGGTAACACGCCAAGTGTTTGAGCCAGTTGTGGGCAATCATCATGACTTGAATGGACTCAGGATTTCAGGACAATAGGTCTAGTTTTAGTTCTCCAACCTGGGAGTAGCATCTAGTGATAAACTTTTCAATGGAGAATGGTTGGGCAAGAAGGTGTTTGAGTCTCCCGAGGTTGATTCATTCAAAGAAGGAGACACCTTGTCACAAAGGTGAATTTTGAAGTTTAAGGGAGTCACGAGGAGGAAGGTGACGATCTCCATATAAAACTCCACCTTGTGTTCAACTCTCTTTCCTAGTGGTGGCAGAAGGGGATCAACATGTTTGCAAGGAAGTCATCTCAGATCCACACGGTGCAAGTCTCCTAGTAGTGGCACCCCAGGCGCTACTGTATTCAATGCTTTAGGAATGTGTCTTGCATCTCAAGGAAGAGGGAATTGCAATCACAATGGGCCAATTAACAGTGATTGGTCGAAGGCAAAGTACCGGTATTGAACATATCTTGATCCATCGTGACTATAGATTGTTGTATCAGGGTGAGCTTTCACGTCTCAAGATTGTCACTTCCCTCATTTGGGGTCCATGCAATGTCGCAAGGAGGATGTAACCCAAAGGAGGATCAGACGTTGTGTTGAATTGAAGCCTTGTTAAGGGGGGAGGGAGTGTGCTTAGTAGAAACCAAGGCACACGTTAACAAAGTGGCTAGGAAACAAGTGTTAGTGAAAACAAGATAAACACACATGTAGAAAACAATATGTCACGCTAGGAAACAAGAAAACAATGTAGACCGCGAAAAGTGGGTTGCAAACCATGGGACAATCGAGGCCGAAGTTGGGCTAAAAGCACTACAATATGCGCACAAAACCGAGGGCATAACCAACAAACAATGGCATACAATAGTAAACAATGACAAACCAGATATCATACAACCATGGTGGTAAATAGTATATTGGCAAGACAAATGTCTACACATGAAAACCTACGCGTCATGAGATATTTTCAGAAACCGATAAAGTCGTATGTCAAAATTTTGTCAGTTATGATCTAGATATCTATCTATGTGGTATTACTTTAATCGTGTGCTAGTATGAATAGAAAGTAGTATAAATTCGAAACAAGTAAGCACCTGTAAAGGAAAGTGTACAAATCTGCAGAAGATGGAAAATAAGAGCCTACTGCGGGACTAGTAGAAAGGATGTGCAACCCAAGCAATAGTTTACAAAGTTGATTACATGCACATACATTAAAACAAATAGATCATTAAGCACATAATTCAAAGCAAAGGAAACTTTCAGATCTAGATCTATAATAACACAAAGTTTATGAACAGATCTAGAAAGAAAGTAAGAAGCAAAATGCATCGTTGACACAAAGTTCTCCAGAAATCTCTTATTTATTCCTCTACTTGCAGAAATCAGGGGTTTCAGCTCAAAGTCTGGAACACAAGAATGCTAATTACAAATTCTCGATCCTTCTAACCCGTAGGTTCTTCCTCTACTTATAACATGTAGAGGGGAAATTACAAATGAGATACTATAACTGAACTAGATCATAAACAAGAAGTAAAGAGAACATTTGGCAATCATCTTCCTTTAATTCCTCTCTTAGTGACATGCATCAGGAGTTCAAGCCAAAATTGTGCACATTTGTCACTTAACTCAAAGAGTCATTCCAAATAACTTAAAGTAATGGTTTTCAAACCAATAACTTTTAAGTTTACAATTACATCCGGGAAAATACGAAATAAGAGAAGAAAGAAAAGAAGGAAGATCTGCCAGTTGTAACTCCTACACTTTCTTTTTGTTTTGATATTGAATATACTTTTCAAACATGTAGGTCAGCAATTTCCCATCCGCTTTAGCCACAACTTCTTTCTCTGTCTTGAATTGTAGCAATCCTTCGCTCAAAACTTTGATGCTCGCTTCCACCTCCTTTAAACTAGGCCCAAACTTCTTAATGTTTGACTCCAACATTACCAACTTACTGATTGAATTCATTGTGAAAGTCCTAACAGCTTCATCAATCCTTTCTTGAATCATCAGAAGAGATCCTTCTAGGGGATTAGGCACTTTGTTGGGAATGGTCCTTTTTTATGAAGAAACATTCCCAACCACTTCCTCATTGGTGAATTCAATTTGCTTGATAGTGACAATACCATACCCTCGAGCACCCACATTATTTTCAGCATAATTCTGAAGATCTCCAAGCGGAAAGAGACTGTGAATTCAAGCTGCTTCCCCTTTTCAACTGATCCCTCAGGCACAATTCGTTCTACAGTCAAAACCTCCTTCGACAACTTATTTATCTCGACCAAAGTGCCCAGGTTACTTTCAGCCACTGTATTCATATCTACCGTGCTTGTCATTAGTTTTCTTCAGCTGAACTAATGCATCCTTCATGACCTTTAGATGAGCCGACACCTCCCTGAGCTGTACAGAAGCTTGGCGAATGATTAGGCTCTTCCATTCGTCGATAGCTTTAACTTGGTTACCTACATTTTCCACTTCCTGCATCAGATGATCACTCACCTGCTCATGTGCTGAAATTGGCTGAGAGGAAGGTTTGGCAACCTTAGCAATGATCTCGCACAACAGGGAAACCTACTTTTAAAGTTAAGCTTTTTCTGCCTTCTCTTTGTCAAGCTTAAGGAATAAAGCATTTATTAGTATCTGTGTGTCTTGCTTTAATCCTTCGGTAGTAGTTTGACCTATTAGCACCTTGGTTACTGATATATCTGCTGTCGTAAGATTGCCTTTTTGCTTTCCCTCTGTTGGAACTGATACCTCAATGAACTTTTTCCCCGATTCTTCAATAATCAACCTAGAAGTCACCTTAGCAACTTTAGGTCTTCTATCTTTTTCCTCCCAAACTCAGGAGCAGTTGCAAGTCATGTTCCTCCAGGTTGATCTCCTCTCTAGCTTCTAGGATTGACTGCGAAGCCAACCACTTTGAGAAATTACTTTTCGGAGAATGAGAAGTCATTGAATGCACCACCATCTCATGCTCTGGTTCCTCTCCATACAAATTTTCTATAGTTTCATGACTGTCATCTTCTGAATTAACCAAAGATATTGCCCTTTCAAACTCTTCCATCTGCAACTTTAGCTTTTCTTCAGGAAGAGGTGAAGATTGGAGTGGGTGAGCAAAAAACACAAATGCTGCTGGATTCAACGGAGGAATGACAAGATGTCCCTAAAGTTCAAAGGCATGTGAAGTGTTGTGAGTTGATGCTGGAGAAGTTGGAACTAGCACCATAGTCGTAGAAGTGACCTTTTCCTATGTCTGAGACTTCTTGTGCACTTTAAGATTTTCATGCCTTCTATTGCTTTCACCTTCGTGTTTTCTTTTGATGGAGTCTCTTGTGCTAAGGTTGCCTATGATCTGATTCATCAAAGCTTCATCAAGGCAATATCCCTTTGTTAGCAACTAGTTCGAGGTGTTGACCAAAACCACGACAGATCTTTCCTCGATCATGTGGCAACCACCAATGTTTTCCTGAAGAGAAGCTCTATCCCCTCCCATTTGATGATAAGTGTCAAGTAACACAGGCCCATCATCTGTGAGATCTACAGGTATCTGAGCTAATCCATAATCAAACACTTGTTGCGTCGATAACCTACTAAAGTCTTTCTTTCTGACTTCATACTCATTTCTACACTTCATCTAGAAGTCTTCTTGTGAAGGCACATGCGAGTATTCCCGGGAGATTGTCTTCTTTGCTACCCCATATGGATCAAATTTTAGCTGCGCTGGGAAGAACTCATGCTCATACTCAAGAAATATTTCAGCTTCGATTCCTCTAGCCTTGTGGATGCTCTAGCAGCTGTAATAGCCTACTGTGATTGAAAAGTAACCTATAGACTTGTGTCACTTTGATTATATGTCATGCATCTCCACAAGCTGCTTGCACAACTCCACACTGATCCACTTATCACTTGGATATCTTGGCAACTTGACTGGTTCTCCTGAAAATCTAGTTACCCTGATGTATGTGAAGTCTACAAATTGGATGAAAATACAGCCATGTTGGGATACAACTTCCCAACCTTCTTTTCTCACCCAGTTGGTCTTCAGATCACTGTTCAATTTACAAATGAATCTGTAGAAGAATCCATTGTTGACCACCTTGTAATATTTATAGAATTCAAGAACTGTCAACTGTGGGTAGAACTCAAAAATGGGATCCTTCGAGAGTATGCCATGTCTATCCAGCTTGGAAAATATACCCTGTGAAGTTGCTGCGTATATCAGGTATGAAGTCATCTTGAAGTTGTATGTCCACCTCACACTTTAGAGATACTCACCAATGTTATCACTAATGATCTCCGTCCAATTGATTATTGAATCATCTTTGTTGATCTCAATGGTTCTAATGAAGGCATATATACATGAGTGGAAGTTGTGAGTGTTGGCTTCTCTATTTATCCTGCATAGCAATTTGGTAATATCATCCACTTCTTGCACCAGATTGGATTGTGGAGGAGTCCTCAGAAACTTTAGCATGCTACCTTCAGTTCACTTTAGCTTATCCTCATGCATTGACTCTCTATTTATCCTGGGCGCCAAAATTAGGAATAAAAGTGTTGGCTAAATTTTCTGCATAGCATCAAATTTAGGCAGTCATGAAATAAATCTCCCTCATTTAACCGGTGAGGCTCCCGTGTTAGATTTGTCAATAAAAATGTGTTATTATCTATTAGGGGTTTTACTTTAACCACTTAGTTCATGAACCATAACTAAGAAGTTCTGCAACAAGTAAGCAGCTGTTTAAGAAACGAATTACTTTATAGAAGGAAGTAAAGGAAATACAGAGAAGAAATGGGGAAGATGTGCATCCCAATTAGTAGATAGCAGAGCTAATTGCATGCACATAGAAGAAACTTAATAGATGTGAACACACAAAATTATAAAACAAAGGCAGCTCTAGATCTAGATCTAAAATAACACAAAGTTTATCAAGAGATCTAAGATTCAAAGCAAGAAACACAGTACACCGTGACACAAAGTTCTCCGGAAACCTGCTCCTTTGTATTCCTTTGCTCCAAGTTGCTCTCAAGGGTTCAGCACAAAGTCTAGAACACAATATTGCTGCTTACAAATTCTGATCGATTATTAACCCAGATGTTTTTCTCCTACTTATAGAATGTAGGAGGGGCAATTACAAGTTGGAAGCTTTAGTTGAACTGGCACATGTGGAAGTCAGAAAGAAACAACTGGCAATCTTCCTCCTGTAATTCCTCTTTACATGACATGTATGATTTGCAACTGAAAATAGAACCTTATATTTTGCACGCCTGCCACCTATCTCCAAGTAATTGACTTCTTCAAGTAATGGCTTTTAAACCAATCACTTAAGTTGTATGATTTAATTGATCGCTCAATTACTTTGTCGGAGGAAAGAAGAAGGAAGAGGAAAGCTAACTTTGTCGGAGGAAAGAAGAAGGAAGAGGAAAGCTGACTTTGTCCTTTTTCATGTCTGCATGCAGCTGATTCAAACTAGATCTGGAAGCAGCTGGATCTGGAAATAAGCTGGAATTGCAAGCAGTTGGAATTGGAAGCAAGCTGGAATTTTGCCTTCGCATTGTCTTCTCCACGGGCTGCATTCGAAACAAGAGGATGAAACCTTTGTGTCGGAAGCTTTTGCAACTATGAGATCTGGATCTGGATCTGCATCTGCATCTGCATCTGGATATGGATCTGCACCTGCATAACAAACTTTGGCAACTGGGCTATGGATGGAAAAACTACAACTCGAATAATTCCACTGCTTTTAATCTGCACGCATGAGTGGAGTTTCTCCTGCACGCATGAGTGAAGTCTTTCCTGCTCTGGATTTGTCTATCAATTCAGCAAGAGGTTTCGAGCCTAGATCCGTGTTTCCAATATCTGCAAATTTAGAAGTGATGCATGACTCCGTTGCGCTTTCTTTTTCATCTTTCTTCGCCATAGCTTTGTCTATCTTTGTCTGAATATGTCTTTTTCTTCTTATTTGGCCGGATTTCTTCAATACTGGTGCAGATCTGGACAATTTTTCAGATTTGGAGGATATTTGCAATGTATTGGACATTGATAAAAACTCATTTTCTTTTGTAAAGCACCTGTAATGAATTCTTGCAATTTATTCAGACAAAAATGGCCACCGAAGCATGAATAGTGAACTTAAATTGTAAAAATCTGCACTTTTCAAGCCTGCTGCCCCAAAAATTGGTATTTAATTTGCACATAAAGAGAACATGAATCCTTTCAATCAACATGAATCCTTTCAATCAACACCTGAGCTCCTGTAACACCTGTGCAAACAATTATGCAGACAAAGATCGACCTTCTTCAAAGCATGCGCCAAATCTGGAAGCTTTTAGCCTTGTTGCCACCTTGTCTGAGCAAATCCTTCTTTTAATGGGACGCACTTTTCCTCTTGGCTGCAATTCTTTACCTGTGAATTAAATAATTCACCCATATGGCTGCCCATGCTTATATAACCCTCACAATTCTATAGTTAATAATTGCCCTAACAATTAAAGGCAATTAATTAATTAAAAATCATGTTCTTCTCTTTTAAATATAGCATGTTTAAGGACAGCCATCCAATCAATTAAATTAATTCAATTTAATCGTCCACACTTCACTTCACTTAAGCTTCACAGTGTGCTTTGACCATAGCCAGTGAAAATAGGAATTAATATAATCATTTAATACTTTAAAAAGTATTAATTCCTTCTCAAAAGGGGTTGCATTAAATAAATTAAATTTATTTAATTTTAGAATTCTATTTCCGATTGATTTATTCCCCTTTGTTTTTGTTGATTTTTCCACAAGCCTGGATGCCAAAATTTGGGTGAATAAATATTAACAAATATTTATTTAATGCATTATTATTCACCTAATGTGGGTCGCACTTTTTTGCATAATAGAATTCTATTTTTAAGAATTTCTGACAATTCCCACTTGCCTGCTGCTTCTATTTTTCCCACTGCAGCTTAAGTGAATTTTCTATCACGGGAAAACGTACCCTGCAAGGCAGGCAATAAAATCCCACCTGCTTGCTGCTTCTATTTTTCCCACTGCAGCTTAAGTGAATTTTATAACACGGGAAAAAGTACCCTGCTTGGCAAGTATAAAATTCCCATCATGCCTGCGGCTTCTATTTTTCCCATTGCAGCTTAAATCCTTTGTTTTTTCAAAAATGCGCCCATCCCCGCAAGGGCTTTTCCGTGCACGACTTCGCTTTTTTCCAGTGATCCAGACCTCCGATGGCGACTTCGTCCGGACATAATGTGCGTATATGTTTTCTAGCTGCTCCAGGCCAAAAATCGGGCTTACCCGGTAAAGGAATTGTTCCAGAGAAATTTCACAGAAAACGAAACGGGACACCACAAAAACACGAAAAATTGCCAAAAGTTACAAATAAAGCCCAAAACTTATTCCAAGTTAAAACTCTTCTGCCACATAGGAATAATGACATATTCGCTCATAATAGATTTAAAACGGAGCGCAAATAGGCTCATACGGAGCTCAAAATAATTAAATACAAATTTCCCACAGACAAATCCCGACGACAGAATATAACAACTTTGGGCATCTGGGTATTTGGCGAAAAAGGCTAATATGGCTCTTTGGGATTATCTTGACGCAATACAAGAACTTTCAGGCAATAAAAAAACAAAACGACCCATTATTTTAATAGTACGAAAATTTTTCGGATAGGGTAGTCGCAGATTTCAGGGTGAAATCTGGGTGACACCAAAAAGCAATTGATAAATGCCATTGAAAGCATTATTTAATGCCCAAAGGGGTTGCACTTTTTAGCATATGTGATTTCTAAATTTAAGAAGTCAACTTTGATGGGATTATTCACCCTGCATCGCAGCTCTAAAAATCCCTTCATTCACTTAAGCTGTTTGACTTCCATAATGAGAATTTTTACCCTGCAAGGCAGGGAATAAATTCCTGCCTACCTGCCACTTCTAATTTTCCCATTGCAGATTAAGTGACTTTCCAAAAAGTGCGACTTGCATTAAAATTAGCCTCCTTTGAAAAATTGCAACTTGTTTGGGTAAATAAAACCTTCTGATGGGAAAAGTTAGCCTGTTAGGCAGGCAGAAAATTCCCATCGGTGCTTTAAGTGATTTTTCTTTATTTTATAATGGGAATTTTCGCCCTGCAAGGCAAGTAAGAAATTCCCGCCTGCCTGCCGCCTCTAATTTTTCCATCGCAGCTTAAGTGACTTTGATTTCATGGGAATTTTCACCCTGTAAGACAGGTAAGAAATTCCCATCTGCCTACTAGTACCAAAAATCCCACTGCAGCTTAAACCTATTCATTCCCAAAAAGTGCGACTTGCTTGGGAGAGGCTTTTTGTGCATGACTTCATCATTTTTGGTTAGAAGCTTGCATTTTGAGGATGATTCCTTTTGGCGCTATGTTGGCAGACGATCTCCAGATGCTTCGGGCAATTAAACAGACTATACCGGTGAAAGAATTGACCTAGGGGAATTTCACAGAAAAACTGAGGAGAAAACCGAAGAAAAACAGAAAAGAAATAAATAAAAGCGAAAAACATTGCCAAAAGTTGCAGACAATGCTCAGGATTCATTCTTGGTGAAAACCCTAATGAGACGAGTGAATACTGGCATGCAAAATCGCAACAAGACTCAACCGGAGCACAATTTAATTCAAACGGGGCACTATTTATTCAATAAATAATTAAATAAAAATTTCCCGCAGACAAAACTTGGCGGAGGGATAAAACGAGTTTGGGGATCTGGGTATTTGTCGAAATTGGCTCATATGATACACTGAGAATATCCTAACATAACATAGACATCTTCTGGCAATAAAAACACAAAAGACCCATTATTTTAAAAGTACGATTTTTTTTTCAAATGGGTTGTCCCTAATTTTAGGGTGAAATCTGGGGACACCATTGTACAATCAAGAAGGAACTTTGTGTCTTTGATTAATGAATCCATAGAACTTTGTGTCCCCGATTCATTAGTCTTGCTATTGCTTACACAGTTGATTTCTTCTTATTGAATGTAGATCTACTTTGGTTAATGTCAGTGAGAATCTGCAAGTGCCTACTCATAATCTTAACCCCCTCTCTATTTTCCTACTACCCGTTTACCTCTTATCAAGAAAATCCCTCTCTTGTACACTATACAAGCACTTTGCCACAGGTTTAGCGGAGTACTCTTGTGTGATCCCTGACCTAACAGCCACCCACAGTTTCATTTAGTCCTTGCATTCAATGAATGGGAGCCTCCTTGTTAAACACACGCTTATACTTAAAGAGGGGGGTGAATGAGTAGAAGATAAACTTTAAATAATTCAAAACTTTAATAGTCAGAACAACAACAATCTCACAAGATCCAAAAATTATGCAACACAAGAGGAACACAATATTTACGTGGAAACCCTTTCGGGAAAAAACCACGACAAAATATTTGCTTATATATATATATATATATATAACTCTTTTAAGGCATCAACTTACTGAAGACACCGATCTCCAATGCCAAGCACCAATTTGGCAATTCACACACCAATCTTTTCTGCTGAGCACCAACTCCGTAAGAGACACCAATCTCTTCGTTTTATGAGGCTCAAACCTCCAAACCGATGACGATTTCACCTTCGTAGTGTTGCTGTTTCAATGAATGATGGAGACTTATATTTCTTTGTCACAAATCTGCTTGTCTTCTCAAGATATAACTCTTATTTCACACTTGTAAAATTATGCTCTTCTTCCAAATGATATTCTCTCTAAATCTACCCTTCCTCCATCCAACAAATCTTCCTTTTATAGCCCAAAAATGCCTTTTTGAATGGTTATAAATCTTCACCCAATAGGGTCGGCCTTCTTGAAGGGAGGTCGACCGCATAAAAACAAATCATTTAATCTTAATGGAGATCGGCCGGCCCATTAAATAAATGCCGTCCCTTCATGAATTCGCTGCACATTTTGGTATACAATTATTACATTCATTGTTATTAAATCTGATCACTGTAACACATCAATCTGATCACTGTTATTTTTCTTTTGATCGCTGTGCATTCTCCATTGACATCAATATGATCATTGGTGAAAACCACTAATCTGTCCTACATCAAATTATTTCACCAACAAGAGGGGGTATTAGAATGTAAGGCTTATTTATCAGAATGTCATTAGTAATTTAACTACAAGATGGTTGTAATTATATCAGCTGCTTGGTAACTGCTTCCTTTGTAATATATTGACAAACACACTATCTCCATAGTGTGCAATCTGCCTTCTCTTTATTTCTTCCTTGTGCACGTCTTCCAACAGTCTGAGCAATTCAAAACGTCTTGTCATGTTTTGGAGGTCCTCATTATCATCATACGGTGGCTCAAACATATTGGACTGAGCAAAAATGGGTGCGTACAAAAACCAATTAATTGTATTCTCTCTCCCCTACCCATAAGCTGCATCTAGTACCTCCTCTCCAATGATACTCTCCCTCACGCTGAAGGGTGTCCCCGTGTCACAAACAAAAAACAAACATTTGTTATCTAAGTCATGATATCAAATCTACATGATATGAAGTACAAAAACATAATAATTATCAATTATTTCTCATAACTGCATAACAACCACTTTCTGAAATGATAATTAATTTTTTTTACCTGTATCACTCAAGCATATAAAGCACGACGGCAACAATTACTAAAGTAAATCAATAGTCATCCTGATTATATTACAAATGAACAATATTCTTGTCTTTAACCATGCTAATCACAAGTAAGTTCCTTCGAAACCCGGCATGGGAAAAAACGGGATGTGACACCTTCACCCACATTGACTTGTTGCTCATTTGCTTGTCTGGTTGTCGTTTTTTACGCTTTAAAATTATCTCTTCATCACCACTTACATAATTCCTTGGTGCAAACCCTCTTCTTTTGTCTTCTTGCACAACATTCAATATTGGTTCCATTGCTCTTAGCATTCCAGCTACTTCATCTAGTATCCCAGTCATGTTGGAATCTGCTCTCCACGAAGGCATCTTGCCCTTCTTTGTCAATCACAACCTACTGCTGTGGTTTCTCTGATTACAATCATACGTAGGAAAGGTACACCTTCACGAACTAGATTCAAAACCAACTTTGATACAAATTGATGCAGTCAAGGATTTACTTGTAAAGAACTGTTTGTGGACCACATGGTAGCTCAAGATAATACACTCAAATAAGCCTTAGAAAAGACTAGCCTTTCTCATCACTGTTGAAATTATATTAATAGCTGGAAAATTGGTCTTTTACTTATTGAACATGTTTTTTAAAACCTTCTTTTACTAAGCATAATCTTTAGACCAAATTGCATGGATATGGATTCCATTTGGGAGTGGGTTATATAGATAGGGCAACCGGAACAGAACTATATAGAGGAGGCCCCTCTATATAGAACTATAACTGTGAAAGTTTTGGAATACGTTCCACATTACCATAAAATACATAATAATTCCCCTCCTTTTTTTGTTGAGCTTCTCTATCAGTCCTAATTCACGTTTTTACAAGGAGAACTTTTTGTTCCTCACGAACTCGTGAAAAGAAGCTATCTTACTTAACGCTTTAGAAAGAAGAAGCGTAGTAAGGTTGGGGTAAAAAAAAATTAAAAGAATTAACAATATCTTAAAACATATATTTGCAAAAACAATTTACCATAATAAATACGCTACCAAAAAACTAAAAAGCAGAATTATTTACGCAAAAAACTTACGTATATTAACACAAAGATGATTCGTGTATGTGAGAAGAAAGTTTTATCGCCTTGGTTTGTATCTGGTAACTGTTTAGACTCTCTTTATCTTGTCATTTATTGAGTTTTTCCATTTCGTTTAAAAAAAATAAAATTGTTGGATACAGCTTACATTTTGCACTGTCTGTATCTGACAATTCATGTAACTGTACTTGAGCTGTAGTTGAGGTTTATCACGTCGATTTCTGCCTTGGAGGCAAGCATATGCCTTTAATTGGGATGGTGTATCCAGTTACATAGAATTGCACTTGTAGAATGATGTATATGGCAAGGAATGGGGTACTTGGCTTGATGAGAGAGGTGAATTATCTTGATGTTTGGCAGATACTGAGAAAACAACCCTTGTGAACATTTTCATATGATTTCTGAGGTGAGTCTTTTTGAACTGCAGTTAGATGTGTAGGGGTTGATAAGTAAATCAAGAAAATATGTAAAATTAAGAGCGAAAGCCATGTGGCACTATGCGCAACCATCCAAGAAGGCTTTAGCAACTATTGGAATAATAGTTGTCTACAAATGTTTTCTCAAAATAAACTTTGATTTGTTTTCCGTTTAGCCATACTATACTTTCAAGAAATCAAAATTGTAGTTAATAATGATCAATTTTTAAAGTTTTAGCATAATGATCAATTTTCTGTTTCATGTGTGCTCGTTCTCCTACAATGACATTCAAGAGTTTTATGTCTATTCATTTGGTGACATCACATAGTATTTCGTGAAAGGAAGCAGAGTGCTATATAATCTTGAAACCTTCTAATGGCATTGGAAAATAACTACTGAAAGGAATTAGTGGAACAGTTTTTATGAATACTGATTGCAGATTGCTTTGACTTTACCTCGTGTATAATGATTTTGGGCGAGACTTCTATCTATCTTAGATTTGTCATTTATTCAAAAACTTGGTATAACTGAAAAGTCTCAATTTTTAGGCCACCATCATCAACATACACATATATGATATGGGTACTCATTTTTTTGGGCTGTCCCCCTTAAGGGTTTTGTTCTGAAATGACCTTGTCATCTTGATGTACATTGGTTTTTCCTCATGTAACGTAATATTCGTGTCATGTATTTTGTGGCATACAAAATTTGTCTATATAATGTATCGAGTCTTATATTTGGTTCAAGGTATTTTTCAAGAAAATATTAATGGTATCTATCCAAGACCGTATCACATCCTCCTTTAGGACTGGATTTGCCATCTTTGCTCCCTCTAGGAGGTGGAGATTGAGGAACACTTCAGCTTCAAATGTGCCATTAATAATGAGATCCAGGGAAGATATCGCTTCCTCTATAGGGACTCAAGCAACAATCTATCTACGTTTTTTAGATATCCAGACCAGCAATGCGTGGCTCTTTATTTTCGCGAGGATGTCATCCTCAAGGGCAAATCCCTACAGGAGGGATGTAGAGGCACTAGATCTCCCATATTGATCATGTCCTTTTTCCAGCCCACTCAAGCGATAAGCAACACAACACTAAATGACCTTTGGATAACGGTACTTACATATTAGAGCCGATAGATAAGTTAGACAACGTTTCTCTTAGTGCTCTGTTACTACTCAAAATGCTCAGATTCCGTAGCTTACTTTCTATTGGCATCGTGGCTTTGCTCCTTCCTATTGGTGGGACTCGACCTCCTTTTGCCAACATGGATCTACCACTCAACGGCTGCCCCCCAGATCACAGGAGCAGATTCATATTACAAGTTTCTTTTCTATAATGGGAGCTACATCGGCCTTGGCTGTTAGGGGAGTTTCTTGAAGAAGTGCTTTGCTTTCTCCTAGGATCTCCCAACTTGGTCTCTCTGACCTTGGATACTTTCCGAGGAGAATTTTCAGATCTTTCACATTTATGGATGATAGCTCAAATGACTCATCCACTTTAGGCATAGACATAGATATCTGATGAGATTTCCTTCAACTCATCATCGGCGCATGTTCACCCTTCATTGCTATTTGTATTGATTTCATTACCACTTATATTTGATTTCTTTTGTACTTTTATCATTTTGCTTCTAGGATTCTCTCTTCCTACAACTTTTCAGTGTTAACTGTTGTATTCTTGAGTCCCATTGACCTACTTTTTGGTCATTTGTGGACATAAATATAATCTTCTTTCTTTCTTTCTTTCTTTCTTATGTGTAGGGGTATAATTGGCCAATCTGTGCTATACATAATGTCCTTGTTTGGTTCTGTTGGCTAGATTTTCTGCATAGCACAATACCTAGGCAGTGATGAGATAAATCTCCCTCATTTATCGGTGAGGCTCCCGTGTCAGATTTGTTAATTAAAGTATGCTAATATCTAAATGGGGTTTTACTTTAACTACTCAGTTCATGAACCATAACTGAACAGTTCTGTAGCAAGTAAGCAGTTGTTTAAGAAAGGAAATATTTATAGAAGAAGGGAAAGGGAATTATATAAACACAGAGAAGAAATAGGGAAGTTGTGCATCCCAATCAATAGATAGCAGAGTTGATTGCATGCAACCATAGAAGAAACCAATAGATATAAACGCATAATTCTAAGCAAAGGTAGCTCTAGATCTAGATCTGAAATAACGCAAAGTCTATTAAAAGATTTAAGATAAAAAGCAAAAAACACAATACACCGTGACACAAAGTTCTCCAGAAATCTGCTCCTGTATATTCCGTTTAGCTTCAAGTGGCTCTCAAGGGTTTCAGCACAAAGTCTGGAACACAAGGTTGCTAGCTTACATAATTCTGATCAATTATTTCGGAGGTTTTTCTTCTAGCTTATAGAATGTAGAAGGGAAAGTACAAGTCGGAAGCTTTCTAGTTGAACTGACACATGTGGAAGTGGGAAAGGAACCTTCTATTTTGCACGTCTGCCACCTATCTCCAAGTAGTTGACTTCTTCAAGTAATGACTTTTAAACCAATCACTTAAGTTTTATAATTTAATTGATCGCTCACATTATTATTGTCGGAGGAAATAAGAGAAAGAAGAAGAAAAAGGAAAGCTGCAGTCTTGTCATTTTTTATGTCTGCATGCAGCTGATTCTTTTGAATTTGATTCTTACCAAACTGGCATCTGGGAGTAGTTGGATTTGGAAGCAAGCTAGAATTGGAAGCGGTTGGATCTGGAACAGTGTTTGGAAGCGGCTGATCTAGAATACTGGAATTTGGAAGCGAGCTGGATTTTGCCTTCGCCTTGTCTTCTCTTTTATCCTTGAAGCTTTTGCAGTTCTTCTCCAGTACATGCATCAGTGCAATGTTTGCCATAACTCTTTATTTTTAATTGCATATGAACAATTAAAAATTCTGGAAAGCACTTCGGGTGAATGCAACTTCAATGAAGGCTTCAACTGAAAGATTGGGAGCACATGCACAAGATCCTGGAAGGAATTTTCCACGCACTGACTTCTTCACGGGCTGCATTTGAGACAAGAGGATGAAGCCTTTGAAATTATGGATCTGAATCTGGATTTGGATCTAGCACACTCTGTGACGAATTCTGGTAGTTGGGATGTGAATGGAAATGCTGCAGCTCGAATGATTCCACTGCTTTTGACTGCACGCATGAGGGAAGTCTTTCCAGCTCTGGATCTGTCAATCAATTCGGAAAGAGGTTCTGGACCTAGATCTGTGTCTCCTATGTCTGCAAATTTGTGCTTTCTTTTTTCGTCCCTCTTTGCCATGGCTTTGTCTATCTTTGTCTGAACAATTCTTTTTCTATCTTATTTGGTCGAGCTTTCTTCAAAACTGGTGTCAGATCTGGATAATTCTTCAGATTTGGAGGATATATTCAATGGTATTGGACATTGATTAAAGCGCCTTTTCTTTTGTAAAGCACCTGTAATGACATTTCTGCAATTAATTCAGACAAAGATGGCAACCGAAACATGAACAATGAATTTTAATTATAAAAATCCGCATCTATTCAAGCCTGCTGCCCCAAAAATTGATGTTTTATTTGCATGCAAAGTGAGCATGAATTTTTTCCAACTTCCCCTGAGCACCTGTATCACTTTTGCAAACACAAATCAACCTCCTTCAATGCATGCGCCAAAATTGGAAGCTTTTAACATTGATTTGATCTTCTTTTGAGTAAAAATCCTCTTCAAATGGGGCACACTTTTCCTCTAGGCTGCACTTCTTTACCTGTGAATTAATTAATTCACCAGCTTATGGCAGCCCCTGGCTCTATATAACCCTCATAATTCTATAATTAATTGCCCTTCCTATTCCTGACAATTAATTAATTAAAAATCATGCTTTTCTCTTTAACTGGTGTGTTAAAATTGCATGTTTAGAGGACAACCATCCAATAAATTAAATTTATTCAATTTAATCATCCACTCTTCATTACATGTAAGCTTCACAGTGTGCTTTAACCTTAGCCCACTGAAAATAGCGAATTAATTTAATCATGTAATACTTTAAAAAGTATTATCTCTTTCCCAAAAGGGGCACACTTTTTGATATGAAGGGGCTGCCATTAAATAAATAAATTTATTTAATTTTAGAACAATCTATTTTCAACCACCTTTTAACCTTTGCTTTTGTTGACTTTTCCACAATGCCTGGGCAGCCTATTTTGGGTAGAATAATTAATCTAAATTAATCAATCGTAAAGGCTGCCATTACTCCTTCCAAAGGGTGGTGCACTTTTTGACATAAAGAATTCTATTTTTAAGAATCACATGACAATGGGATTTTTTACGCGGCAAGGCAGCCCTAAAAATCCGATGATTCACTTAAGTCGTTTTGACTTTCATAATGGGATTATTTACCCTGCAAGGTAGGCAGATAAAATCCCATGATTCACTTAAGTGATATTTCTTTTATTCCACAATGGGAATTTTTACCCTGCAAGGCAGGTAGGAGATTCCCGCCTCTATGCTGCCTCTAATTTTCCCACTGCAATTTAAGTGACTTTTCTATCATGGGAATAAGTACCCTGCTAGGCAGGTACAAAATTCCCACCTACCTGCTGCTTCTAATTTTCCCTGATTCACTTCAATTCTTCTTTTTCCAAAAATGCGGCCAGCCCAGAAGAGGCTTTTTGGATGCGTGACTTCGTCTTTTCCTAGTGAACCGGGACCTCCGATGGCGACTTCCTTCTGGCACAACGTGCGTATGTGATCCCCAGTTACTCCAGGCCAAGAATCAGGCCAAACCGACAAAGGAATTGATCTAGATGAAATTTCATAGTAAACGAATCATCGGGAAAACACAAAAACACAAAACGTTGCCAAAAGTCACAAATAAAGCTCAGAACTTGATTCCTAGTTAAAACCCTTCTGGTATATAAGAATAACGATATGTATGATCACAACAGAATCAATCCGGAGCGCAAATCGACTCAAACGAGGCTCAAAATAATTAAATACAAATTTCTCGCAAACAAATCCTGATGACAGAATATAACAATTTTGGGCATCTGGGTATTTGGCGAAAATGGGTAATGTCTCTTTGGGAACCTATCTTGACACAATACAAGAACTTTCTGGACAATAAAAACACAAAACGACTTTCATTATTTCTTAAAGTACGAATTTTTTATGTGATAGGGTAGTCACAGATTTCAGGATGAAATCTGTGCTATACATAATGTCCTTGTTTGGTTCTAATCTCTATCTATGTTATGTAAGATAATGAAGGTCTTTGGTCAATACACTTTTGATTGTTGTCCCAGTAATCGTTTCATGCATCATAGAGTATGGCACAATTAAATTCACTGTATTTCTTGACTTTATATGGTTCTATATATTTTGTATATGCCCGTGTTTATATTGTTTACATGCCATATAGGGATGTCCACATTGCATCTCTTCATCTAATGTTTGTGTGTGTATAGTTGTAAACTATGTTGCCAGGACACGAGTACGGATTTGATACGCGGATACGTCAATTTTAAAAAACCCTTGGGTACGATACGTCTTGGATACGTTCGTACATATATATTTAAAAATTATAATATGTATATATATATATATATATATATATATTACATATACTCATTTTTTAGTCCATAAGAAATACAAAACTTGAAAATTATACTAGGATCAATGTTCAAAACATTCAATATACTTAAGACTTCACATTTTCATTGATCATGTGGCTGAGATACATATGATAAGTCATCGAATATCATGTCAACATCAATACAAAAAAAAGATGATTAACCTACTTGTAATATTAATACTAATATTGATTTAGTATAATAGTTACTATATATACTAAATTAACTTACTATTTTAGTTAATTATACTTAGTATTATAAATATATAATAATAACTTAATTATTATAATAATAATGATATATATAGTTATTATTAACTATATATATACTTATGACCGGTTTGGAAGAGAGAGAGAGAGCGATGGCAACGACGCAAAACCCTAATGGAGGCTCTTGTGTAGGGAAGGGCGCTGCATATGGTTTTTGGCCACGACTCAGGACATGGTGTCGAAGACTAGCGAAATGGAGGGAACGGCTAGGGCAAGGAGCTATTTGTGGCAAAGAAGGTTGGTGCGAATCTCTCTGGCGGTAGAAAGGAACTGGTAGCCATTTGAGATTTTCTCTCCATGGACCAGGAGGATCGATTAGAATACATTAAACTTATGGCAGCCGAAGGTCTGTTAACTCCCAGGTAGGAGCCCCGAAACCCTAATTTTGGCTGTTCATCAGAGAGTGCAAGCAAGGAGATCCCTTTGTTTTTGAGAGGAGGTCAGAACGCGGTTCACACGGCTGGGGGCGAAGCTACTCATGGAAAGTTTAGCGCTGGAGTAGAATCCTCCAAGGCTGCCGCAACCAATTTTGCTTCCTTTAAGGAAGCCGTGCAACAAAAAATCCACTGTCCGTCTCCCTCCCTAGCATACATTGTCGATCTGGCAAATGAGATGCCTCTTTTGAGTTTGGATAACCTTGAGATATTGGCTCATCTCCAATCCTTGTCTCAGCTTGCGGTCATTGGGAGATTTAACGGTATGTGGCTGTCTTCTTCCGTCCTTTTGCTCTGGATTTCCAAAAATTGGTCTAAAAACTGTGAAGTCTCCTTCAGCTCCAAGGGTTTCTTTGTGGTGCAGTTCAAGGAGGCAGAAGAGTACTAAAAATGCTTATCGGATGGTCCATGGTTTTGGGGCAATGTAGGATTGTTTCTTTTGCCTTGGTTCCTAGAGTTCGACCCAAATACTTTCTCCGTCACAAAAATGCTTGTGTTGGTCTGCCTTCCGAATCTCCCAGTGCATTTTTGGTATGCTTTTGAGGATATCGGCAATGCCTTAGGTAAATTCTTAAAGGTAGATCTAGCCAGGGAGGCGGCGGGCCTTCGGACCTATGCCAAATTTTGCGCAGAGATCGATTTAAGCAAAGGACTACTCGATAAGATCTTACTGAAATTGGGGAATTTCCAGCATGTCCAAATCCTAGACTATGAGAACACAACATTCAGGTGTCGCATTTGTTGAACTCCAGGTCACTTGCAAGAAGATTGTCCGCAAGGTTAGAAAAATCAACGGAGAAAGAGTCCGTCGAACAAAGGAGGCTGGAACAAATCTTCTCCGAACCAGGCACATAAAACAAATCATGAGGAGCGCGGAGAGGATCACCAAGCAAATTTAGGGAATGGCTCTAAGAGTCCGATCAACATGGTGCCCTCGAACAATGCAGAAGAAACATGACATTAGTAGGTCGTGTAAAAAGGGGTCACGTTTATGATATTTCAGACAAATCGGATTCAAATCAGGAACAAAATCTTGACCTTGCCAACAATCTCATGCTGGTGGTTGCTTCTGATCAAAATAAATGGCAAGAGGTCAGAAAGAAAAAGGGCAAAAAGGGGCGTTTTGCGAATCTGCACGATTACTACTCTTCGCATGAAGAGCGGTAACAGTCAGGGGTCATTCATGTCCGTCCTTTGTTAGTTTGGTTTCGTTTTTGCGTGTTGGGTTTGTCTTGTTTATCTTTACTCAGTGGTTGTCCTCCGGTTCATAGCTCCGATCAAAAGCGTTTACTCATAAAAAAAGTACTATATATACTTATACTATATTATATAATTAGTATATAGTTAATATATATAACTAATTATATATATTAATATTAGTAGATGTTACAATCTAATAAAATATAACTATTCTTAATATAATATAATCTGGTATACTTATAATATACTAAGTTATTAATAACCTAGGGATAATGATTCTATTAATTAATTAATTCTAATATATATAATTATAGTAGTATTAATATGTATATATAATATACTAATAATATATTATAACTATTAGTAATTATATATAATATAATAACTAGTATTAGTAATATAGTACTAATATTATTAATCTAATAATTAATTACTATTAGATTATTACTATTCTTTTTTTGGTCATTGACCAAGTCAAAATAAAAAAAGACTTTTTAAAAAACTTTTTGGAGTCTAAACCTGTGGATCCGTCTGGGATACGTCCCGGGCACGTCTAAATGTACTTGGGACGTATCTGAGGCGGATCCGTACACGTTCCTATACGTATCCGTACCGGATACGTATCAGGCAGGGTACGTGGGGCAGGGGGACGAACCCTGGTAACACAGGTTGTAAAAAAAGCTTCCTTTATCTCATAAAAGCTACTCTTTAGTACATGATTCATTATGGTTTTAATGCCTGCTTCACATTCCAGTGTTTTATATTTGTTCTCTTTAAGGGCTTTAATCTTTTTATATCTACTTAACGGCACAAGTAAACTCACTGTATTTCTTGTCTTGATATGGTTCTATATATGTTGTATATGCCTGTGTTTATGTTGATTACATGACATAAAGGGATTTACATGTTGCATCTCTTCAATTAATATTTGTATGTGTATAGTTGTAAAAGGAACTTCCATTATCGCATAAAAGCTGCTCTTTAGTAAATGATTCATTATGGTTTTAATGCTTGTTTCACATTCCAAATTGTTTTATATTTTTTCTCTTTAAGGGTTTTAAGCTTTTTTTTAATCTTCTTTATCTTATGTTTCTGGACTACTCTGCAGGTCTATCGATAGCCTACTTAGCAGGAAGAAGTTCATCAAGTGGGTCGGCTGTAGGAGTATATGGTGAAGATGATATTGATGCACTGAGAGCTTTCGCTGAAGAATCTGGCATTGTTGATCTGTTTCTAACATATCCTTGTACTTTGTGCTTCTTATTAGTGGCACAGTGCTTTATTTTTGTTTTGTACTTTTTATTATTTTGCTTCTAGGATGCTCTCTTGCTAGAACTTTCTATTTTTAACTGTTGTATCCTCGAGTCCCATTGACCTACTTTTGGTCATCTGCGGACATTAATGTAATTTCATTCTTTCTTTCTTCTTTCTTGTATGTTGCATGAGATGAAAATCCATGAAATTATGAAACTGTATTTAATAAATATGAAAAAGGGGCACTCTTGAAGGGTAATATGTTATCAAAGAAGATTATCATTTTCTTGTTAGTTGGGATATGCACTCACCATATTCTTACATAATTTTAGGCAGTAAATCACGTTTGGGTAGACCTTGACTGTTTCTACTAATGAATGGCCACAAGGAATTCTCGGTGGTGCTAACTTATCAGATGCACCTCCAGGAATTGAGCATTTGTCAGGGGGCAATGCTGTGATATCAGAGCTGGTTAAAGAGCTCAAGCCTCGGTAAGATTTTGTTAAAACCATATAAAGGTGATTACATGTATGAGTGGATTTTAAAAGGCATACCCAACTGCAAACTTTACTTAATTTTATATGAATTCTGAAGACAAATTTTTCTGATAGAAGTTCCGAATATTCTGTAGGTAAAATTTTGCAGTCCAAAGTACTGAGTATGCTAGATTCATATGCATGCAAGACTTTGTAGACTTCGTTGGATCTTCATTTCATTACTGTTTTTTATACCAGATAATACTTGGTCAGTCCTAAATTATGTAAAATGTTCTGGGAAAATGTTTTTGTAAATCAGATATGTCTTATTTATATAAAACTGCTTACAGCAGAAGTTTCTTCCTCAGATAGGAAGACTATGTTCTTAAAGGACTTTGATGTAGAGGGTTAAGGAGGATCTTGTTCTTCATTAGGCCTGTGGCCTTTTTAGAACTTTTTGTACCTGCTTTAAAGAGTCTTTATGACTCCACCATGACTCATAATGCCTCACAAAGTTCCTGAAAGTCACACTTCATCATTAAACTGATCTTAGCCTTCCCTTTATTTGGATCTCTGTCCACAAACACAAACAGTTTTGTTAGGCCTTTGCAACTAGAGCTATGGCTTTCTAACCACTTCAATGGATCTTGACCTCAAATTAGATCTTTATAGCTTTAGCAGGGTTCTTCCACACTTTATAATGTTTTCTAACCTCCGATATATCTTCAACCTTCCTCTTCTATCAGTCCTCAACAAGAAAACAGTATTCTGCCTTTAGGCCTTGTACTTAGACTTGTAAACTGATCACTTGGCTATAATAAGAGGTATAAAGGTCAATAACTCTTGAAAACACATTGAAATATTCATACACAAACTGTTTTATCTCGTTACTAAGTTTCAAACCTTCTTACTCATTCCTTTTCAAGTTATGCTCTCTTTTTGGACTCTGAAACAGGGTTTCTAAGCTATCCAACAGGTCTGCAGTCGGGGTTTTTGGCAATATCTTTCTTACCAGGCACCTCCAATCCGTGAAATGACTTGTAAAACCTCATAAATATCTTCCTCCACCTTTCTTCGAAGTTTCACGAAGTTTCGATGCTTCACTTTCAAAATATCTCAGTTTTATCTTCCTAAACTATCATTTTAAGCCTGCAGAAAAACACAGTCATGTATATCTTTTGGTGTAGGACTTTTCTAGGCATGAAACCAATTGGATTAGTTGACAAACATGCTAGGGCAACTAACTACAAAATTTCATGGACTTTTGATGAGTCGTTTGAAAGATATTCCAGTTTTAGTGGGCTTAAACCCTCCTAAAGCCTTCACCTACAGGCCTGCTGACTGTATTTCGGAAATATCTTTTTCTATGGACCTCCAAAAGGGCTAAAATTGTGCAAAACTTCTGTTTTAACTCTCTCAAGATGCTCATAAAGTTTCATTAAGTTTGGACGGTGGAAACTCCAAATATCACCTTTTTAGTATTCAAATTTTAGGCTAGGTATTGACAGGACATCAAACTCCCTGTTTTACTTTATTTTTGTTTTCTTGACTCAAAAATCTTCCCAAATCCTCATACACCTTCTGAACATGCCTCACAACATTGTCTAACATATCCAATCATTCTTTTCAGCCCAAAACCTTCTTTATTCCTCCATTACCAGTCAGAACTGTCATAAACAAGGTTTGCAAGCAAACACCATTATAGCAACTTACCTCCAGGTAATTGAGACATCTCTGTACTCCACATTATCTAGGGCTTTCATGCCATTTCTCTCTCCTTGGGAACACTTGTAAATACTTCCAAAAGCCTGCAATAAGTTGAAAGACTGCAAAACCAAGTTTTGTCACACAAATGAGAAGATCTTGCTCATACAAGCGTGTATCAACTTTTGTCATCAAACAGAGATCAAACCTATTATCAAGACCATACTCTCATTCATAATCACATTGATTCAACATTATCAAATTAAATATTCAGTGGGATACAAGAAAACACCCAAATTCCTTTATTACTCTTGTTGTCAAGGATTACAAAGTTTGTTTCTACAAATTGTCTGCATTTAAATGATGTCCCATGATTACATACAGATTTTCCGGAGCCTTCTTAGCTCTTTTTCCTACTTCCTAGACCTCTATCACCTATTTTCAACTTCCTTCTCTTCTACCATTCGAATGTTTTCCTTATTTACTCCTAATTAGGTGGTTACAACCAACTTTACACCCTAACTAGGGTAAAACTCTTTAGCATATGATGAACCACTTAGAAGGTTTTTTATAAAACACGTAGTTACATCACATTAGCTCCTCTTATAGCCTTTAACAAGGTCTTGTGACTCCTTTTCTAATATTTAGACACCTAAACCCAACTGTAATATTCCTTTTTGGGACTGAAAATGGAGAAAAGGGGTTAACCGGCTGTCCTGAACAGATCTGATCTTGAAACACCTTTAATTATTCAGACAATAATTTAATAATAATTGAAAACCAATCTAATATCAGCAATCTCCAAGGGCAGCGAACTGTTTAAGGAATTCAAATCCACTTTTACTATGTAAATCAATGAAGAATGCCACAAAACAATTAATCTAGCCACAACAATATTTATAAATCATAAATATATCAAAAGATTGAAGGAATATTTGATTTCACAGCTGGAATTAAGTAGTTTGAACAACAACAGACTTGCCAAAACCGAAGGCTAGGAAAAATATTAAACCTTGCCAAAATTCACTAAAATAGAGATTCCGGGCTTATAAAATATGCCGAATTGGAATATAAAATCAGATTTGTAATTTGTGCCCTAGAAGGCGCTCAAACACCATCAAACCATAGTCGCTCCAACTAGGAATGACTCTAAAATGCCTGCAAATATTTGTTGATCTATTTCCTTTTTCTCTAATGCCTCAAATCTGCAAAAAGGTCTTCAATATAACTTGCTTCAACGAAGGATGGAAGGTTTTCGTCCTCCAACCAACCACAAGAAGGGTTTCCGTCCTTCTTGGAAAGACACAATTGGATTTTCGCCCAAAAGTGGAAAGACAATGAGCAATCAGCCCACAAGTCCGATTAGAGTAAATTTGCCAAAAAGTGAATGCTCCAAATCAAGTCTCTAATCTTCTTTTATATCCCCAACATGGTACCAAAGGCCAAAAAGGTAAGGCCAACCCATATAAAGCTTATTTAATCTTTTAATTGGCTTTTAAAATGCACCAAACCCAGCCGACCCCGTATAATGAGAATTACAAAGATAAAAGCATAAATATGAATGACGAAATCTGAAATATAATCCACGATCTTCCCTTGCTCATCCATGTCTTGCCTTTGGAAAGAGGAAAGGAAAAGAATCCTTTATTTTGGATTAATTAGAAAAAAATGGGACATTACAGTCCTCCCTTCCCGAAATTGCTTGTCCTCAAGCAATTGTAAGTACCTGGATCCCAAATGAGTCTTCTTTGCTTCTTCTTTGACGTACTTGCACATGAAGCAAACATATCACAGAAAACAAGAGTGTTTAACAATACTTTTAAACTCTTCTCATCATGCCTTAGGGATATGATAGCTTTGCTTCCCACCAACTAATGATTTCCGTCCGATTGATGGCTTCCCAACACTTTAGTAATGCTATCCCAAAAACAACTGTAATCATGTATTTTTTCCTTCAAAAATCAGAATGTTCAAGTCTGAAATTAACACATCATAATTTGATTTCTTTCCCCCTTTCAGCTGAGATCATTTTCCTCCAACATTCCTTAACGGAATGCCCTTCAAAAATGGGAACGTACTGTTGTTCATGACTGTTAATGGCAGTCCCAAACCTGATTTTTGCAATCTCAGTCTTATAATCATGGTATAGCAACTACCAAACTGAAATCTCACGAAGAATGACAACTCCATGAGTAATGTAGGGATTGAAACTTGATTTATATATCCCGAAAAACTAATAACAGGCCTACAATTGAAATCAGCAGACATTTTGGCATTAAACTTAATAAAATCAGCCTTCTTATCACTCCTATGAATTCTAATTTCATCATAAGTGCTTCCCTTTTCCCAAATTTCTTTTGGTTCCTTTATGGAATCATGGGTTAGCAATTCATAGAAAAAAAATCAGAATTCTTATGTTGCCCTAAACATGTCAATGCTAGCATTTTTCTTCATCAATTTCCTTCCTTTCCATAAACAAGGAGAAGAATCAAAACCGAAAGCTTTACCTTTACCTTCTTTGAGCGTCAAGGGTTTACCCAGATTCCAAGGATGCAAGCAATCTATGTAACTCTTCATCCACTTCTCTCAATCATTCTATGCAAGGAAATCCCTATCTTGAAGTCCAAACTCATGACAAAGTGTTTGTAATGATCAGCCCAACAAGATGATAAAGAAGGAAACAAAAGATCTGAAATGTGTGTGTACCTTGGGCTGTCATAAAAAACCACTTCATTGCTTGGAAGATGTATAGTGAGCCCTTGGCAAAGAGCCTTCTCCCAACCTTGCCCCTCATTAGCATAGATATGATCACCCAAGCATGACCATGATAAATAATGATGAAATAGACTTTCCACATGATCAAATAAAATGTCACATGGCTTACCATAGGCTGCTGATCTGAAATTTATAGCGGATTGCAAGAGGTCATGGACACCCGGAAATGGACACCCGGAAATGCCCTTATCTCATGTGTGCACCTCATAACATCTTCCCTTGGAAGCTCCACTTCATCTTCCCTTTTGTGTTCAGATTTTTCTCCACTTATAACCCCAGTTTTAGCTTGTTGATCCACATGTACAGCCACTTGCCATGGTTAGCAAGGGAGCCTCAACAATGTCATATTGTTACCAAATGGCTCAAGACAACAAAACTGAATTGGAGTAGAAGAAAGCAATGATTTTAGAACACCTTCATACCTTTGGACATCCCCGATATGTTCAATTCCCTTTATCCCATGAGACTTGCTTGGCATATTTCCATCATTCTTTTCATTTTCTTGCTCCTCATGCTTCTTTTCATCCTTTTGCTTATGCTTCCAAGATCCTTTAGTATCTTGCCACATGCAACCATTAGAAAGCAATGGAATATCATTGACAATCAAAAATCTTTTACCTTCTTCTTTGCTTGGTTCTTTCTTGGCAATTTCCCCATTCTCTTGAGCTTTCGTAGGGCTGTGATTTCCATCAAACAACCTCCCTTTGACTGCTGTTAGGAACAGACCAGCCACTTCATTTTTCCCTTTATGGGGAGTTTCCTTCCATCTCCTTGACCATAAAAGGCTTGTTAAAGTACCATCAATACAAATATCATTATGACCCCTATTTCTTCCCTAAACTCAAACATATTATATGGATTATAAACCAAATGGAAAGAGGAAGTAGTTACCTTAATATGCATATTGCTGGCCTTGGAAAGAAGGTTATCTCTTATCAATCCAATTTCAGTCTCTGAGCCTAAAGTGACCTTTTTTTTATGCATGCATGACTTGGAAGTTGCTTGCAAGGGTGCACTACCTTCATAAATTGTTCATGTGTGTTTGAAAGGTCTTCATAGCTCTTACCAAGGTCTAATTCTTCACCTTTGGGCTTTTTATTGTCTGCTGTCATAAACAGACCAACAAGCTGACAATTACCTCATGATGCGGAATATTCAGAATAAGAATGGGAGTAAGGGCTGAAACTTTATTCTTTATGGCTCCCTTTCCTTAAAGATGTAGATCTTGAGTTGTATGCCCACTGTGCTCCTTTTCCTTCCTTGGCTGGTGTTCCACAATTTCATCAAACCCTCGTGTCACTAAGGTGTTGTTAGGAACACCAATCAAGAGATCAACCTTAGCAAGAGGGTTGGAGGTTTCTAATCCTCCCAAGGGCTGCTCCCTCTCAATTACCAACTGCTGCAATATACCATCCACTTTCTTGTTCTTAGGGCAATAGGCATGCCCATCCTCTTTTAGCGAACTTGGGGGTTTGGTCCCTTCGCCAACAAACTCCGTAGTCGCTCTTTGCTTTTCCAACAAGATGGGGCTCTCTTCCACTAGGGTAGTGATATTTTTTCCATGACCCTTGTGCATGCCTCGAGGCGACCAAGTTCCAATGCCCACTCTTTCTGTTTCCAATTTTACGAACTCTGAAAAAGATAGGGCATCATGGATCTCCTCCGGGAGAGCTCTATACTTTTCATACTATGTACCGATGTTGCTTCCTTTGGGTGATGGAGAATGAATGATTTCCCTTGAAGAGATTCTTCCATCAATGGAACCTTGCATGGTATGGATCAATCGGACCATTGTGTTGGCCAATCTTTCTTGCCCTGCAATCAACTTATCAAATTTGACTTCTTGATTAACCATATTGTCTTCTTCCCTTGGTTGATCCACTTTCCCTTTTCTTTGAAAGTATAAAAAACCCTTGTTGCTTTCTTCCATTGAACCCCCTAGGCCTTTGAGAACCTGTGCTCGAATACCAGTGTAATATCCCTTTTTGGGACTGAAAATGGAAAAAGGGGGTTAACCGGCTGTCCTTAACATATCTGAGCTTGAAACTCCTTTAATTATTCACCCAATAAATTAATAATAACTGAAAACCAATCTAAAATCAGCAATCTCCAAGGGCTGTGAACTGTGTAAGGAATTCAAGTCCACTTTTCACTATGCAAATCGATGAAGAATGCCACAAAACAATTAATCTAGTCCCGACAATATTTATAAATCATAAATATATCAAAAGATTGAAGGAATATCTGATTTCATAGCTGGATTTAATTATTTAGAATGACAACAGACAAGCCAAAATTGAGGGCTAGGAAAAATAGTAAACCTTTGCCAAAATTAACCAAAATGGAGATTCCAGCCTTATAAAATATGCCGAATCAGAATATAAAATCAGATTTGTAATTTGTGTCCTAGAAGGCACTCAAACACCATAAAACCCTAGTCGCTCCAACTAGGAATGTCTCTAAAATGCCTGCAAATATTTATAGATCTCTTTCCTTATTCTCCAATGCCTCAAATCTCCAAAAAGGTCTTCAATATAACTTGCTTCAACCAAGGATGGAAGGTTTTCATCCTCTTACCAACTTCAAGAAGGGTTTCCGTCCTTGGAAAGCCACACAATTGAATTTTTGCCCAAAAGTGGAAAGACAATGAGCAATCAACCCACAAGTCCAATTAGAGTAAATTTCCCAAAAAATGAATGCTCCAAATGAAGCCTTTAATCTTCTTTTATATCCCCAACATTGCGCCGAAGGCCAAAAAGGTAAAGCCGACCCATATAAAGCTTATTTAATTTTTAATAGGCTTTTAAAATGCATGAAACCTAGCCGACCCCATATAATGGGAATTACAAAGATGGAAACATAAATATGAATGACGAAAACTGAAATATAATGTACGATCTTCCCTTGCTCATCCTTTGCTTGCCTTCAGAAAGAGGAAAGACAATGAATCCTTTATTTTGAATTAATTCAAAAAAAGGGGAAATTACAAGAAAACACCCAAATACCCTCATTACTCTTGTTGTCAAGGATTACAAAATTTGATTCTACAAATTGTTTGTATTTAAATGATGTGGCATGATTACATACAGATTTTCCAAGCCTTCATAGCTCTTTTCCTACTTCCTAGACCTCTATCACCTATTTTCAACGTCCTACTCTTCTACCATTCAAATGTCTTCCTTATACACTCCTAATTAGGTGGTTACAACCAACTTTACACCCTAACTAGGGTAAAACTCATTAGCATATGATGAACCACTTGGAAGGGTTATAAAACCCTTAGATATATCACATTAATTCCTCTTATAGCCTTTAACAAGGTCTCATGACTGCTTTTCTAACATTTAGACACCTAAACCCAACCTAGGAAACTCACAAATTCAAATCATCCATTTTGGAGGGAAAAATCTAAAATGACCTTTCTACATATAATGAAAGATAAGAATGGATTGGAACCCATACTAAACATCCCAAAATGACCCCGTAAGACTATTTAAAGACAAAACTTGCAAAGAAAATAAAAAATGCTCTTTTGACCCCTTATATTCCATCATCAAACTCCCCAAGTGGGAAAATTTGAACTCTAGCTCAAATAGTTGTCTTCTTCCGTTTCTTCCAATTTCTTCTTTTCTTTAGCTTTCCTCTCTTACTGGATCTCTTATGCTCAACTTCAGATTCAATGGCTTCCTCTTATCTTTGTATTGCTTTCTCAACTTCTAGTTTGCTTCTTTGGTCTTCATGTTTCTTATCTCCTTTTCCATTCTTCTCTTCCTCTTCACTCGCACTTCTCAGCTGCATTATCTTATCAGGTTCATACTTTTTTTCATCTTTCCATAGCTTTCCCTTGGCTGATTCATTCTTAATAGCATCTTCCTTGGCTTCTTTTTCTTCCTTTAAGAGCTCCACTAGCTCCATTTCAGCTTGTTTGAGATCTTCTTCACCTCACAAGAGATATGATATCACCGGTTAATGCATGATTTGTTGCCAAATCATTTCTTCCTTAGCTGTATATTCATTGTCTTCATCATTTTTTCTTCCACCATTGTCTTGTTCCTTGTCTTTTTCTTCACTCACCTCTTTGTCTTTTAGGTCCCTAATCAAAATAACTTCTTGTCTTAGCTGCTGATCCTCTATATTGAGGATGTTTTGCGCTCCTTCATCCCTGAGTTTTTCTCTTTGTTTCAGCTCTATAAGCACTCGATGAGGTGCTTCGGGTTTTCCTTCAATGAACCTGTATAATAGCTTAATCAAGGCACTTTCAAATGCCTTCATTTCTTCGCTATGTTCACTTGCATACACATAATCAAAAGCAATATCAGAGTAAAACTTTTGAGGCCACATAGCCCCTTGAGATGCTCCTTGCAAGAGTTCTTCGCCTCCTTCTTGCTGAACTTTATCTTCTCTAGTATCCTCTTCTTCCTCACCTAGCATCACTCGCTCTTCTAGATAACAAATTGTGATGTCTCCTTTTAGGACAAGTTAGAAATTAGCCTAAATCTGATCACACACAACTGAAAACAATTAATATTCAAACCCCGGATTGCTGCAATTTTCAAAAATTCATATCTTTTGCTAGAGAAGTCCAAATGAGCCGAAACTTTGCATCTCGGGCCACAAAAATATGAAGAATAATATTCCAAAATCATTTTTCGCTCAACAAACATGAAACCCTAATTTTTTCCGAAAAGTAGGTCGTCCAACACATTTAGGGCATCAAATCAACTCAAGTTAATTTCTTTTTATTCCTCCTAATTTCTACAACCAAATCCAATGTTAAACTGATCCCAAATTGCAGGTCTGAAATAAATATTAATTAATAACAACAAAATAGCTTGCAGGCAGTTGAAATTTTCTGAAATTCAAAACTCATTCACTACTCCATATTTTGCCATGAAACCAAGAGCATCATAAACTAGAATTTCAGAGCTTTCTAATGCATCAAGAATCAAATTTTTATGAGCATTAAAACCCCACCAAAACAGACTCATAAATCTCAGTCCAAGTCGCTAGGGTTAGAGAAAAATAAATAAATTATTCTAGCCCTTTGCCAAGCTCCGAAACACTCCAAATAAATCCCTTTTGCTCAGAAATAAATGATATTATAAACTAGATTTCAGATCTAGCTTATTTACCACTCAAATATGCCAAAACAACCTCTAATCCAAGTCGCTATAGGTAGAATAATGCAGCAGTGAACAACAGTAGCAAAAGTACCTCAAACCCTTCAATGATCACTTCAAAAACGAGCAAGAACATGTGGATTTGTCCCACAAATAAATGCGTTAGGGCAAGGAAAGCCTCCTAGTGCAATTCCCCACACACAAATGCAACACAACACACACTAATGGATCAAAATCACATTTACTTCAATTCCACAAATCGAATGAGAGAGAGAGAGCACAATGAAGAGCTAGGGCATACATCCCATTTCTCCAAGCATGGAGAGACATAAATGATCAAATCCAACATGCCCAATGATGGCCACACAACCTCCTTTTATAACATAAGGGGTGCAACATTCAAATGGCTGACCTCTTCCCTTTTGGAGGGAAAACATAAAACTTAATTAAAATACTTGAAAGACTCACTTAATGTGCACTTTATTCTTTTCTAAGTAAATAATAAAGAGTAACTAACCTATGTGCACATTTTTGGACTAACTAGAGACTCCCACTTGTAGTGCTAGGCATGCCAAGGGGTTACAATGCAAATAAAAGAGATGAACAAATATACTCGTAATGCCCCTGAAAAGGGGACATTACACAAATGTTGATCTCCATATCTTCTTTTATCACTTTCTCATCTTTCTCAAGGTGCTGATTATCTTTTTCTTGTTTGCCTTTGTAGATCTTTTGCTGTCTTCTTTCTTATTTTCGCAAATCTATTCTTTTCCTTCTTTTCCTTCTTTCTACAAGCAACTCTATAGGCGACTTCACCTTCTTTCTCATCCTCCAACCATATATTTGGTTTTCTTCCTCTATCCTTATCTACTCTATCATCTTCTTCAACTCTCCAATCTCTTCTGCTATTTCTTTCCTCATTTTTTGTGGCACTCTACTCTCTTTCTCTTCTTATTTTTCCAAGCAAGTATGTTTCACCTTGCTTCTTCTCTTGTGTCTCACCCTGGTTTCTTCCTTTTGCCTGGTCTGTTGACACTTCTTCCAAGTCTTTTCCCCCTTGGAACTACTTCTTGAGCTTCTACTTACCTTTCTATCACTTTCACAAGCCTCAATGGCTACAGGGTTTCTCATATGCGACTAATTCCTTTTCAACTTTCTCCAAATCACTGTTTACCTCTTTTTATTCTTCAACATTCACTTTGCTTTTTATTACCGGCTTCTTCTCAGTTTATTCTTCCTATAAATTCTTCGCCCTTGCTCACTTTCTCAACTTCTACCTGGACTCTTCTTTCACACAGAGCTTACCAACTCTGATACCAATTGATGATGTAGAGGGTTAAGAAAGATCTTGTTCTTCACTAGGCTTGTAGCCTTCTTAGAACTTTTTGTACTTGCTTTAAAGAGTCTTTATGACAACACCATGACTCACAATGCTTCACAAAGTTCCTGAAAGTCACCCTTCATCATTAAATTGATCTTAGCCTTCCCTTTATTTTGATCTCTGTCCACAAAACACAGAATTATTTTAGGCCTGTGCAACTAGACCTATGGCTTTCTAACCTTTTCAACGGATCTTGACCACAAATTATATCTTTATGGATTTAGCAGGGTTCTTCCACACTTTATAATGTTTCATAACCTCATAAATATCTTCAACCTTCCTCTTCTATCAATCCTCAACAAGAAGACAGTATTATGCCTTTAGGCCTTGTACCTAGACCTGTAAACTGACCACTTGGCTATAATAAAAGGTATAAAGGTCAATAACTCATGAAAACACATTGAAATATTCATACACAAACTGTTTTATCTAGTTTCAAACCTTCTTACTCATTCCTTTTAAAGTTATGCTCTCTCTTTGGACTCTCAAACAGGCTTTCTAAGCTTCCCAAGAGGTCTGCAGTCAGGAGTTTTGGCAATATCTTTCTTACCAGGCACCTCCAAACCGTGAAATGACTTTTAAAACCTCATAAATATCTTCCACAACGTTTCTACAAAGTTTCAAGAAGTTTGGATTCTGCAGAAAAACACAGTCATGTATATCTTTTGGTGTAGGACTTTTCTAGGCATGAAACCAATTGGATTAGTTGACAAACATGCTAGGTCAACTACCTACAAAATTTAATGGACTTTTGATGAGTTGTTTGAAAGATATTCCACTTTTAGTGGACTTAAACCCTCCTAAAGCCTTCACCTAAAGGCCTGTTGACTGTATTTCGGAAATATCTCTTTCTATGGACCTCCAAAAGGGCGAAATTTTTGTAAAAACTTCTGTTTTAACTCTCTCAAGATGCTCATAAAGTTTCATTAAGTTTGGACGGTCGAAACTCCAAATATCACCTTTTTAGTATTCAAATTTTAGACTAGGTATTGACAGGACATCAAACTCCCTGTTTTACTTTATTTTTGTTTTCTTGACTCAAAAATCTTGCCAAATCCTCACACACCTTCTGAACATGCCTCACAACATTCTCTAACATATCCCATCATTCTCTTCAGCCCAAAACCTTCTTAATTCCTCCATTACCAGTCAGAACTGTCATAAACAAGGTTTGCAAGCAAACACCATTATAGCAACTTACCTCCAGGTAATTGAGACATCTCTGTATTCCACATGATCTAGGGCTTTCATGCCATTTCTCTCTCCTTGGGAACACTTAGTACATACTTCCAAAAGCCTGCAATAAGTTGAAAGACTGCAAAACCAAGTTTTGTCACACAAATGAGAAGATCTTGCTCATACAAGCGTATATCACCTTTTGTCATCAAACAGAGATCAAACCTATTATCAAGACCATAGTCTCATTCATAATCACATTGATTCAACATTATCTTATCAAAACATTCAGAGGGATATTAGAGCTCAGTCATAACTGGACTCAATAAGGATGTGGTAGGGCAATTCTCGGTTTATATTGCTCTCATGACACAGGCAAAAATAAGGCTGAGTAACCCTAGGAAAGTGACCCACTCGATTGTGTTGATCTTGTCGCAACACAGTCATCCACGTAGTGAATGAAATGTGACAAAGCTATACCTAAGGAGAAAAGATGACTTCAAGGGATTGGGAGAGCAGATACAAAGCAAGATTGCTCAGCCTAATAGGTGTCGGCTTCCTTAGATTGCTTGTTTAGGAGTGCGAGTTGGTTAACAATAAAGTTTGGAAGTAGGGTGTGGCGAAATACTATGCACCTAAGGTCAAGATCAAGATATTCCTGAATAGGGTCAATGCTAGCGGATTTGACGACTCTTGGAAATAAACATATCTTATGTAGTTGTGCTTGACCGGGAATATTCATGATAGCACAAGAATGCAGGAAACAAAAATAATGAAAAATATTGGGAACGCAGAGGCTAGGTTCGAGGAGCATGTGTTCCGATTAATTTAAATCAAATTAATTGAAAACTAACTAATAAAAGATGTAAATACTAATTAAAAGCAAAGGAAAATGATTTATGACATGAGCAAGTACTTAAACCATTATTTGCATTAAAATAAAATATTTCCTCAAAACTAATGTACTAAAACAAACAAACTAAATGTAATGTTTTTGGATTTTAAAAAATAATATGCTAAAATAAATAATGTATGTAATGTCCCTTTTTGGGGGACCTCAGAAAATGACTAAAAGCTCTCAAATCAGACTTATAAGACTGCTGTTATGAACCCTGCAAAAACTAATTTCCAAACCCTTCCTAGGGCAGCGACCTAATTTGGGGTTTCCAACCCATTTTAATGGTTTCAAAACCCTTCAAATTAGCTCTATTTAATTCTATAAATTGTTGTATATCACCAACAATGATCTCATGTAAAAAAACTGATTTTTAATGCTCTAAATTTGGAGATATGAATTTCAATAAAACCCTTGTCTGCAGTGTTTATTTAAAAATTTACAACTCAACATTGGAAACTCCAAAATTCATGAAACTTAAGATATTGGCTTTATAAAATATAAAGAATAAGAGGATAATAATAGATTTGCCAAAAAATCACCACACATACCAAATTATGACACCAATGTAGGTCGCTCCACTTGAAATAAAATATATTTTGCACCAAAGAGACAACACTTGAAAGAGAAAAATATTTTATTCCTTTTCAAACCAACTTGCATACCAAATAACCTTATGAAGGGTTTTCGTTCTTCACAAGTTTCCCCAAGCAAGGGTTTCTGTCCTTGGAAGAGATCCTCAACCCAATGGATTTCGTCCTTGAGAGAGAGAGTAAAAGTGCTACACTTGCCAACTTTCACCAAATTAAGAATAATCTCCAATACATGATTCGTTAATGCCCAAGCGACCTCCTTAAATAGGTATAAGGAGTGCTTTAAACAATCATTACATCTTGGCCAACCCCTTAAGTAATTGCTTTTTAATTTTTATAGGGTAATTGGAGCCTACATGCTGACAATACCATTAGTACTAAACAACTAAAGATTCACTATTGGGGCATAGTGCTTCCAATACGATAAATGATAATAAATGAAAACAACTATCTAAGCAACAATAAAATATAATTCAGATTTCCCCTAGCTTTTCTCCTTAAACCGACGGGGAAAGAATGGGTTAGGGTCTTCAGAAATCATCCTCCAAAAAGGGACATGACAATGTATCGTAAACCAATTAAACTCTTTTCTTGTGTTCTTGTATGTGTTTTGGAGATTAACTTAAAATAAAATAAAACTAAGCTAAAGAAAACAACAAACAAAGAGTAGACAAGACAAAGTCGCTCTTTGTTCAAGATGAATACAAAATAAACAAAAGCTTTTAATTTTCTAATTACAAGGGTTTTGGTAACAATCAGTAAAATTGGTTCACTGTTGTAGGCATTTAGAAGAACACACTCTTACAAATAGAAATAGGTGCATAAACATAAAAAGAATGTTTTCTTTTGTTAGTGATCAGTAAATGGAAAGCTTATTTTTAAAAATGAAATAAACTAGTCGGCTAATATCTACCTCTTAATTGTTGATGAGTAAAGCCTACAATGGATCTGTCTTAGAAGTCAAAGCCTTCACCAACGGATAATTAAAACAAAACAAATAAAATAGAGATTGCTTAGCGACTTCCAACTTACCAACGAATAGAGCCAACAAAAGCTTTGTCTCAGAGGAAGAAGTGTTAGCAGTGCATAATAAGAACAAAACAAAAAAAATGCGTTGTTGTAAAAGTTCAATAAGAAGCAGAGGAAAAGGTTATGGACTTCCCCAATTTCCCCTAAACTTGAAAATGTAGGGGAAAGCCTATGGAAGAAGCTTCCCTCAAACTTATAATTTATATGTATGGGTTCTTTTAGAAGTGGTAGAGCTAGAAGAAATGTGAAATCTTTTGTTCTCTATTGAAAGCTTCTAGGAAGATTCAGATATTTATGTACTCAAAGCTTATGAAATTCTTTGTAATCGGAAACAAAAACTAAAACTAAAACTCAATAAAAAGAATTCAATACATCCCCACACTGTTAACTGTTGATTGTAACGAGTTGAAGCATGCTTGTTGTGCAAGAATTCTTCTCCTCTGATTGCTTCCTCCATGTGGAATCTCATGTGACCTATAGGCAAGAAGGGAGTGTTCAAAGGAATTTGAAAAGGACAAGAAAGGAGTGATCAAAGGAATTTGAAAAGAATTGGTCGTGAAAGGAAATGTGACAAAATTGTGGCCGACTTTTCACTTTGACAGAGTACGAACTGTCGTTATGAAGTTTCCAATAATTTTTCATGCTAATGTGAAGGTATATGTAAATACTGGAGATGGTGGGAAATTAATGATGGCTATTTGAAGAATGTTGACTTTGTTAAACATAATGTAATAATGGAACCATAACTTAAAATTGCATTCTACCGATGTTTTTTATTTTTGCACTTATGCATGCTTATACTGCTGGTCAATGCATATTGACAGTTAACGCAAACACCACGGTGGTTAATGCAACCTCCTTGACGGTGTAGTAAACAACTGTGGTTTTACAAACCACAAAGGCAAAGTAAAAGGGGGAAGCTCAAGCTCAAGCTTTCGACTATCTTAGTAATTGAATATCAAAAGGGAGTTTGCAAGAATGAACAAAATGAAGTGAAAGGGATCCAAATTCCTACACGAATTTAAGAGAAAGTTGCTTTCGCAATCGAATTTTTGACATTTAGCACTGTACAAATTTGGGGTGGGTACATTGTTCTTTTATGCTCTCTATCCAATGCCGACATCTAAGAAAACATTTAGTGACATGATAATATAATTTAATGTTACACTGTAAATGTTAGAAGAAGTTAAAGTAGAGAACAAAATATTGAGGGCTCTTAATGGCTCTTAAGGGTTTCAGTTCAGATTTGGAACAACTATTTTCTAGGGTTTTATCTACTCAGTTCCAGATTTGCAACAGTGTTTTTTAGGGTTTTCAGGTGTCCATTTTCAGATCTGGAGGTTGGGATCATTTCTATATATTTAGTAGATGTTATTTCCAGAAAATCAGATTTTTATCAGTTGTATTTACTAGTTATGAATTTTTGAAGTTTTTCAGCAGTTTAGGGCTTTCTAAAAAATTACTGGTAGTTATATATTACTCAGAAAAATAAAAAAATATTTTTCTAGTCTTTGTTTTCACCTTAGCAAGCTCTCTATAAAATTTCGTGTGATTTGGGTAAGTATTTTGCAAGATATCTATAAATTTCAGTTCGCTGCCCTAGTTGGTTCATTTCCAGAAATTTCAGAATATCATTTGCTGTGAATTTTTATAAAATTTTGTCAAATTTCAAGATTATCCCACAAGGGATATTTCAATATGTTGCTCAATACATAATAGATATTGACATAATGTCAAGTACTTTAAGCTGGATAATTTGAATACATGTTTTTTTAGATGAGTTCATGTATTTGTTTTGGGTGAAATCACATGTTTTATAGTTTGTTATGGATTTACATATGATATTTTTTGGTCCAATGTATTTTTCAGAAAATGTTAGTGATAACAATTGGTTCTAGACTGCCCGGAAACGCTCTAGATCCCCTCATACTAGGCCTGGTATGTACCGGGTATGGGTACATGTACGTCCTAGGTACACTGTGGGTATGTACCTGTCATCCAATTTCGCAACACATGAAAAAATTGGACAACATGGGTCAATCAGACCCTAGGACCAAAAAATCCCTTCATGAAACATTTTGGGGACATTATAGGCAAAAGTTTGTGTTGAAGGCACATCTTGGCATTATAGGCAATTTCGGCATCGTTTCGTAGTGTTTTCCCATTTTGGGTCTTAGGGGTTAATGAGTTTGCTCGTAGTGTTGAGGTTGGCCTCTGTGGGCCCACCTTCCACCAAGGATTGCGAGAAATTCATTAAAATTGAGAAATCATGTTTAAAACGTCTTATGATGCTCCTGTTATCTCCTCAATTTCAATAAAACATAATGAAGTTTCAACTCAGAGCAAAGACCAATTCAATGAGGTAAGGCATCGGTATGCAGGGAAGGAAACAAACTCATCTAGTCATTTTGAAACGACTCGGCAAGGCATTCGGATGTTAACTCAACAGAGGCGAAACAAGTTGCTTGACAACGAACCGGTGCGAAATAAGGAGATTTTGCTATGCCAAGTGGATGCTAAGTTAGACCTGAATGGATGGCTCAGTTGATGCAAGGCGAGCCATGAGGATTGAAAACTGGGAATTTCGTCACAGAAGGCTTGAGAGGCTTGAGCTAGTTTCCTTAGGCTGGCTCAGTCAAATATGTGCCGCGGTGAGCTCGACACAAAAGCAAGATGGGAAGTTCGTGGGTCGATGCATGTTTTGCGAGCTCATAATTCGGTAGACCAGTGAAAGACATAATGACATTGGTTCGGGCAAGCTCGAATGTTGAATCAGGGAGGTTGTGAGCTCGTGGTGGCCCTGAGCCATTCATCGAGCTCTTCTCGATTCCTCAAAGTCTGATAAAAAGCTCGGTCATAAATGGGGAGCTCGTGGTGTTGTTTCATTGTAGCTTCATTTTCAGAGGTGTCTTGTTTAAACTCTGTATCTCGGACGTTCGGCAACACTTCGAACCAGACACAACAAGCTTGGATTCAAACTCGGTAGTAGAGTGAGCGAGCTGCGCAACTAAAGAGGTCGCTCGGCATCTCGTAATACAAATTGTGGAGAGTTGGTTGATAAAGAGTAAAGGGACGAGCCACTCGGAAGGTTGAAGAGCCACAAGGATTGAGTTCGTAGAAGATCCCATATCTGAAACTCACAAAAGGAACTTAGCTTCGTTCCTTGAGCCATGGAATGGCCGAGTCATTATATAGAGGGGCTCAAACGTCAAGTTGATTCGTGTTTGGGGAGCTCGTCACAGGATCAAAGCAGATACAAGAAGCACCCACCAAATGATCCTAATGTGAATATGTCACGGGCTCGGAGTGGAGCCAATTTCAGGACTCGACCAAGTTCTATAATCAAGTCGTGTTCGGAACGGGGAGACTCAATGCTTCTTTAAAGATGGATCCGGAGTATCAAGCTTGGCTCTGTAGACATACTTGTCTATGAAATGCGGTAGGAAAACATGGAATGGGTCCCGAACCATTTGCAAAGAGATCAAGTGACGAGCTCACGTATAGTTGGCCCTATTTCACGAACGAGTCACAAGATAGCACAATTGAGGGAATCGAAGTGGAAGAAAGGTTCGGTTAATATAGAAGGCTTAGGCTCTAAAGTCACGGTTTTTGCATGGACTTAAGTGTGAGCACGAATGTTGTAACTCGGGTCACAACCAGGTAACAGAATGGATCGACTCAGATAGGGAAAAGCTCTGTGGTCATGTGGGGATTGAGCATTCGAGCTCAGTGGAATAATAAGACAAGTTTAGAACATGCTCATAGAGGAGCCCGTTAAAGAGTTATGGGAAAGGCCAAGCTACTCGACTATGAACACATTGCTCAACATTGAGATAAACAAGCCGACCACGCGCTGGATCAAGCCATTGAAGGTTTTCGAATATGGTGAGCTCGTGAGTGAATGCCTCGACATCATTCGTGGCAAGAATTCATTTCTGAGTGACTCGAGCACTGGAAACCTAAGCTCGCCATCCATTTGAGGCATGGGGCCTCGTCATGCGAAATGTGAAGCTCGCAGTCATGAGGAGCTCGGTCATGGATTGAAATTGACAAGCTTGTAGACAAGAAAGACATGTTTTCCAAACCGATGGACGGTGTTTCAGGCAGAAGATTTTGGAGCTCGTGGGAATTGCGGAGATTGGCAACCAACTTGTCAAGGTGGTGCGTGGCAAATGGCATCAAAGTTTCCACTTCGGATTTTCATAGCATGAGATCCATGTCAGACTTGGCATGACAAACACAGAAATCTTTGAACAATTGGTCATGAGGACGTGCGGTGCGTTAGACCGAGTCATTTCAGGAGCTCGGGTCCGTCGATGAGATTTGCCGATAATGCGGGGAATTGAGGCAAGCAAGCCAAGGGTATTCACCAAGTTATTCGTCGACTTAGCAGGATAGTTGGCAGATATGGAGCGAGTCATTGAGGATTCATCGCCGATTTAGTAGGAGATAAGGCCACGCATAATGCAGAAGTGATTTCCAGCGAGTTAGAAGTCGATGACTCGGCAGGAGGTCGTCTTTTATTAAGCCGCAATGGCATTATGTGCGAAAGGCATACATCTAGACTAACATGCAAAGAGGAGTTAATTTCGTAACTATAATTTTTGCATGCATGGAAGGTTGCATTTCGGTGGGAATGTGGAGTTCACCAAACCAAAGCCGAAGATAACAAGAACGGTTAATGAATGAATCGACAAATGTAAAGTAAGGACGTTTGTAGCGATCTCATGCCGAACTCAGGCGATGCATGTAACGAGTTTGTGGAGGTACACAAGGAGCTCAGGATCAAGTTCAACAACGAGTTGCTTAATGACGCTCTGAAGAAGAATAGGTGACCTGACTTTGGCACGATCAAGTTAGCTCGACGGTGTTTGGGGCGAGCTCGACATTCATTAGAAGGTGGCGCAACTCACAGGTGCTCCGTCAATAGGAAGATTGGCCAAAAAAGCTCGGCAAATTCGCGAGGGATAAGCTACCACTGAACTCGCTAGGAAAGAACGATAAAATGGAGGAGCTTGTAGCCATGTTGAAACTCGGTCACGCATTGAGGTTGACGACTAGCTCGTAGACATTGACAGTAGAGAGTTGATCACCGCAGGAATTACAGGGAATTAGCTTAGTGAATATTCAATGTCGAGTTCAACCTGAAGTCTTAAAATCGAGTCACTTGTGGTACAAAGGGCTCAACTCGGGTAGTCGAGTTAGATCCGAGTCGCTCGGTCAATGGGGTGACAAGCTCGGACATGTTACACGAAGGAAATGAAGCTCAACTCGGATATGTCAGGCGAGTTTGGAGGTGAAGCCAACTCAGGAAAGTAAAAGATTAGAGTCGAGCTCAATCGTGTAGAGCCATCTTAGGGGCCTGCTCGATATGTGAGGAGAATGGAGCTCGGTAAACAGGGAAGTGTAGGTGATTAGGAGCTCGACATTTGTGATGCAGGGAGTTGTTGAAGTTGAGTCCGAGGAGAGTTGTTGGAAGTTGGCTTGCGGAAGGAAGGCGTTGTGGGCCAACTCATTTGGTGAATGGAGCTCGGTGGAGAGCTCATATTGAAGGAGCTCAGACGCGGGGATCTTGGTTACGGTGGAAGCTAAAGCAGCGCTCGGTTGGTAAAAGCTTGTTGAAAAGAGTGCCCGAGCGAAATAGATGTGGAACGAGCTCGTGATCGCGGTAGCTTGTGAAGGTAAGAGCGGAGACTCGTTGCAGTAGTGAGTCATAAATCCGAGCTAAAATGATGGTTACGGTGAACGATGGTGGAGCTCGAGCCCAACTCGGTGAGTTGGCTCGGTGAGCCAACCATTGAGTTGGTCTTTTTTGACAGGTTCTCATGAACCCCTTCAGTGAAAACCAACTCCAGGGGGTCCCACTTGAATTTTTTTAATTAAATTAATATTTTTATTTAAATATTTTATTAATAATATTTATTATTATTATTAAAATATTTAATTAAAATATTCCTGTAATTAATTGAGAAGATTAAGTCAACTGGGTATTAATGGCACATGATGTAAGCTTCTAAAGGGGTTTAACCAACTGTAATAAATACATCATGTGCCTTTAATTTAGGAAGGGAATTTATGACTTCTTCTCTCTTCTCTCACAACTTCTTCTATAAATGTAAGTTGGAAGCTCATTCCAATGGGTTAGACAGGTTGGACAGTTAGACATCTTACGTAAGTGTGTGTTTTTTCAAGAATCCTCTTTCTTCTGCAAGTTGTTCTTGTATGTTGAGGGAACTTTCAAGCCTCCTTTCAAGACTATAATGGCAACCATTGCCTCTTTTGAATGTATGATGCATTGTGCATGTTATTGAAGTAATAAAAGTGTGTGTTTTGTGACTAATCTTGGTCCTTTCATCCTTCTATGCTTCTTTGTGCCTTTCTCATGCTTGCAGGTACATTGTGCAAGTTCAAATTTCTATTGCAGGTTCTTGGAGTTCTGTGCTTATTAAATGGTGGAGTATTGCATGCAATTGAGTTGTGGTGCTTGTTCACCCTTTTCAAGTTCATCCTTCTTCACTGGAAGACTGATAGATTGTTTTGTCTGATTGAGTTTAACAAAGGGAATGCATGCTTCCTAGTTTGTGGTATTCTGTTACCCTCTCTAAGTTGCAGTAGGTGAAGTTGACTTGTGGTGCACACACCCTCTTCAAATCAACCCTTCTTGAGTCTAGAAACACCCTTTATTTGGTGCATCACCATCCCTAGTATAGTTTCATTTCTTGCAAATCTTTTTCCCTAAAACCCATGAAAATGTTAGCATAGGTCTAGATAATCACTTTATTGCACTAAGAGTAGTATAGTACGTGGTTTAGGAAGAGGAAGGCCTTCTTCGGAGGTTCACCTTGGGCCCAAGTCCCATAGCTTGAGAGGTGATCCCATGTGTCCCAATCACACCGAACGCCTTGTTCACATTCTGGCCATTTGGAGGGTGCAGTGATTTAGCGACAACAATACCCATAGGCCCTGTGTACGTCTCAGGTACGGAAATCCATTTCCAGGACATACCCACGGCCTATGGGTATGTACCCACAGTTTTTTTTAAAGATCAAAAAAATAACTAAAACATGGGGGCTTTGACTGAAATTGAACTTTGGAAAGTTGGCAAATATCTGTTTATAAATTATTATAAATTGTTAAATTATTATTATTCGGTTATGCAATTCTATGCATGTAGGGTTTTCTGCATAGATATTAAAACCACAATATTCTATAATCAAACAACGTGGTGTACTAATCCATTAGATGACAAAAAACTGGTTTCTTCTGGAAATATTTTAATGCTCAACAAATTATGTTTTGTCCAACACCGCAAATATAATCAAGTGGATGCCATGTGTATGTGAAGTGCCAAAGTTATTAAATGCTTGCTTTTGGAAATCAAATGCCTCATGGAACGTATGAAACAAATGTAATTATTTATCAAATATATTTTCACACGGAAGATATAAAAGTTAAAACAAATGTAATTATTATCAAATATATTTTCATTTTGCATAGTTAAATATATTCTTAGCTTATGTATCTATGCCATTGCTCTTCTTTAGTTTTATATTTTAAATGTAGTTATATGAACAATTTGTTTTAGCAGGATAGCGTAGTAAATATAGTATGCTTTCATGATATTTTCAATCTTAAACAAGGGCTAGTAACTTTAGTGGCTTATTTTTATAAATAAAGTTAGCTTGTTATTTTTTAAGGGCTATGAAGAAAGTTTAAGTAAGATTTGTAAGTGGTTGGTGAGCTTTTATTAATTCGAATGGTTTGTGGGTTCTTAGTATTTGCACAGCAATGTAACTAATGATTTAGAAATTTTGTATTATGTTATTAACTATTATGTTTTGAACATTATGAATCAATACAAACTCGAGTCTCAATTCTCAAAGTATGGGAAATTTGTTTTCATGTTCTATGAATGATTGTAAGTTGTATGAGTATTAAATTTCAATAAGTATGCAAATGCTTCTTTAAATGTATAATTTTAGACACACACACACACATACAATGTACCCAAAAGCATACCGTACTCGTGAAGTTTTTTTAAAATTTCCATATCAGCATACCACACCTGTACCCGTACCCCTACCAAAACAGTCTAGCCATGGTTGGAAAATTCTTTGTTGACTTATATGGTGTGATAAGGTCAGATAATACTGAGATCTTCCATATTGAAGTTTTTGACTTTAAAGATTAATATGCATCTGCAATTTGAGTATTATGAATGTGAAATTGCATGTATTATTTATTATGAATGTGAAATTGCTGTTTTACCTAGGGTGGCTGTAGTTTCTCTTTAACCATTAGTTCTAGAATGGACTTCTGGCTCAAATTTGGCTTATGAATGACCTTTACCACAACCCATTACTGTCAATTAGGACCCTTGAATTGATCTTGTGGAAATACTTCAAAGCTGTATGCTCAACTGCTTGCTCAAAAATAGTTTTTAATCTTCCATTTTTGGACTTACTGTAAGACAATGATTCCAGTTGTGGCTTAAAATATGATTTTTTCTCTTAAAGTATAATAATATGCATTTGATTGTTCGAATTACAAGTTTTGATTCGCTGTTTTGTTAGGTATCATATTGCAGGATGTGAAGGTATATTTTATGCTAGGGAGCCATACACAAACGATGGAGCTTCACATGTTACACGTTTTGTAGGACTAGCAGCTGTTGGAAATAATAAGAAACAGGTTAGATCTTAGTTGCCTTGTCTTTCTGTTAATTGAGTGCACTCTGTGTAGAAAACCTGTTTAAAATATAACATTTAAAACCAGTATACCTTATTTTGAACTTTCCCTAGGTGAAAACCACCTTAACCGGCTGAACTGTAAATTTGATATCCTCGTGGAAGCTCTAGAACATCCAGACTGTAATTTATTGCATATTTTTCTTTATCGTTGAATATATTATGTACATTTTGTGAGTGTTAAGTGCAATATTCCGTGGTCGACATAAACGAAATATCCACAAAAATTCAAGAGATCATACCCCAAGGAATTCTGTAACACAATATACTCATTAAGAGAATTCATAATATGACGTGATTCTTGATGTAGGTGGTATACGCCTCTTATTTCTGCACCTACTCCTAAAACTTATATAGGGTGACTCAATCACTTGAGAGTATAAATAATACAACAACATGCATATCGATGTATTCCTCAAATTAAGGAAAATGAAGTGTGCCTAATAAGAGAGATTTATATACTCTTTAACATTCCCCCCTAAATCACTTCTTAGATGGCCAAGAGGAAAGTGGTATTCACTTGCCAAACCTTACCTTTAACTTTCCTGCTAGAAAAGAAATCATGAATGGTGGCATCTACTTCCCAAACCTTTCCTCCAACAACCCTTGTAAAAAATGAACATAATCAAATATTTCATAATAGCAATGGGGCATTACACTAACATTCTCCTTTAATGACAATTCTCCCAAACCAAAAGAAGATGACCAATCGAAATTTTCAAACTAACTATGATCCGAGCACTTGTCAATTACTAAACACTTCCTTCTGTAGGAAATGCTTAAACTTGTCCAGCAATGGGCTCATAGCTTTACAATCCTTGAATTGCCCCCCCAATCAATTCTCGAGTTCTTCCCGGATTCCACCTCCTTGAACATTCGAATTTCGAACCTCCCAAATTATTGGACAACCATCCATACGGAGTTACTCTCACAATGCTCCATCAAGTTTTCTCATGACACTCATAAGGGTGAATTCCCAAGATCCACAGATTGCCGAACTATCTGGGCAGCCATCCTTGCCGAGTTTTATCTATATTGGATTCCTTCTTGTGTTTAAAGTGTTGGGCATGTTTAAAATACGTATTCTCCATTAGCGAAAATTTCACCATCCATTGTCAACATCTAGTGGGTCTTTAACAATGGCTATGTTAACTTCATCTAGTTTGCCTTTAATATTTCCCTTGCATTTTGTTTGCCTTCTCACACTAACATTAATTGCTTGTTTGGACCGCTTGAATTGATCCCATTCACTTGTCCTCCCATCATAATGGAATAGAATGATTGTAAAATTTTCTAAAAACTTGGATATCTCATCGTTAATGACGTCCTTCTAAGTAAGGCCAATAGTGAAAACTGCAAGGTATTTATGTTTAAATGGAAAATCCTCACGGGGCTTACCCCACAATCTGCAGGGATACAAATCACTAGATTCAACATTAATGGTATTAACTATCATCAACCTCGATGGAAATCCAAAATTTATAAAATAAACACGTGGAAAAGAAATGTCAACAAAGAATCCTAACACAATTCCAAAAATTGCCATCATGACAAGGTTTAGAGTTTCATTTGACTGCTTCAATCTTCCACTATCAGTAATTAGAATGCCATTTGTTTGCTCATGTTCTAGGATGTATGAAATATGCAAAATATATCACCTTCGTGCCCTAATAGAAGACTTAAAAAATCAATTGCTTCCTTGGATAACGACTATATAAAACTTGTGAAAGAACCTAAAATTCGAATGTCTTGCGACCTAGCAAAGACTCACGATTGTTAGCGGGATATTAATGGTGGAAATGGAATGCATTTGTACAACAATGTGTGGTTTTACAGTTTGACTTTGTTTCTGACTCTTCTAGCTCTCACAACTTTATCCTCTTGCAAATTGCGACTAGAATATCTCTTCAAAAAATGCGATTAGATTGTTTGGGTTATTTTCTCAATTCGTGCCACAGTGTAAGTATTATCTTCAGCTCGCTAGTATATTCGCGATTGTTATTGATGTGATTTCAATCTATCTCATGCCCTCTTTCTAACGACTGGCGAACTGCCCTTCAAAACTCGCCATTGGAAAACATGATTTTTTATTATTTATTTTGCCCTTCAAAAAAGCCCTAGATGAGCCTAAAAATATTATGAATGTTCTTCCTTTGGTTTGCAGATCCCTTCGAGCACCAAGGGCTCTGATACTAATGTTAGAAAATGCGCACAAAGAAGAAAAGAATAGAAACTGAAACGCACACATTGTTCATTGTGTGTCTGTCTTTTATTATGTGAAAGATGGTTGAAGTGTTTACAACCGTTTATTAGTTAATACTTAATTAATATTAACCAAATACTAAATTATAAGTCTTATATTTAATATCCCCTCTTAAGACTTACACTATAGAAAGAAGGTAGAATTACAATTTTAGAAGTGTTTGTTTTGAACAACAGTTCTTCAGCTAGAACCCCATCGAGCTGCCTCCCAAACCTTAAATGCACACAAAGAAGAAAAGAATAGAAACCGAAACGCACACATTGTTCATTGTGTGTCCGTCTTTTATCATGTGAAAGATGGTTGAAGTGTTTACAACCGTTTATTAGTTAATACTTAATTAATATTAACCAAATACTAAATTATAAGTCTTATATTTAATATCCCCTCTTAAGACTTACACTATAGAAAGAAGGTAGAATTACAATTTTAGAAGTGTTTGTTTTGAACAACAGTTCTTCAGCTAGAACCCCATCGAGGTGTAGTTTTCGAGCCGAGTTCCCAAATTCCACCTCCCCGAACTCCCGAATTACAAAATATGCCAAATTGTTGGACAAGCCTCCATGCTGAGCTACACCCACAATGCTCCATCAAATTGCCGAGGTCCACAGACTCCCGAACTATCTGGACAGCCATCCATGCTGAGTTTTATCTACACTAGATCCCTTCTTGAAATCAAAACACCGACCTCATAGATTACGTATAAATCTTCTTCATTAATAAAATCTTTAGTAAATTTAGCATCTGGTGGATTGTAAACAAAGGCCACATTTGCTTTGTTAGCGTTATCTTTTAGTTTGCCTTTGAGAGCATCATTAGCTCAACTGCGACAATTCTAGGTTGTATGACCTCTTTTCGTGCAATAATAACACTCAACTTGCCTGGTGTCTTTATCTGATTTTTTGTGATTATTTTTGATGCGGGAGTATAGTGCACTTTCATGTGAAGAATTACCTTTTGTATTGTCTGTAGTTCTCTTTTCTTCAGCCAAGATAGCTGAAATCATACCGGGTTTGTGAAGGTATTTAATTTAGAATAAAAATGACATTGCTATACGAAGAAGGAAAACTATTTAATAGAAAGGCTTTAGAATCTTTGTCATCTACTGGAGCTTTAACCTCTGCTAATTTTCTAAGAAGAGATCTCAGATTATTTATATGATTGGACATAGTAACATCGTCAACCATCTTAAATTGAAAGACTTGGAAGTTTTAAAGAAAAATTAGTGTTCACTGCTTTTGCTTCAAACAAATTCAGGTTATACTAGATAACTTTGGACGATTTGTCTAAATCTATATGATGGAGTTCAAAATTAGAAAGAGTAAGCCCAATTATAGCTTTGGCTTTATTATTGCGGCTTTCCCACTCTAACAATTTGGCAATATCCATGGGTTGTGCTTCTTTTCCATTAAGAATACCCCAGAATTTTTTGTTCATTAATTGCATTTTATTTTAACTTTCCAAGTGTGAAAGTTAAAGTCAAGATATTTCTCCATTGGGATTTCTGTTCTGAAATATTTATTTAAACTGAAAAATAATTGATTAGAGATAAATACCCGGATTGTGGTTTTATTACTACCACAGTATTTCTCCTACAAATGATTGTCCTTGTTGGCTGTGACTGTAAAAAATATGCGCTAAAAAAACTGCCTATTACAGGAATTTGTGTCAATCCCTTGCTGTATTTAGAAGGCAGTTTTTCCTTGTATTTATTTGCAAACATATTTATGGCTTTACACTACTGTTTACGGCTATATTATTCACGTTTGTGTGTGCCTTTCGTGACTGATTTATGGCCTTTTGCTATTGTTCACGAGTATATTTTCATGACTATACCATTCACGTATTTGAGCATCTGAAAGACTGAAACCCTTCGAAAATTTGTGATTTTTTTTACCCTTTGAAACTGCATCTGAAAGCCTTCGAAACTTTGTGATTTTTGTGCCCTTTTTCGACTGTAAATATCGAGTATGTTTTATTGTTTATTTTTTCCCTAGATTTCTGACCTCTGATATTTGACAATTTTCTTCACAGTCCGAAACTCATGATTTCTTCAGTGTTTTCTCTTTGACTGACATCCTGAGCATAAAAATCCTCGACTTTGTGTTTGAAGTTAATTTTTTTCCTTGAGCTGCCCATCTAAACAAAGTATGTAGAGAGTGACAAGCCAAAGTGTTGAAACCAACTATAATCTAAACACCTTTCGATCACCAAATGTTCCCTGCCACATGGTATGCTCAAACCACGTCAACAAGAAGTACACAAACTTACAATCCTCCAAATGCCCATCCAAACAATTCTTCAAGAGATTGATTGTAAAACGCCGAAGGCAACAATGACCCCAAACAACAACCATTTGCCAAATGCTCTTATTCAAGGTATTAAACATTAACTATTAGTTAATGTATATTAGTTATTCACGTATAACTTCCTCACCTGAATATGTAACCTCTTTATGCTAATTAAAAGACGGACACACAAGAGTATGTTAGTGTGTCGTATGCCTTCCATTTTCTTCCTTCTCTCTATGAATCTTGCTAAGATTGGTATTACAACAGGTGTTCGGGGAAGCCCTAGGAGAAGGGTACAAACAATGACAAAAAGAGTTCAAGGAAGCCCTAGTAGGGTATAGATAAGATAAAATAAATATATTAATGTCAATACAAAGCGGGTGAACCAAACGGTTCCCAAAAGAATTACAATGCAAAGGAGGAGTGATACAAAGGAAGAAAGCAGAACTAGAAAGAAGGAACAAACACAAAACGGGGGGGGGGGGGGTGGAAATGCCCAAGAAGAAAAGAAAGAAGACCCTAGGAGAGGCAATGAGGAATGCCTATCAGGGAGTGGTAATCCCAACTCTCCTAACATCCAAGACCGATTGAAAGAAATTCTAGATAGAATGATGATCAGAAGAGGGGGCAATGAGATGTCGAGGCTGCCTGATGTGTTGTTGTCTAGACAATGTGGTACACCGCAAAGACCTAGTGGATCCAGTGTGTCTTCTGGTGCTGAAACTAGTATGGTTGTGTCGATGAGATCTCAAGGAGCTGTGTATGGTCTCTCTGGACCGTACTAATCTAGAGGATGATGCAGAACTGGTATAAATTTGGTGCTTTATGCCTCTCATTGACGACACTAATGTGAAAAAGGAAGTGATCCGCTGGATAGAATTTGGTCTGATGAGTGTGCTCACGAAGCCTCAGGGCCTCCTGTATGTAAACAGCCAGACACTTCTGGTCTTCATACCTGAAGGTATAGATTGTAAAGAAAAGAAGAGGTATTCTAAAACATTGTGGCAAGAGGTGGAGCAAATTAAAAATCTCATGCTAGATGGTAAAGATTAGACAAATGGAGAAGGCCGTTATGTTGCCCATTTTAGGATGATTTGTAGAGTAGTGAGACTCTAGAGACGTCATGAACAAGGAAGACATGAAGACTTGTCATAAAGGTAAAAACTGAGCTAGGGCATGTGCGATTTGAGGAGATCAAACGACAAATTTTTTATAAATGTCGTGAACGATTGTGTAAGGTCGTGATTGGCAAGACAAGGCTATTATGAATTTTCTATACTAGGAGTGAAGGTATGAGCAAAATACTAGAACCAAGTGTTTTGAAGACCGAAATGATGGAAAGGAACCAATCAAGAGGTCTACAAAAAGATGTGATTGCACTTCTTGTGAAGGTACAAATCTGTAGGATCTCGCTCTTTGGCATTGCATGATGGTTTACGAAGGTGACTCAATCATTGAGTCAATTCCAATCATAAATTTCACCCATGCATAGATGATCCATAATGGGGGACAAATGCTCAACATACTCACGATGAAGAGTCTCAAGTTCCAAAGGTAAGGCAAATAATCCATTGTGATTTCCACCATGCTTCAGTCCAGGATCAACTGAAGAACATTGTCTAGCCCTCCCACTTTTGCTTGCCTCCAGGATTGCTCTAAAGGTCACTGATAGACCACGCCACTTGATGCCTCTCGCACCTTGCACGGAAGCCATTGTGCATGATTACCATTGAATGATAGTGCACGTGCTTGCAATTGTGTAGAGGACATTAAGTGCAAAAAAGTCTTAGGGCAACCTGGATAAGAGTAGTCAGAGACACCGAATATAAAATTAAGACAAGTAGACATTTAAGAACAGTTCAAAGTGATTCTGACACAAAGAGAGTTGTATTAAATTTGATAATTTATAAAAATGAATTTTAAAAACTCAGGATATTTATTTTTAAAAGGGTAAAAAGACAACTTGATGGAATGTTACGGGAGTACCTTCAGTATGGATGCTTGTCCAATAACTGGAGAATTTACGAAAAGTGGAACTTGGGAACATGTGGTGGTTGTTGACGAACATTTGAAAACTCACTTGCCTCCTCATGGGACTTGTTTGGTCCAAGGTGGGCAATTTTTGATGGAATTTTACTTGGTCAAAACATTAAGTTGAAGGAATGAACCGCACAAGGCGTCCAGAATATGTGTCCAGGATTCGTGCCTCAACTTTACAACCTTGCAATCTCTTACAATTATGTTTGCATTGTCCGTTACAACTTGTGACAACATTTTAAGAGGGGTATACCGCCTATAAGGCTTATATTTAGATTCTTAAGTTGATATTAGTTAAGTATTAATTAATAAATGGTTGTAATCACTTCAACCATTTTGTAACCATCTCTCACATAATAAAATGATAGATACAAAATGAATTGTTAGAATGTGGAGAGAGAGAATAAAGAAAGATCAATATGTGCAAAGAACGAATGAGGATAAACAAGAAGGCACACATTATTTTTTGTGTTAGAATGTGGAGCGAGAGAATAAAGATACATCAATATGTACAAAGAACGAATGAAGAGAAACAAGAAGGCACACATTATTCATTATGTATTTGTCATTTTATCACGTGAGAGATGGTTACAAAATGGTTGAAGTGGTTACAACCATAGTTCAAAAAATCGTAAAATCGGGATTAATCGGCAGGCCAAATTTTGAATCAAAAATCGGGAATCGGCGAAAAATCGGCATTAATTGGCAACTTTATCGCTACTTTTAAAAACATTTCCAATTCATAAAATATACTTAAATTAAATGTAAAAACAATGTTAAATGATGCGAGAAGTGACTCTATAGAAGTGACTCTACATATTGTATTACTATTATGTAATATAATAATTAATTATTAAACTTATAAATTTAGTTATGCTTATAAATATAGTTATGTAATATATTATATAATTATTAAACTTATAGTTATAAATTTATTAAATTATTAACTATTATTATAATTAAGTTATTAACTATTATGTAATACGTATTTAAAAAAACCCTATTATTAACTATTATTAACTATAATATATAAATACGTATTATATAATATATAATATATAATATATAATATATAATATATAAATATGTATTAACTATATTACATATAATACGTATATGTAATATATTATATAATTATTATGTACATACTGTAGTATTAAGTTATTAACTATTATGTAATACGTATTTTAAAAAAAGGAAAACAATTACTGTGTAACTGTATATTGCGGATTACCTGTTAGCGGGCACGAGCTCTGAAAATAGGGCTGGAAATGACTCAAAACCACCTTCGCTGAACTCGAAACCACTTTGGTAGAATTCGAAACCTCCTAGAATGCCCACGCAATCACGTCGAAGGCCACGATATCCAGGTTGAATGCAAAAAAACGAATCGATTTGGTCTGTTTTCGGGTTATACCCTAGGCCTCAATTTTAGCTGCGATTTTCGCCGATTTTAGCCGCGATTTTTCGCCGATTTTCAATGATTTTTGCAGGTTATTTGATCAAGATTTATCGGATTACAAAAATCGCGATTTTTCAGAAGTTTAATCGTTTTGATGGAGGAACCGATTTATTAAATCGCGATTTTTGAATAAGAACAACCATTTATTAGTTAACATTTAACTAATATTAAATTAATGCTAATTTATAAGCCTTATATTCTATACTCCCTCGTAAGGCTTACACTATAGAACATACTAACAAAAGATTAAAGTAATGGAGCTAATTAGAGTCACACATTCTTCATAAGCTTCCTCTCTGAACACAGTGCTTTGACCAAGTAGAACTCCACCAAGTTGCCTCCCTAACCCTCGTAAAGGTGTAGTTCTTTAGTTGAATTCCCGAGTTCTTGAATTCCACCTCCTTGAATTGTAGAATCTCTCGAATTATTGGACAACTATTTATATTGAGCTACTCCCGCAGTGCTCCATCAAGTTGTTTCATGACCCTCATTAAGGGTAAATTCTTGAGATCCATAGACTCTTGAAATATTTGGGAAGCCATCCATGCTGAGTGTTGGGAATATAACGCTTATAATTTAGTATTAAGTTAATATTAGTTAAGTATTAACTAATAAACAATTGTAACCACTTGAACCATTTTGTAACCATCTCTCACATAATAAAATAATAGACACAATGAAAATGAGTGCATTTTGCTCCTCCTTTATCTCTTTGTTCACACCTTCTAACATTGGTATCAAAGCCATTAGTGCTATATAGGGTTTATAATTCGAACAAAAGATTGCAAATTGTGAATAGAAGTCTGTGCAAATGTCATTTCAAGACTGAATCTCGAAAATTTCATCACAAGGCACCATTTATACTAGAAAACTTGTGATAGTCGCATGAGGGTGAAAATTGAGGGTATCTCTAGTCATTTTGAGCTTAAAAGAGGCCATTAGGGCATGTTTTATAGAGCAATATAGAGGAACACACCATTGTTGAAATTGAGTTTAAAAAGAGCCATTTTAAAGCCATTACGGCAGGGAAAATACAATCTTAGGAGTTGCTGTTAATTTATCAGAGTGGTCGGTCACTATTAACCTTCAAAAGCACCATTATTAGCATCAAAACCCAAACATGAGGGCGTGTAACATAAAAATCACAAGTTTCATCAAATACACGGTCGTAGAAGCCAGGAACGTAAGAATCACGAGTTTCAGCAATACCCAGTTGTAGAAAGCTAGGACACTGAAAAATGAGGTTGCAAAAGCCATAAATATGAGCAAAGAGGAAACACTTGAGAATATACACAAATTTCAAGCAAGTAGAATCATAAACACAAGTCGTTTAGCTAGTTGCGAGAAAGCAAAAAACCCTGTCCTATTTTTATGGCACACTCCAATCAAAGGTTATATATTTTGCATATTTTAGACACCAAAAGAAGGGTACGATTTTACTAGTATTTAATCTTGCAAATTATTTTTGTAAAGGACTGTGACTTTCCTTAACTGAACAAATTCAGACATGAAAAATTTCTGCTTTAATTTCCAAGACAATCAAAATACATAATTATATTTTTCTGTGTTGAATTTATTTTCGTGCTTGAAGTCAACAATTGTATAGACCATCAATTTCATTTTGCTGAATTGATTTGCAGTTCAGAAATTATATTTGGTGTGAAAAATGAATGATGAAGTCACTATATTTAGGCACACGAGGTCTCTCATTAGACAACCGACAAAAGTCAATAGGTGATGAAAATGCCAAAGTTATTTTATTAAACAGTTTGCCATCTACATACACGGGAAAGTTAAAAAACAAGCCATATGGGTAAAAAATTCGTTGATAAAGACTTCGTATTTTAAAAATGCCCCACACTTTTAAGACAAGAAGGAATTCAATGTAGGTAAAACTCGGCATGGATGGCTGTCTAGGTAGTTTGAGAGCTTGTGGATATCAGGAATTTACCCTTACAAGAGTCATGAGACAACTTGATGGAGAACTATGGGAGTAGCTAAGTATGGATGGTTGTCCAACAATTCTTAAGATTTAGGTCTTCGGGGGGGTGGAATCCAGGAATTGTTACCATATTTTCCATGCCAAGAAGTTTAGTTCTATTTTTAGAAGTGCTAAAAATAGTTGGTAAACTCAAATGACCTAAAAATGAAAGTGCTAAAAATAGAAATCCCAGTTCTATTTTTTAGGAGTTGAAGGGAGTGCATGAGTGGATGGATAAATATAGAGATTTTATTAAATTTAGCAACTGCTGCTCCAAATAGAAATTGGCTAAAAGGAGAAGTGCTTTTGGATAAATTTAGCAACTGCTGTTCTAAATTAATCCTTGGCGCCAAAAGGAGAAGACTTTTATTAAATTTTGCAACTGCAGTCCTATAATTGGCACAAAAAGGGGTGATAAAGATGAATAAAACAGTCCTAAAGCATGCAGCTGCTGGTTTTAGATGGTGGCGCCAAAGAGGAGTGGTAAATTTAATTAATTAATGCATGCAACAATCTATAGGATTGTGACGCCAAAGGGAGAAAGATAAGAGGAAATTTAATTAATAAAATCATGCATGCTGCTGCCATGCGCCAAAAAGAGGTGAAGGAATACATAAAATAAATAAAATAGCATGCAAACAAGCTATTTTTGGAACGTAGCAGCTTATGTATGCTGATTTCTATTGTAAAAAATCACCATCAGACACACTTGGGCTGATTTGCTCTAGCAATTCTAGCCTTGTACTTGCACCTCTGAATAAAAGCTTCATTTTTGCCCTCTCATATCGGTGTTTTCTGATTTTTCAGTGTGTTTGATAAGATATTGTATTGCCTTAGTGTGGAATTCACTCCCTCTACCATTTTCCTTTTCTCCTAAACCCATAAATTTATTATGCAAAATATCTAAGAGTTGTGCAGGTGTGTGGATCTTTGATTTCTCTGTGTGTAGAGTTACATGCATGTGTTAAACTATTGCCGTCTCACCCGTATTTCCCATTTGCTGCATTCCTTTTCGCTTTTTCTTGTCAAAGTTTTCATTTTTTAGGTGATTCACAAGGGAACCCGCCCTCTCTGGAGGTTCACCTCAGACATAGGTTACCCACAACCTTGAGGTGACCCAATTTTGTCAATAGGAGAGAGAGTACACACACCATTCTCTATCAGGGTGTAACTTTTGGGTGACAACAAGAACTTGGGAATTCAGCTCGAGAACTACACCTTTACGAGGGTTAGGGAGGTAAACTTGATAGAGTTCTACCTAGTCAAAGCATTGTGTTTAGAGAGGAAGCCCTTGCAATGAAGAACAAGTGACTCTATTGAACTCAATTATTTTAGCATTCCTACAATATGATTGTTTTTGGTTTTTGTAGTGTAAGCCTTAAGAGGGGTGTAGGAATAAAAGGGTTATAATTTAGTATTAAGCTAATATTAGTTAAGTATGATCTAATAAATGGTTGTAACCACTTCAACCTACGTTGCATGGAAACGGAAACGAATACGAAACGCGGAAACAACAATTTTAAAAAAACCTTGGATACGAAATGTTACCCGTCCGTACATATATTATATATATATATAAAATATATATATATATATATATATATATATGTATGTATGTATGTATGCATGCATAATACTCATTTTATAATTGTAGACCATAAGAGATAATTGATAAAGCACTCAAAATATTTTGTATTCATTGAAATTTGAACTTCTAAAGAGTCATTACTCATCATTCAACATGGTTACAATTTCAATGATTCACATATACATGATAATAATCTAGATTCTAGAATATATCATCCAGATTTTCCTCATCATCTCCACGATCACAACTGGCAGCTCCACTCCCACTAGCTCCACTTTCCATCCCTTGTGCAATGGATCCCGATTCTTCTTCATCAATACCAAGCAGTGAAAGTTGGCTAAGAGTAGCCGCAGAAGCATCAAAGTCACTACTCTCAGGATCAATATCCCAAAGTTTGTTGGGACCTTTACGATAGCCTTCAGTCTTGAGTGAGGATGCGCAAATTGGAGTGTACATACACTAAATCCTCAACCTTCTTGGATCTTAACTTGTTCCATTTGGCTGAGTGGATGAAGCTATATGTACTCCAATTCCGTTCTGCTGAAGAATTGGTAACCACCTGTTACAAAAATGAAAAAAAAAGTTAGAAATTTTCAATTAGAAATAAAATTAATTTACTAAGAACTTCGAACATACAATTTTAATTTTTAATTCATTAATAATAAACAAACTTTTGATTTCATTTTAATATTTTATACCTATGAGAGGACTTTAATGGCAACATGTCATATGTACTTGGCATCATGGCCATGTACATACCACCACATGAATGGGGTCAACTTGTACTTGTCAACTGCTACATCCATTTCACCCATGTTACCATTAGATGAAGAGACAAAGAGCGCCATTTCATAGCGGACCGCACTAGCTATATTTGGATCAGTGAAAAAGCCTCTGGAATGCTGCTTTAGCTCCAATTGCAACTACGTAAGTCATCATATGGTTTTTGCCTACCAGGTAGCGAAATTATTTCACTGCTATAAAATTTGGGATTCAGGGCATAGGCTAGGAGATGCAATGGGGTGGTCATTTTATTCCACCTTCTCATGATCACGCTCTTAATTTCAGTGTAGAAGGTTTCTTTAGGATCCTGCTCTTTTTGTTGTATGATGTCTCTAATTTTTTCAAGCATAGAGTCAATGCCATCATAGATCTCCCCTATGCAAGCGTCATCTGTGTTTGTATATCTAATCATAGATAAAATAGGCTCAGTAAAACTAAGCAAGTATGCAACCTTTGCCCACCAACTATCATCAAGTATAATTGATTTTACTTTGATGGCTCTTTCTGTGTTTGCTTGCCTCCACACAGACCAAACATCATCAATCACCATAAGCCTTAAGACTTGTTTTACCTTCACAAGTCGTCTTAAGACGAGTGTGTGCGAGACAAATCTTGTTTCAACAACCTATTCAAATAAATTAAAACAAGTTAATAAAATATAAAATTAAATTTAAAAGAAATTCAATTGATAATTTCATATTTCATAGAAAGTTGGCAAACAAATATTAAAAATTAAAAACTAGGAAATTGTTTTGTTACCTTTAGCAACTCCAATGTTGAGAACTTCCTAAAGATAGCCTGAGACATATGATGATTTGTGACAAACATTTGAATCTCATTTGCCTCTGTATAAGTTTCTTCTATTCATGGAAGTTTGCCAATCTTCTGCAACATCAAATTCAAGGAGTGTAAAGGTGTCCAAAAAATGTGCTCATATCTCCCCTCAACAATCATCCCTGCTGCTCTACAATTTTTGGCATTGTCCGTGATGACTTGGACAACGTTTTGAGGGCCCACTGACTCAATAGCCTCAATCAAAATATTAGCAATAAATTGAGCATCTTTCACTTCACCCTCACAATCAACAACCCTTAAGAACATTGCCCCTTTAGAACACACTGCAACAATGTTGATTAGGGGTCTATTTTAGGCATCTTTCCATCCATCTGAAATGATAGATACCCCTGAGTCCTTCCATGAATCCCTAATTAGTTGCAAAGAAGTATGTACATGGTCCACTTCTTTCGCCAACAATGATGTTCTCATCTTCTGATAACCAGGGCTTGTATACCCTTGTGGTGCATCATTAATTCCTCTCACCATTTGTTTCCAATAAGGTGACCGCAACACATTGAAGGGCAATCCACATGCATAAACGCATCGAGCAACCAATTCATCAACAACATCCTTTTTCTTATTTGCAAATGCTTTCTCTAATGGGCCTTTGGTACTTCTCTTTCATGACAAGCACTCTCCCTTTGATGGAGTTTCAACTGCAATTTGGATAAATGGATGGTTTGATGGTGGGGGTGGTTTTATAGAACCCCTATTTTGCAAATGAGCGATTTTAAATCTAGCTCTTGAAGCTGCCAAATCAACATCCTCTTGCTCTTTTATATATGCCAATATATGTTTCCCTTCAACCTTAGCACATTTTCTAATCCTCGTTCTCCTTTCCCCATTAAATGAGCTTCGAGGCGAGTGTAAGAGGATTTGAATTGTATATTGCAATGATTGCATACCCAAACTCGAGAGCCACCGCCAACACGGTTCTCCACAATTTGCACGTTGAGGAGCTCTAGGATCCACACCCCCACTTTGACTTGCTTCCCCTTCCCCATGCCCTCCCACAGAAGCTGAGTGGATGCCATTTATGTTTTTATATCTCAAGAGTCAAAGAATCAAACCTACATTGAATGTTTTAAAAAACATAAACTTAGATAACAATAAATTATCAAATAGAAGTTAGAACTACACCCTACATATCCTATTCTGCTTTTGATCACCAAGTTCACCGTACAGGCGTGAGGTGAGAGCATACACAAAGTTTGGATTTTTCGCCATTAATTTAATAAATCAAAAAGAACTCTTAAAATAGCTTAAAAAAACAACTTGCATCCTATTCTTTTTGATCATCAAATTTAACGTCATTTTAGCGTGCTAGGTGAGAGCATACACAGAGTTTTTTTCTAATTTTGTTTACAACCAGAACAATAGCTAAAAAATTCAGTTTGGGTCCTAATGCGGTTTAGCATTCCAAGTTCACCGAAATGGATTTCTGTCATGATTCCTATTCTACTTTTGATCACATGTGCAATAGTTTTACCGTATAGGTTGTGAGGTGAGAGCATACATAGAGTTTGGATTTTTTAAGTTAATAAATACAAACCCTGAACTCTAGAATAGCCCCGAAAAAAACACTATGCATCCTATGTCTGTTTTTCGAATCAAAGGTACTTATAGGTGCGAGGTGAGAGCTACAAGAGTTTGGATGGACATTTATAATTTAAAAAAATCAACATCTGATTTTTAGTTTAAAAACACATGGAAATGTTACATTTTTTTTAGCATAAAGTTTAAAAATTACTAATTCGTAAATTTACATATTGATATGTGTGATCAAGGATCATGAATGATGTGTGCATTATGCACACAAATTCGACTTGATATTGATCACATTAACATTTTTTTTGCAGGAAAAAAACTTGAAAAATACGTTGGTTCCCTTCCTCTCTTGTGAGCTTTGAAAACTGCTTTGAAATTCCTCCTTGATCCTCTTTGCCCTTAGACCACCTCTAAATGAAATTCCTTCATGTTGGTCCTTATGTCTCTTTGCTGGGTTGCACAATGCTAAATGTGAGTTTATGAAAACTGGAATTTAGAAGAGAGAAAATGAGAGTGTGTTTACAATGGACCCAAGAGGTCATTATATAGCTTTTAGGAAGTGTCTTTAGCAAGTCTAGGTAGGTAGATTAGGGTTAGGTTTATTAAATGCATTTATTTTTTATTTTTTAAAATGGGTTGATGCTTTAAAACATTGAAAAACCGGCATAAACGTGCCAGACGTTTAGGATAATAATAGACACGTTTCAAATACATTTTGTATGCGTTTGACATTTTAAACATTTTGCATGGATACGGGAAAAAGGGGCGTTTCAGTCTTCTGAGACTTAAACTCATTTTGCTAACCATCTCTGGACATAATAACTGCCAGACACAATGAACATGTGTGCATTCCTCTTCTGTGAAGTTTTATCTCTCTGTTCACATCTTCTAACAAGTATAGATTCTACTGTAGCACCAAAGGAGTTACTTCATAGAATTTGCATTTCCTTTTGCATTGATTTACGGGTCAAAGGTCAAATATTGTCGGTATCATGGCCAATATTCAAAATTTGATTCAGTTGGAAGCACAAAAATTAGCAGGTCAAATTTATAATGTTTGGAGTCGCATGATTTTAACAATTGCAAAATATTGTGATTACTATAAAATTATTCTCAAAAAGGAATTGAGCCTTATACAAATCCTACTGACTAGGACAAACATCATAAGTAGGCTTTTGTAATGACCCTTTCAAGGGTTTAACCACAAACAGGGTTTTTAGCCAAACACCCAAAACATTTAGATCTGATTTTTAAATTGCAGCAGATTGAAATTTTGTAAATCAGCGAACTTTTTAACTTTTAACAAAATATGCCAAAAATGGTTGCCATGAACACTTCAAATTCACTTGCCAAATTTCGACATATATATTTTATGCAATACAAGGATCCAAAATTACAATGGATAATGTTGAAGAAATACACTGCTGGAAATTAAATATGACTGTTGATTGCAGCCACAAGAAAAATGATGAAATACGGCCTAGAAACCTTCAAAAATCACCAAACTTGCACATATCCGACCAAATGTTAAAACCATATCTCCACTCAGATACATAAGTCAAATTGGACTTTTCTGAATGTGACAAAAACCCAAGGTCAGTTGTTTGCACCCTGAATCCCTCAATTAAAGGAAATTGAATGGGATTTCAAATCAGTACATCTTCACTTCAACCAAACAATATGAATGGTTTTCGTCCTTCTAGGCAAGTTCAAGAAGGGTTTTCGTCCTCAAATGCAAGAACAATTGCTCCTACTCGCAATGCTCCAAGTAAAATAAGTATGCGTCAACAATTCTAGATAGTAAATGATGCCTTAGATTTTTTATATCCTTCAATTAAAGCGCTTATGATGTTGTTGAAAAGAAAAGGCCGACTTGTATAATGAAGAAAACACTAAAGGAAATTAAAAAATATTAGAAAAATATATCATATGTAGATGTCAAGTTCTTCTCCTTCATCTTTGCTTCTTTAATCCATGGAGAAGGGATGACAAGAAGACCAAATAAGCTCTAGGTGGGAAAAAGACATTACAGTCCTCCCTAAAATTGCTTGTCTCCAAGCAATTGCAATTGTGGATGCTTCTAAATTAGCTGCACTATTCCCACAGCATCTTCAAGGGGAAGATCTTTCCAACGAACCAAATACTTTTTGATGCCTCTATTTCTCAATTTACTTTCATGAACTTCAATGATATATTCTGGAATTAGGACCAATTTACCTTCTTCATCCAATGGGGGCAGCACATGTGGAGGAGTAAGATGCTGCCCAAGTGTCTTCTTAAGGGATGAGACATGAAAAATGTTATGTATTTTACTATTTTCCGGAAACTCTAGTTCACATGCAACCTTACCTACCTTTGCTGATGTCGCATATTACCTTAGTATGGGCCATAAAATCGTGGTTTCAATTTTTTGGTCTTTTTTCTTTATGGAAGATTGCCTATAGGGCTGCAATCTCATCATAACATAAATTCTTACTTGGGAATGTATGAAACTCATGACATGTAAATGTTGGCCAATTTTGAATCCAACCTGGTGTCACTCAGATTTCACCCTGAAATCTACGACTACCCTATCCGAAAATTTTTCGTACTTTTAAAATAGTGGGTCGTTTTGTGTTTTTATTGCCTGAAAGTTCCTGTATTGTGTCAAGATAATCCCAAAGAGCCATATTAGCCTTTTTCGCCAAATATCCAGATGCCCAAAATTGTTATATTCTGTCGTCGGGATTTGTCTGCGGGAAATTTGTATTTAATTATTTTGAGCCCCGTTTGAGGCTATTTGCGCTCCGTTTTAACTCTATTATGAGCGAATATGTTATTATTCCTATGTGTCAGAAGGGTTTTAACTTGGAATAAGTTTTGGGCTTTATTTGTAACTTTTGGCAATTTTTCGTGTTTTTGTGGTGTCCTGTTTCGTTTTCTGTGAAATTTCTCTGGAACAATTCCTTTACCGGGTAAGCCCGATTTTTGGCCTGGAGCAGCTGGAAAACATATACGCACATTATGCCCGGAGGAAGTCGCCATCGGAGGTCTGGATCACTGGGAAAAAGCGAAGTCATGCACAGAAAAGCCCCTGCGGGGATGGGCGCATTTTTGGAAAACAAAGGATTTAAGCTGTGATGGGAAAAATAGAAGCCGCAGGCATGATGGGAATTTTATACCTGCCTAGCAAAGTACTTTTTCCCGTGTTATAAAATTCGCTTAAGCTGCAGTGGGAAAAATAGAAGCAGCAGGCAGGTGGGAATTTTTTGCCTGCCTTGCAGGGTACTTTTTCCCGTGATAGAAAATTCACTTAAGTTGCAGTGGGAAAAATAGAAGCAACAGGCAGGTGGGAATTTTATACCTGCTTAGCAGGGTACTTTTTCCCATGATATAAAATTCACTTAAGCTGCAGTGGGAAAGTTAGAGGCTGCAGGCAGGCGGGAATTTATTGCCTGCCTTGCAGGGTAAAAATTCCCATGGTGAAATAAAAGAAAAGTGACTTAAGTGAAATCACGAGATTTTATTGCCTGCCTTGCAGGGTAAATAATCTCATTGTCAAAGTCAAATCACTTAAGTGGATCATGGGATTTCCGGGGCTGCCTTGCAGGGTAAAAAATCCCATTGTCAGAAATTCTTAAAAATAGAATTCTATTATGCAAAAAAGTGTGACCCACCTTGGGTGAATAATAATGTATTAAATAAATATTTGTTAATATTTATTCACCCAATTTTGGCACCTAGGCTTGTGGAAAAGTCAACAAAAGCAAAGGGGAATAAATCAATTGGAAATAGAATTCTAAAATTAAATAAATTTAATTTATTTAATACAGCCCCTTTTGAGAAGGAATTAATACTTTTTAAAGTATTAAATGATTATATTAATTCCTATTTTCAGTGGCTATGGTCAAAGCACACTGTGAAGCTTAAGTGAAGTGAAGTGTGAAGGATTAAATTGGATTAATTTAATTGATTGGATGGCTGTCCTTAAACATGTTATATTTAAAAGAGAAAAACATGATTTTTATTTAATTAATTGCCTTTAATTGTTAGGGCAATTATTAATTATAGAATTATGAAGGTTATATAAGCGATGGGTAGCCATATGGGTGAATTATTTAATTCACAGGTAAAGAATTGCAGCCAAGAGGAAAAGTGCGCCCCCATTTGAAGAAGGATTTTGCTCAAACAAGGTGGCAACAAAGCTAAAAGCTTCCAGATTTGGCGCATGCTTTGAAGAAGGTTGATCTTTGTCTACATAATTGTTTGCACAGGTGTTACAGGAGCTCAGGTGTTGATTGAAAGGATTCATGTTCTATTTATGTGCAAATTAAATACCATTTTTTGGGGCAGCAGGCTTGAAAAGTGCAGATTTTTACAATTAAAATTCACTATTCATGCTCCGGTGGCCATTTTTGTCTGAATAAATTGCAAGAATTCATTACAGGTGCTTTACAAAGGAAAATGAGCTTTTATCAATGTCCAATACATTGCATATATCCTCCGAATCTGAAGAATTGTCCAGATCTGCACCAGTATTGAAGAATTCCAGCCAAATAAGAAGAAAAAGACATTCAGACAAAGATAGACAAAGCTATGGCGAAGAAAGATGAAAAAGAAAGCACAACGGAGTCATGCATCACTTCTAAATTTGCAGATATTAGAAACACGGATCTAGACTTGAAACCTCTTGCTGAATTGATAGACAGATCCATAGTAGGAAAGACTTCACTCATGCGTGCAGGAAAAACTTCACTCATGCGTGTAGATTTAAAACAACGGAATTATTCGAGCTGTAGCTTTTCCATCCATAGCTCAGTTGCCAAAGTTTGTTATGCAGGTGTAGATCCATATCCAGATGCAGATGCAGATGCAAATCCATGTGCAGATCCAAATCTAGATCTCATAGTTGCAAAAGCTTCCGACACAAAGGCTTCATCCTCTTGTTTCGAATGCAGCCCATGAAGAAGACAGTGCCAAGGCAAAATTCCTTCCAAGACCTTGTGCATGTGCTCTCATCTCCAGTTGAAGCCTTCATTGAATTTTCATTCAGCCTGAGTGCTTCCAGAATTTTTAATTGCTCATATGCAATTAAAAATAAGGATGATCCACGGCCAACCTTGCACTGATGCATGTACAACAGAAGAACTGCAGCTTCAAGCATGTAAGACAATGCGAAAAAATTCCAGCTTGACCAATTCCAACTGCTCAATTCCAGCTTGTTTCCAGATCCAGCCGCTTCAAGATCCAACTAATTCCAGCTTGTTTCCAGATCCAGTTTGACAGCTGTATGCAGACATGAAAAAAGGACAAAGTCGGCTTTCCTCTTCCTTCATCTTTCCTCCGACAAAGTAATTGAGTGATCAATTAAATCATACAACTTAAAGTGATTGGTTTAAAAGCCATTACTTGAAGAAGTCAACTACTTGGAGATAGGTGGCAGGCATGCAAAATAGAAAGTTCTATTTTCAGTTGCAAATCATACATGTCATGTAAAGAGGAATTCTAGGAGGGAGATTGTCAGTTGTTTCTTCTCTGACTTCCACATGTGCCAGTTCAACTAAAGCTTCCAACTTGTAATTGCCCCTCCTACATTCTATACGTAGGAGAAAAACATCAATAATCGATCATAATTTGTAAGCAGCAATCTTGTGTTCTAGACTTTGTGCTGAACCCTTGAGAGCAACTTGGAGCAAAGGAATAGAAAGTCAGCGTTCCTCTTCCTTCTTCTTTCCTCCGACACAAGTTCTTCCTTTGTAATTCATTTTTTGCTTCCGTATCATGGCTGGTTTTCTGCAGATCTGTGTGAACATTGGGTACTTTTTGAAGAGGTCTCTTTGGCCGGTCCAAAGGGATGCTTTTTGGCTGCTTGGGGGGTTGTTCCCCTCTCAAATTAACCTTAGGAACACTGCTGATTGCTGCTGATTTTGTGGTAGCACCTTCAAGATCAAGAGCCTTCTTTATTGCCTCTTGTAGAGACAAATGATCAAATGCACGAACCAACCCCTTTAGGGGCTCAATCAAACCCTCCACAAAAAGCACTATGAGTCTTCTTTCAGACACATCCGTGATTAATACGGAAAGCCTTTGAAAATCAGCCACATACTCTTCCACGGTACCTTATTGTTTCAAGTGTGCAAGCTCACATAAATGCACTTCTGGATCCACTCTATCAAACTGGTCAATGAGCCTTTGGCAAAACTCATCATAGGCATGTATCTCACTATGCCCTTGTGTCACAAGCCCATGGAACCACCATTCATGAGCAATACCCTCAAGATGTAAAGTGGCAAATTTAGTTACAACTTCCTCCACCATAGGTTTCAAAGACAAATATGTATTCAACTTTTGAATCCAAGCCCTCGCGGTACCCTTTATAGATCCATCAAATGTAAAAAAAGACAACTTACCCAATGCATTTTGTGCTGTTCTGTGGCATGACATGTCTAGTATCGGGCCTAGATCTTCCTCTATCCAATCCCATGAACTCAGCAAGAGAAATAGCATCATGGATCTCCCTTGACAAGGCCATATATTCTTCATAGCTCGTTGGAATATTCCTTATCCCTATAATTCTTGCTTCTTCTTCAGGAATGGCCTCCTCTCTAGGAAGGAAAGTGGGCCTCCAACTCGATCATCGGGCTGATCCATTAGGTTGTTTGGCATTATTGGCTCCATTTGAACTCCCTTCACCATTTTAAACTCTAGGTTCAATGATTTTTTGGAGGGAAAGAGCTAGAAAGTCCATAGTATCGGTGAAGCTCTCTTGGCTGGCAATTAGTTTGCCTACCTTTGCTTCTTGGGAGTCTTGATCAACCATGCTTCCTTCTTCTCTTGGCTGGCCCTCTTTGTCTGCCTTCTTCCTTCTTTGGTAGTAGATGTAACCCTTGTTACCTTCTTCCATAAACCCTATGTCCTTTGAAGATCTGAGCTCTGATACCACTGTAATGACCCTTTCAAGGGTTTAACCACAAACAATGGAATTTAGCCAAACACCCAAAATATTTAGATCTGATTTTTAATTGCAGCAGACTGAAAATGCAAAAATCAGCTAACTATACTCTTCACAAAATATGCCAAAACACCATGAACACTTCAAATTCACTTGCCACAATATATATATTTTCATATATATATATATATATATATATATATATATATATAATGCAACCAAAAGAGCCAAAATCAATGAAAATACTGAAGAAATACATTGCTGGAAATTAATTATAACCAGTTGATTGCAGCCACAAGAAAAATGTATATCTAGGGCCTAAAAACCCCCAAAAATCACCAAACTCGAGATTCCGGCCTTAGAAAATATGATAAATCAGATTATCAATCAAAATTGCACATATAGTTCACCAAATGTCCAAAACCCTACTCAAGGTAGGTCGCTCCACTAGAAATAAATCAATAACAATATGAAAATGACAATTTTCTCCTCAAATCGGCCTTTACACCAATCCCCAAATCAAGTTGAAGGGTTTCCGTCCTTCACTCAACCTCTAGAATGGTTTTTGTCTTTCTATGCAAGTCGCATATGAGGGTTTTCGTCCTCAAATGCAAGAACAAGGAGCTCCTAGCTCGAAATGCTCCAATAAGATAAAATGCGCCAAAATTCTAGATAGCAAATGATGCCTTAGATCTCCTTTTATATCCTTCAATTGGCACCATAGTACAAAAAGGCAAGGTCGACCTGTATAAGAAAGAAAACACTAAAGAAAAATATAAAATATTAGTAAAAACATATCATATAGATGCTCAATGTTCTTCTCCTTCATCATTGCTTCTTTGCCATGGAGAAGGGATGACAAGAAGACCAAATATCAGCTCTCAAGTGGGAAACAGGGACATTATAACTTTTCTGTTAAAATTATTTGTATTGGATGACTTAATCTCTTAGATAAGGAATGCCAATGGCTGGTGATCTTTGGACCAATCTTTAAAACAAGAATCAAACTTGAGTGAAAAGGTGGGTCCAATACTTTAGGAATCTATTGTTTTCCTCAAAGATGAATTAGGGTGGGTCCCTATTAGAACATGCTTGGATGGAAGTTCTCCAAGACCAACTCACAACCATCAATTAAAAGGTGGATGATGACAATTTGGTTGCTCTTGCTTTGAATAGTTTGCCGCCCTCTTATGAAACATTTATGGAGGCTTTACACTTGATGGTGGAAAACTAGACCCTGACATTTGATCATGTTAGTTCCTATTCATTGTAGAAGAAACATAGGAAAACACAGACAAGCAAGTCTACTTGTAGAAAAACAGAATGTGCATTTGTTGCTTATTTTGAAGGGAAGTGGAAATGTAACCCTGATGAATCTTCCTCCAAGTATCAGGTGAAACGCTAATATGGTCATTTAGCCAGGCATGTCAAAAAGGACTGCTGGAAGTAAAAATATGATCTTTCCCACAATAAAAGGATGCGAGGTTAGGAAAATGTGCTAGGAGTCGAAGATGAACTGGATTTTAAGGAAGAGTAAGCTCTCGTGGCGTCATACTTGTTGAAGGATGGCGCTCCGAGTTGTTGGTTCATGGCATAGTTTATGTGTCTAGGGGTTGGAATGTAAAATTTGTAACATATACAAAATTTCTGATTCATTTTTATTAGTTGATGGGGAGTCACTTGCTGTAGAGGGGATATGAGATATTTGCGTAGTATTGAATAATGCTAAAAAAATCATATCAAGGAATGTTAGGTTTTTCCATAACAAGAAAATAAATCTCGTCAATAATCACTTGACAGAAAATCTCATCATTGCTGTAAATTTCTCTAGGAAGAAGTGAATTGTGCTGATGTGAAACAAGACAAGGAAGTTGCCTAGGCATTGGGCAAGGTGGCTTGTATAGGCTTGTTGACCTTGCCACAATCAACTTACTTACACCAGTCGTGGAGGGAGAATCCACTACACGAGATGTGGAGGAGGATGACTGCCTCATGTGTGGGAGGATGAAATGTAATGTCCCTTTTTGGGGGACTTTCGAAAAATAGCTTTGGCTGAATGAGAGATGACTGAAATTAATTTTTGGATGGCTATAATCAGACTTCCGAGGGCTGGATATGACTGAAAATGCACACGGAAACTTGTAATTTTTCCCTTCCTAGGGCAGTGACCTGTTTTTGGAACTCCCACTCACTTTTGGATGCTCTAAACTTGCTGAAAATATGTTCAATCAAGCTCAAAAATTCTGCTTAATTACCAGCAATCATAATATGAAGGAAAACTAAATTTTAGTGCTCTAGAATTGAAGATATTAATTTCTATAAACGCTTGTGTGCAAAGTTACTTTAAAAATTCATAACTTTACCTAGGAAGCTAAAAAATTCATGAAACTTGGGATCTTGGGGTTTAAAAATACGAAGAATGCAAATATCAAATCCACTTGTCCAAACATCTACCCAAACATGCCAAATCTGACCTACAAGCAATTCGCTCTTCTTGGAAATAATGAATTAGTGGTTCCAACATGCAAGGAAATGTTTGCTTTCACCTCTAATAATTAGTATAAGTCCATCGATGCAAGAGATCATACCATACATTCATCAAAACATATCGAACATGCTCATGATACAAGTTGCCCAGGGCTAGATAGAAAGATATTGGCTCCAAATTCCTTGAGATATTTAATAAATCCAAATTTTTTTTTGCTTGAGAGTTTTTCGTCCCCAAGACAAGTTCCACTATCAAGGGTTTTCGTCCTTGAAGTGGTCTCAAACAAGGGTTTTCTTCCTCGATGAGAGAGAGGAAAGGTACAACTTTTACCCAAAAGAAATAATAAGATTCAACATATCCATCAAATAACCAAGCATCCTCTTTTTATAACATAAGGTGTGCTACATCACAACTTATGGCCGACCTTATAATAAGTACCTTTTAATTATCTAATTTTTATTTAGGGCCTACATGCTCAAAGTACCTTATATTCTAATTAAATGAGTTCTTCTATTGGAGCACTTGGCTTCCCAATAGGAATACATGATAATAATGAAAATATCTATTTAGAAAATGTTATCCATGTCTTCCCCTTGCTTCTTTCCTTGAACCCACGGGTCGGAAGAATGGGTTAAGGTCTTCAATTCTGTTAGTCTCCAAAAAGGAACATGACATGAAATGCCTCAATCAAATGCACAGTTTGTTGTGTAGGAACACTCCACTATGTATGATGTGCAAGAGGATTAAATGCCTTAATCAAAAGCACTAGATCGGAGGACTGGAAAGAAGGTTGTTAATTCAAAAGAGCATGATCATTTTGCTCTTACATTTGACCGTTTTATGGTACTTGAATTGCAACAATATTATGAAGCATAAGTAAATCTGAAGGAGAGATTGTCATGTAAGTTGAATATGATGCCTTCATAAAGAATTATACTTGGGAGTTGTTGGAATTACCACCGGGTGAGTTGGTGAAATTACTGGCAGGTAAACAACCCATTGGATGCAAATGGGTGTACAAAATGAAAAGTAAATTTGATGGTGCTTTTCACGACAGGAGGGAAAATGCTATGTGAGACTTTTGCTTCTATTGCGAATATGGTCACATTTTGGTTGCTTCTCTCTATAGCAGCTCAATTTGGTTGGAAGGCATTCACATTGATGTTAAGAATGCCTTCTTGAATGAATATTTGGATGAGAAGGTCTACATGGTGTAGCTTGCAGGTTTTTAGTTACGTGGTCTCGATCATCTAGTTTGCCAGTTGATTAAGTCACTGTATGGGCTTAAGCGGGCTCTATGAGTCCTGCAATCTTGTTATATTAAGATTTATTAACATCTCCAAGATTATGGATTTATAACTATGGAGGTCAGGCTGAACTTATCAGCCAATAATGATTCATCACTTGTGGATGAATCACTCTACAAACAATTGGTGGGCGGCCTGTTATATCGTATGTCCACATGACCAGATCTATGTATTGTTGTTAGCTCTCTTTCTCGTTTTTCATCTCAAAAGAAGATCATACATTGGATAACAACAAAATGCTAGAGAACCGTGGATTTCAGATTGATATCTATGGAGCATCTTGTAGATTTAATGTCTAAACCACTTGGTTCCATTTTGTTTGTAAAAGTTCGGGACAAACTTGAAGTTATCTATGGTTGTCTTTAAGGGGGGGTATTACACATTAAGAAATTAACTATTTGTTAATCATGTATAACATCCTTTTCTGATTATGTAACATCTTTATGCATGATAAAAGACGCACGAGTATGTTAGTGTACCGTATGCCTTCCATTCTCATCATTCTCTCTTTGAATTTTTTATTAGATCCTAGCCATGTGCATGAGCAACCAAACTTGCACAATCCAAAGACGTGCCTAAAATTGAAGCAAAGCACCATGAACAATGACATCTATATGGGTGATGATGTTGGCCAAATCGTTGAAGCCAATTACGACTAGACTATCAAGTTGAACACCAAATGCTCCCACAGAGTCACAAGCTCCCAAAACTGGCATGATCTACTAATCCATGCTAAAGATCTGAAGCCAAGCACAAAAAAGTGCCATGCAAAACATGTGGCACAAACACCCCGGAAATGGGTACAACCTTACAAAACGTGTTACTTGGACGGGAGGGAATATCCTCAGGATTTCAAAATTTTATTTTAGTCTCTCAAATTTTCATTTTTGTACTTCGACACTTTTAGCTTTAAAAGCTACCTCTGCCACCCTCTAAGCCCCAAAAAATCTGTTTTAATTTTTTTTTTAACCCAAACCTTCAAAGCATCTTTAAAATCTTTAAATAAAATTCAAACTCTTAAACTACATTGATTAATTTTTATATATTATTTTAATCATAGTAGCATTTCATTTACACGGAAATGGCAAGACAAACTAAAAGTGTAAACGTAATTCATTTACTTGGGAGTACAACAGGAAAACTTGCAAAACTAAGATTTTGAAACATTCATAAAAATAGGGGAAAAGCATGGAATAAAAAGGAGGAAAACTTGCAATTACGTGAGTCATTCACAAACAAGTTTTTATGGTTTCTTCAACTATTTGTTGGCTTTTGACCGTTGACCTTTGTTCTGAAAACTCAGCTCGACAGTTCTATACGACACAGTTTAAGTGGTGATCGGCAATTTCACTTGAATAATTGCAAATATTTGCCAAGTTCTGCTTCTATGATTTTAATAGTTGCCTATAATGTCGCCATTTTGAAGACCCTTAGCCTATCTTTCCCCGTGGGCTTTTGAGATGTTGCAAAGGGAAATTATGCTAAGTAATTAAATGATATTGCTTGGAGAGTGATTTTAGTCATTTGTCATTATAAATCAATATTTATTTAATTATGAATGCTAAGTGGTTTTTCCACCACCTTGTAGTATTGCTCACAAAAGAATGCTTATTGAGCAATTAATGTAATTTATTATTTAATTTAATTCCCAAAAATACAAAATAAAAAGGGAATTAATTAAATAATAATAGAGTGACTTTTAATGTCAAAAGACCCTTAGAAAGGGGACGCTACACATAGGGAGAATACTTTATAATTTCAAATTGTGTTTTCCCCCCCAAAAAGGGGATTCGAATTTTGTACTCCTTGTCTATAAAAGGAGGTCATGGGGTCATTGTAAAAACTTATGCTATGTTATGATGAATTCAATTTGGACTCCATGCTTGGAGCAGGGATGTATGCCCACCTTTGATGCTCTCTCATGTGTTGGAAATCTATTTGCAATTTATTTGTAGCTGGTTTGATATCATTTGAAGAATATATTGTGCCTTGCAAATCCAATTGCTTGTGTGTGAAGTTTCCTAGCCCAACGAATTCCCTTGGGATCATTTCCAGCTGTAGTGAATTGTTTTTGAGAAGTAATTCACCCTCTAGTCCTAGCGAAGTCATGTATACTGCTTGATAACTGTTTTGGAGCATTTTTAGAAGTGGATCAACTAGGATTGTGCTTGGAATGATAGTGATTACAACCTTTATTGCAGTGATTTGTATGGGGCAGGTTTGGTAATAAATTTATGTGCTTAATGATCTGTTTTCATCAATATAGTCTGCTGCTCGTTCCTTATACCAGCGATCTCATTTGGAGGTGCATGTTTATGAAAATATATATATACTTTTGGGCAGTGATTTATATGTATTTGAGTGTCCTCTTTGTAGCTATTTAACTCTGAGTGTGGCGACCTGTATAGGCATGATTTAATGATGTTTTGAAGGTCCTTGTGACAGCGATCTGGGGAAGGGTGTTTGGGGTAAACTATTGAATGCTTTGACAGCGAAAATACATGTTCTTTTGCCTTTCTATGTCTGCTATATCATCTCTGCCCTAGCGACTTCATTTGGAGCATCAGCAAGCTATGTTTGAAAGCATGAATAGACACATGTTTGAAGGTTAAACTGATTTATGTTGCAGCAATCAGCTTAAGTTCCTATCTTACCCAGCGACTACTAAAGATCTGATTTGAAAGGCTTTCTATACCTTTCTATTGCCAGCGAATTTTCCCTGTGCTCTTGTGGTGTATGCACTTCTCCTCTTTAGCGACTCATTGGCACATTTAGATCTGAGTTTACACGTATTTCTCCATCTTCCTTGGCAGCGATTCATCTAGGTTTGAATGCTCTTTCTATGGCTGATATATTACAGTCTTGGTGAACTGTGTTTGCATGTTATTAACGTGAGTTTGGAGTCTTCTATTGCAGATCTAACTGTGGTTTATCTGGGCAATATTTGTTGGGGATAAACGATTGGGTTAGTACCTTGGTATTGGTGCTTCGGTGTCTTAATTACATCAAACAGAGGGAGAAGATTAGATCTGATTTTGCAGCATGCTCTATGTTAACTAGCTCAGTTGGGAATCAATTATTTGTGTTTATTTGGATAGAGGCCATTAAACCCCTCTTCTTGGGTTTATTAAGCCATCTAATTAAATGCACAATTAACTCTTGGCTGGGTCGACTCTTGTGCAGCAGTGTTCTAATCTGTTTTGGTGTTGATTTTCTACTTGAATGTTGCATTTCCCATTGATCCCGTAAGAGGGATATTACACCGCCCCCCTGTTATCCCCAAAATTTGGGCTTTTTGGGGATCGTAGGGGGACAGCTAACATCCTCCCAAACCACCTCTAGGAAGCAAGATGAAATCAGCATACTGATGCTGACCCCATTGTATGATCACACACATGCCTAACATTCTCCCAAACCGCTGCTGGGAAGCAAGATGAAATCAACACAATAATGCTGACCCCTTGGGATGGTCACACACAAAAGATCACCAATCCATCAAATACAGTATAGAAACCTTTAGTGATGAGAGCCAAATGCTCCCTTCCCCATCAAAGCTTCCATTGCCGATTCCCAAACTCAGCAAATTCTTCCCTACCATCAAGTGAATACCTAGAATCAATTCTATCTTCAGTGTACTGAAGGACAAGCCAAAAATCTTAAAATGCCTGAAATAACAGCACCAATGTATGTGTACATTTCTGAAATACCTTTCCAACGCTTAGAAAACAGAGCCTAATATAGTCCATATGACAAATTTATGACTTTGAAGTTAACTGCCTCATAATGGTCAAATGGATACCAAATCAACTGAATAAATGCAGAAAAGTGACTGGTGATGAATTTTTGAGAGGAATCTACATATGTGATCAGATAAAAAACCAAGCACTCCCCATCTCTGAATTGGGAAGGATACAAGATCTATCACTAGAAATTTTCCTTTACAGCACAAACTTTGCCAAATCACGATTTCTCTTGAAAATTTTGGCTGTAATGGAATGCCGAACTCTATCTAAGACATCTTGGTTAGTCACCAATGCCTCTGTGCATCAAGTGGTTGCAAAGGACCAACACCTTGTGATCTAAAACTTAGACAGCCTGGATACGGGTACGGGTACGGGTACGGTATGCTGATACGGCAAATTTTTAAAAATCTTGGGTACGGTATGCTTTTGGGTACGTTTTGTATATATATATATTTATATTTTCATGTATATAAATATATAAATATGTATATAAATTATAAATTTAAAGAAGCATTTGCATACTTATTGAAATTTAATTCTCATACATTGCATACTTATTGAAATTTATTATTTCTCTATCACATTTGTTTATCTTAGTGACTGTGATAAGATTCAAGGAGTTTTGATTGTTCATGGTGACCTTCCTTGATCCACTCAGCACGATAGTATTGTCTGACATATTTCCCGAAACATCATAACTAAGCAGGAAAAATATGGATCCAAGCTGGCAGGTGGGACGATTAGTCCGAGCACGGGAGAATACTCGCCGAGTTTTGGAAAGCTATCCAGTATTTTTAATTACTAATCTGTCTACAGGCGATCAAAGCTCATGATTCTTTCAGAAGATTGCAAGAAGTTGCTTGGTCCAAAAAGGTGCAAAAATGGATTTTATGAAAATAAGAAAAATATTGCCATCAATGCGTAGAGCTCGAGAAAATACACTTTTAGAGAAAATGACACTTGAAACGGAGTCACAGAATGAAAGTTATGGCACTGCAAGTTTTTGCCGCTACATCTTCCCAGACCCTTTCCAAAAATGGCAAATTTTTTTCTATGCTTTGATTTTTCCACCAAAAATCCAAAAAAGGAAAGAAACGCTGTCTTTGGCAAGTTTTTTTTGGACGGGTACGACTGGAAACGTACCCACAGGGACAGGGTGCCGTACAAAGCCGTACCCGGACCGTACCCTGTCCCTGTGGGTACGTTTCCAGTCGTACCCACAGCGTACCATACCCCGTACCAGTACCTGGTACGTTTCCAGGCTGGTACGGGACCCTCTAGGGCGTTTCCAGGCTGTCTAGTCTAAAACCCTGAGCTCTGATTCCATGTGAGAGCTGATTCCAATATTGCATGATCGAGAAAAATGAAGTATCCAAAAACATTTAAGAGATCATGCACAAAACAAAGAGGCTCGGGTGGATTCCCCTAAAAAATCCCAAAACACAATATACTCAATAAAAGGAGAATTCACTTTAAGGCATGATTCTTTGATGTAGGCCAGAAAATTCTTTTGTTTGTACAACTACTACACTGACATACATCCCAATGTATTCCTTAAATTACGGAAAATGCATTGGGTGTGTTAAGATTGATTTATCTACATTAACACATTTATTTATCGTGTTGGCTGCAGTTGGTTGTTTTGATCACAAACGTGATGTTTACTCCAAATTTCTGAAACCATCATGAGCATTTTAAACATGGTTTCCTTTGCACCTAAATACGTGTGTTTGGAATTGTTGAAGTTTTTAAAGTTGAGGCTGATCCCATGCTTTAAATTTATAAAATGGTTACATGTTGCATTAGTTATAACTGTCAATTGAAAGTCACTCATCGGATCTATAATTTACACTGTTTTATAAAAATTTTGTACATCAGTGCAGCAATTAAGAGTAGACTTAATCCTTCTGTATGCCAGGAATTTTGTATTTTTCTGGAGACTGTCAGAGATATGAAATAAAGGCATGTGTTTTTACATGTTAATAGAGGTTGTATTCAAGTTTGAATTATAGTTGAATGACTTTCTTCTTATCCAAAGCTGAGACGGCTCAAAACACCTCAAACATATGTCTCTTTCTTGCTTTTAATATTCTGATGAGGTTTCACATTTATCGTTTATGTTTATTGTCAGGTGCTACCATGATCATACAACAAAATTGCTGCATTTTTGCTAGATATGTGTTTTGTGCTATGCCTTGACAAACTCATTCAATGCCAATGTATATTGATATTGAATGTTTGCTTTCCCAGAAATTTATCCATGCGCTTTCTCCCACACCTGCATCTGTGATGTCTGCATCTGAACTTTCTGTAATGCCTGCAAATGCAACTGCTTCTCCATATAATGTTCTACATCAATCTGGTGGGCCAAAGGATACAAAGAAACGGCCTGAAGATTCTGATTCTCCGTATTGGCGATATGATCTATCACATAAACGACATCGGGGAGGCACCACAGATGGTGAAAAAATTTGTTTTCAGTTTTTATCAGCTGGTTCTTGTTCGCGAGGTGAAAAATGTAATTTTAGACATGATACAGACAACAAGACTCCTTTCTCAAAGGGGGTCTGTTTTGATTTCATCAGTAAGGGTAGATGTGAAAGAGGTTCAGAGTGCAAATTTCGCCATAGCTCAGATGATGGTGGTGGGAGTGATGATCAAATTCGTCCTGGCAGCTGCTTTGATTTTTTCAGAAAAGGTAGATGCGATAAGGGGGATGACTGTAGGTAAGGCATAGTTTCTATTTCTTATTTCAGTACATACGTTCAAAAAATGATGTTCAATGATGCTGTAGCCTGTAGAATTGATTTATTTTGTTCTGTTGGCTAAACATTTAGCAAATTGTATTCTAATTTTTTTCATACATTATCAATAGCTTACATAGGATATAGACAAATGTTTCGACCTTTTTCTGTGTCTTTATATTTGCTCTTTTCTTTTGATAATTTCTCATGTGGTTTTGTTTAGAAAACAAACAGTATGATTTTGAATCTATATTGCAGATTTAGCCATGACCTTGATGCTGGAAAGAAAAGGGGAAATGCAGTATCTACTACGAATCAGCCTTGCTGGTTTTGTCTTTCAAGTCCTAACATAGACTCTCATCTGGTAGTCAGCATAGGGGAAAATATTTACTGTACAATAGCCAAGGGTCCACTTGTTGAAGGACATGTACTGATAATTCCAATCGAACATTTGAATTCCACCTTTTCACTTCCCCAAGATGCAGATGATGAGCTACAAAAGTATAAGCATGCTCTTAAAAGATTTTTCAGGAAGCAAGGAAATTCAATTATTGTGTTTGAAAGGTACTTCAATCTAAGAGTGGCCACTCATGCTCATTTACAGGTACAATAGTGAATCTATTGCTTTTATCTTGCAATGCTTTACCTCATGCACATAGTTAATAACAGCAATTAAGTGTGATGTATTCAGTTTTTTGTAACAATTTAAATTGGGAAAGGTCAAAAAATCACCAATTTGCTCATTTACTTGTTTCCCACGGGAAGTGGAATGGGCTCAAAGTTTGCAAATCGAACTAGCTTGGAAAAGAGGACATTATAGTGCTCCCTCCCAAAATTGCTTGCCCACAAGCAATAGCAACCTCTCATGCCCAAGTACCATCATGCCAAAGCGAAGAAATATGTTGTAATGCCCCAATAATAGATCTTGTACCTATCAAGTGAGAGAGAGCTTGCCAAAAACACGCTTATATATCTATTGTCCCTCTTCTTATTGATGTCTTTTGACAGCCTGTGAAGTTTAACAACTTCCTTGAAAAAGAAATCAGGTGCTACCTCAATTCTGCCTTCTTCACTTTCACCTTCAAAAATAGCATTAGCAACTCTTTTCTTTCCATATTCAGCTGTAGAAAAGCCTTCCAATCTACTGTAATCTTAATCACAGAGCAAAAAATTGAGGAATAATCAGCAGCTTGACAAGCTAAAACACCTTCCGTTGTTGCATCTTCACTTCCTGTTTCAACCTTGTCAAGTATGGTGGAATAGCATTCTTTAACCAACACATGAATGCAACTGAAATAATGTGGGGGCTGCTAAAAAATGATGATGGCAGCACTAATGGTGGCAATTTGATGCATGGCTGTCTTGGAAGCACCTCTTCTAACATTTGGTGGTAGTAACACATCATCTCGCATCCCCTCCATGCTTTGTTGGAGATCTTTTGCAATCACAAACTTGTTATCCTTCATTATGTCATCTTCATCTTCAGCTGCAACCTCATATGCTCCATCATTTACTCGGGGGAAAGCAAACTCATCTATTCTATCTTTTTTATACCTGTACTTGCACATGAAACAAACATATTAAAGAAAACAAGAGTTCCCTCCTCATTGCTTCTTCATGCCTCATGGATCTGATGGCCAACTCTCTCCCATTGCTTGCAATCATCTCATATTCTTCACTCAAGTGATGGAGGTTCAAAAATTCAACCATGTTGTCCCAAACTAATCTTTTCAAAATTTGGTTCAGATTAGAACTTATGAGTGCTGGTATGTAAGTATAACAGACATACTTTGCCCTATTTATTACCAAACAATACCAAATATGCTGGGACATTGGCCTTAATCGATTTCAATGAGTGAATCCTCTTGCACAATATTAAATGAAAAGAATGTCTTCAAACCTGCCCATCTATTGCTGTCCAAAGAAGATATGCATAGTCCAATACATGAAATTGGGGAGAACATCCCATCATGGTTGTAGCATTGTATTTCATTACTCAAAATTGGGATTGTGGTGGCTGGAAACCATCTTGTGCCTGATGCAAACACCTCATCAATTACCATGGGTGGGAAATGCATCTCCCTTGTGATTAGCAACTGTTTTATAGCTGCCATTAGAATGTGTGGAGAGCTGGAAATGTAGGTAACAACAGTCCTAAAAGTGGAGGTAGTTATCATAATGATGCATGGATCATAACTCTTACTACCCAAATTCATGTCAACTATGTTAAACTAGTAACACAACCAAAAGATCCCCTTTTGCCCATGTCTAACCCTTCTTGAACCTTCTTTTCAACAACAAGCATCATGTTGTCCCAATGACTGTGATCTTCTCCTTAACTTTGCCTTCAAGGTTAGAAATTAGCTCCACGGAGTGACTTACGAATTGTGAGTATTGGTCCTTCACCACTTTGCTAGAATTCACAATATGCAAGTTTCTTTCTATCCTAATGCATAGGATAGGATGGTGAACTTACTAGCAATAATGATCATCATTTTCCTCAAGTTGAAAGCTCCCACAATGCTTAATAGGAGTATGAAATCATGGGTGCCAAGCTGAGTTCCCTTACTCAAAATCAAAAGCGTAAATGTTGAGACCCACCTGGCAAATATCTCATTTATGACAAAAGGTGGGATATGTATTTTCCTTGTAGTACAAGACTCTTTTATGGCTGCACACGGGATGTTTGATAAGCTGGACACAACAGTTTTGACATCAAACATAGCTCCCCAAATGATCCTTGTCTCTCTTAGATCCATAACATAGGAATCATTACATACCTCATGTCTACCCCAAGTGCCAAGGAGTGGTTGTAACTCTATGGTGTAAGGAATAATGGAGTCCCTTTGTAGTAACTCACCCTTCACTATGTTGTTAGGATGCACAACAAACTTTATATGCATCCTCCTAAATTTCCTTACATTTGAAGTGCAAGAGATGGGGAATTTAATAGAGACATTTTCCTTGATCCTCAAAAAACCATCCGGAATCCCCTTGCCAAAACAATCACAGATTTGATTGGAAGAAGCTACATGCCCACAACTGCAAGTTGTGTTCTTGAACTTGAAACCCTTCATCTTTTCATCGTCGTTAGAATAATTGTCATGATGATCAAAACATTGTAATGACATAGTGTGAGGGTGATGCACTAAATCATGTTGCCTACCATTTGTTGTTTATATGTGAAATCCAGCAGACTGAAAACCAACATGAGTATCCGGTGAGGCCTCCTTTTTAAGGGCATGCCTCTCAACAAGATCATCCTAAAACCCAGCCTCATAAACCTCTTGCAAATCTGATTTCTTGTCAAATACATGTCCCTTCACAATGCTGTTATGGAAATCAATCAATGGCTCATTCTTTGGAGGTTCGAAGGATGATGCATGTTCCACCATCACGAGTTCTTTTCATTGAACAGGTAGAGCCTTTTTTGTTTGTACCTCATTACCAATTTGCATGCAATTATTAGAAGTCAAAATCAAAGAATTTTTACCTTCAAGCTGCATATTGGGCTTCTTTTGTTCTTGTTTTATGATTTCTTCCTCTTTCCTTATCACAAAGGGAGAATTCGTTTCCTCTTTGGCTGGAACATTTTTTCCATTTTCCTTTGGCATGATAGATTCCTCCATGGGTTGTTCTCTCTTGATTACTCACAACCTAATTTTTCTTCTTGCTCCTCCATTGCAAATTAGGAACTCTTCTCCCCTTCCTTTCTCAAGGCATGCTATGTAATGTCCCCTTTTAGGACAAGTTAGGAATTAACACAAATCTGATCACACACAACTGAAAACAATTAATATCCAATCCCTGAACTCCTGCAATTTTCAAAAATTAATTCCCGCTTAACCGTTTAAACAAAAATCTTCAAACTTTGGATCTTGGGCCACAAAAATATAAAGAACAATGTCCCAAAACTAGTTTTTGCACAACCAACATGAAACCCTAATTTTGCCCTAAAAAATAGGTCGCCTGTTCGCTAGATTTTTTGCACAGCTGAAAACCTAGGCAGTCATGAGATAAATCTCCCTCATTTACTGGTGAGGCTCCCGTGTAAGATTTTGTCAATTATATTTCCTAATATCTATTTGTTGGTTTTACTTTAACTGCGTAACTCATGAACCATAACTAGGCAATTTTGCAACAAGTAAGCAGCTGTAAGTAATATGTGCAGGAAAGGGAAATAATTAAATATGAGAAGGAAAGGAGATGTGGAACCTAACCAGTAGTTGACAGAGTTGGTCACATGCACATAGACGAAACAAATAGATCTTGAAATGCAAAATTTAAAGCAAAGGAAAGTTTCAGATCCAGATCTAAGATAACACAGTTTATGCAAAGATCTAAACAGAAATAAGAAACAAATACACCGTTGACACAAAGTTCTCTGGAAATCTGCCTCCTCTCTATTCCTCAACTTTTAGAAGAAGGGTTTCAGCTCAAAGTCTGGAACACAAGAATGCTGATTACAAATTCTCCTCTTTTAATCCGTAGGCTCTTCCTCTATTTATAGTGTATGGAGGGGAAATTACAAATAGGAAACTATAACTGAACTGACACATTTAGAAGTTGTAAAGGAAACAACTGATAATCTGCCTCCTGGAATTCCTCTTTACATGACATGCATGATTTATAACTGAAAAATAAAACTTTCTATGTTGCATGTCTGCCACCTATTTCCAAGTAATTGACTACTTCAAAAACAGAAACAGCTGTAGGCAATTGCTAGAAAAATTTCTCCATTTAGCTGATATGCAAAAATTCTTCCCCCCAAGTGAATGTTCTATGGTAATAATGATGGGGTGAAGTGCTTTATATAACCTAAATCCTCCAATTTTAGCTCAATCTGTTTTTAAAAGAACTTTATTTATTTATTAAATAAACAAATAAAACACTTGCAGACAAGGTCTGGCGAAGGGATTGAATGAGCTTTGGCATGTGGGTATTTGTCGGATTTGGCTTTTATGACTCTCTGGGGATATCTTAGAGCAATGCAAACAACTGCAAGCAAAACAAACATAAAACGACCTGTTACTTTAAAAAGAACGATTTTTTTTTAAAGGGGTAGTCCCAGATTTTAGGGTGAAATCTCGGGGACACCATCAAACTTTGGATCTTGGGCCACAAAAATATGAAGAACAATGTCCCAAAACCAGTTTTTGCACAACCAACATGAAACCCTAATTTTTCCCTAAAAAGTAGGTCGCCCAACACATTTAGGGCACCAAATCTACTCCAAAAATTATGAAATTGCTTTCTCCTTATCTCTCCTAATTTCTACAACCAAAACCAATATTAATTTGACCCCAAAACTGCATATCTGAAATAAATATTAATTTACAACCAGAAAGCTTGCAGACAGTTGAAGTCTTCTAAAATTCATAATTTGTTTAATACTTAGATTTTTTCCGTGAAACAAGATGCAAAATAAACTAGAAATTTAGGGTTTTTCATTGCATTAAGGATCTGATTTTTCTGAGCATTAAAACCTAGCCAAAACAGCCCTAGAAAACCGATTTCTAGTCGCTAGGGTTAGATAAAATTATATAAAATAATTTCAGCTCTTTCCTAGCCTCCAAATACACCAAAATATTAGTCCCTTGCTCTGAAATAATCAACAACACATCGTAGATTGTACATCTAGCATTTATGGCATCAAAACATGATCAAATCATCACCAACCCAAGTCGCTATGGTAAGAATATTTGCAACAATAATAGAAGAAATTAAAGGAGCAATATTATTTTGCTTTTCACACTCTAAACTTGGCGCCAAAACTGAAATAACTGAAGCAATAATGGCAGATCTAAAATTCACTTGAGAGTCTTCAACAATAGATCCAAATGAGAGAGCACAATGCAAGAACTAGGGCATACATCCCAATACTCCAAGCATGGAGGGAAATCAAATGGTCAATCAACATACCCTCTAAGGAAATGCCACCTCCCTTTTATAGAACTAAGGGGTACAATATCCAATAAAGGCTGACCTTTCCCTTTTGGAGCTAAAACATAAACTCTCATTAAAATATTTAATACTAAAACTATGTGCATTTTATTTATTTTTTAATTAAATAAATAAAACTAACCTATGTGCACATTAAACTAACTAAAGAGACCCCCACTTGTAGTGCTAGGCATGCCAAGGGGTTACAATGCAAATTAAAAATAAATATTAATAATGTCCCGAAAAAGGGGACATTACATGCTAAAGATCCTTCCATGGTGCTTGAGACCAAGGTTCATGCCTCGCTTTAATTTTGTTCACTCCTATGAACTCTGCAAGTGATAGTGCTTCACAAATCTCAGTTGGAAGAGCCCTATACTCCTCATAGCTGGCAACAATGTTGTTGCCCACAAAATATTGTGTCTTTAATTCCGGAATAACTCCTCTTAGGAAGAAAGTAGGTTGAAAAGGCCTAGCTGTAGGATCCATCATAGATCTTGGTGATTGAAGATTGTTGTTTGCCCTTGAAAAACTTCCTGGATGCATGTTATGGATCAGCCGTGCCATATATCAACCAACCTCTCTTGCCCTTTGGTAAACCTTTCAAACCTAACATCATCAAAAAAAATTGTCCGCCATTTTATCTTCTCCTTTTGCATGAATACCCTCCAGGCTAAGAAGATCAATGCTTTGATACCACTGTAATGTCCTTTTCCGGGCTCGAAGTGAAATTAAAAGGGAATCGCACAAACCCCAACAAATAGCAAATTGAAAATTATGACAATAAGGTACAACAGTGTAATTTTTTATAACAAGAAGAAAAATGCAGTATCTCTTAAAAATTTCATCATTCTCACCTTCTAAAGCATGTAGGGCAACTTAGAAATATTTTAGAACAACTATTAACCAAGAAACACGCCTTCAAACCACAGCTGAAATTTATTTAATTAAATAAAGTGACAACAATGAACACCCTTTAAAAAAGTGGCTTGAAATGAAAGGATTTGAAGCCCAAAAATCAAGTTCAAATGTAGATTTTGGCTGCCAAAAATGTGAGAAACACAATGATGGCTGAGTTGGATGTTGTCGTGCCCTAGAAGCCCCTAAACTTTTTCACAAGGTGGGTTGTTCCCCTAGGAGAGGGCCTGCAAATTGCTGTAGAACGAAACCCTAGCTGAAAATCTGCAATATCAAAGCTTTTTGGAAACCCCGTGATGGCGAATCCTCAATGTATTGAAGAGTTTTTGTTCTTCAATTAGACAAGGAAGGTTTTCGTCCAACTTGTTGGCCACACAAGAGGGTTTTCGTCTTTAAGTGGAATTAATTGAGCAATCAACCCAAAAACCATGCTAAGTTATTATTAGACAAGATGATCATCCGCAAATGCGCCAAGCAACCCCTTCTTAAATCTTGATGTGGCGCCAAAACCATTTAAAATTCCCCCAAAATAAGACTAACCTCATAAGGGATCCTTCTCTTTTATTTTTCATATGGCTTTTCATCTTCTTAACCCAACTGACTTGATTTTAAATAGAAACCTACTAAAAAAGAATGCAATGCTCACGAAAACAACTGAAAAACATGACAATTACTCCCCTTGCTCATTTCCTTTTTGCCCACGGGAAGTGGGATGGGCTCAAAGTCTGCATATTGAACTAGCTTGGAAAAGAGGACATTACACCTTCAAAGCATTTTTTGGCCTTGAAATTAAGTTGGATTCCCTAAATAGTTGCTACAGTGTTGTATTTAGGGCATCTAAACTAGTTCGCTCCTTGAGCTTTCCAATGCAAATTACAGTCTTAAATTCCATGCTACAGTCAAGGACTTATGATCCCAACAAGATCATGTAGTGGTGATATACTAGTTTTTTTAGTATTCGGTGAAAAACACTGTCCCTGAAATACTTCCTGGATCAGTTGAGATGCAAGATTGTACAACTCAAGAGCTAACAACTAACATTTTGACTATCGTAATGGAACTGATAAATTCATCAAGGGACAAGGCTACAAGCTTTGTGTTCTACCATATATATTCATTAAGGTTAGTAGTAATTGTAATGTAATCGTCATTCTATGTTATGTTAAGTTTTTGCTGCTACATCTTCCTGGACCCTTTTAAAAATGGAAACTTTTATTCTATGCTTGTGTTTTCTTCACCGAAAATCCAAAAATGGAAATAAAATGCTGCTGATGAGTTTTCATGCAACTTTAAAAGAAGAAGTCATGCAAGTCGCACTTTTTGGGAAGAAGTTTTCTTCCATGCAAGTCGCACTTTTTGGGAAGAAGCTTTCTTACATGCAAGTCGCATTTTTTGGAAGGATGGTTTTTAAGTGCCAATGGGAATTTTGGTGCTAGCAAGAAGGTGGGAATTTGGAGCCTTCTTGGAAGGTTGTTTTTTCTCATTATTAAAGTCAAATCACTTAAGTGCCAATGGGAATTTTGGTGCTAGTAGGAAGGTGAGAACTTGGAGCCTTCCTAGAAGGTTGTTTTTTCCCATTATTAAAGTCAAATCACTTAAGTGCTAATGGGAATTTCGGTGCTAGCAGGAAGGTGGGAATTTGGAGCCTTCCTGGAAGGTTGTTTTTTCCCATTATTAAAGTCAAATAACTTAAGTGCCAATGGGAATTTCGGTGCTAGCAGGAAGGTGGGAATTTGGAGCCTTCCTGGAAGGTTGTTTTTTCCCATTATTAAAGATTAATTCACCCAAGTGAAAAGTGGGAATTTTGGCGCTGCCTGGAAGGTGGGAATTTGGAGGCTGCCTGGAAGGTAAAAAATTCCCATGATGGAAGTCAAGTCATCTAAGTGCCAATGGGAATTTTGGTGTCAGCAAGAAGGTGGGAATTTGGAGCCTTCCTAAAAGCTTGTTTTTTCCCATTATTAAAGATAAATCACTTAAAGTACAAATGGGAATTTTGGAGCTGCATGGAAGGTGAAAAATTCCCATTTTCTCTTCCACATATTTTTTCCACAATTCCTAGCCAAAAAGTGCGACCCATTCTGGCATAGCTAAATGCCTAAAAGCTGACTTCTTTTAATTGCCGGGAAGCATCCAGTTTTGGCGCCTAGGGTTGGAAAGGCTTCCTTTTTATTATTTTGGCTATCTGCATGTTGATGTGAGTGCACAGGGGAATTAAATAATATTTTTAGCTTGCTTGGCATGTAACAAAGTCTTGAGGGCAGTAGGCTTTATAATCAATTTTGGTGTAGGAATTGAACATTCAACCATGGATTCCATGTTTGTCTGAAATTTGCAGGAATACTTCACTTGGGCCCATATTGGTGAGAAGAAAGACAAAGTCAATGTCAGATACATTGAATTTATCTTCAGATCAGATTGACAGCCAACAATGCACAAATAGATCCAGCTCTCATACCATTGCAAAGGTCTTTATAAAAAAAATCTTAGACAAAGTTGATTCAACGATGAAGGGTGACTTTTTGTTCTGAATTGTTTACCAAACATTGCACTGGTGCATGTATTGGAAGAACTGCAAAATCTTCAAGGATAAGAGAAGATCAAAGCAACACCCGCAAGCAAAGCACTCAACAACATTTGGTGAGAATTAAAGGGATTCAACAACATATGAGAGAAAAAAGCATCTCAAATTCAAGGCAGAGATATCATTCAGATCATTGATTGCTAAAGTGAATGAAGTAGAAGTGCAGAACTATAACCCCTACCTAGTGGACCTTGAATATTGATGGTGAGTAATGTGTTGAAGGTCTTGCTTTCCTTTGATGCACATTTTCCTTGTTTCTCTGATAAAGTGCCTGCACAATTTGTCTGATATTGTGCACCGGCCATATTTCAACACATTTTGTTTTCCATGCATGCTTCCATTTGGGTTTAGCATTTTAGTAATGTGGATGGTATTAAAGGTATTAGCTCTCCCTTGATCTATCAATTTTTTTTTTTTAATACAAATACAAGGCAATTTCAAGATGATTTTGGCATGATGGAGAAGATACTTTATACTCTAGAGCTCATGTAATTCTGTATAAACAATCAACATTTTTTACTCTTAGATGCATCAAGAGAATTTAAAATCAAAGAGTGATAGTTCAGATTATTTTATATGATTGCTGCCATCAATTAAGTTAATCTTGTTGAAGTGGTTAAGATGATAGTTTGTTTGGGTTATTACAGATATACAAGAAAGTGCACGCCTATTTATTGTTGAAAATCCTAGTTTTGAAATCTAATGGACTTTTTGTTTTGGGACCAGGTTGTTCCCATACCATTATCCAAAGCCTCAGCTGTGCGTAGTGAATTTCTATCTGCAGGAAAGAAGATGGGGTTTGAATTTGATGTAATCAGACCTGGTGAGTTTTCAATACTCAAATGTATGAAGTAACATTTGGTATTCCATACCAATTTGTATTTTACACTTGCAGATCTTTGGATAAAATAAGAAGATAATCTATTAACTGCAGAGTAGGATGTTTAGGAATTCATGGAGTCCATGTGGTAATTAACCAGATTGCCTTGTTAAGCTCTACAAGATATCTGAAAAGATTAGACTCAAACAGAGATTTCAGTCAACCAACAAAATAGAGCAACATGTCTAGATAGTCTCTTATCAAGTTTAAAAAGGTGATTGGAGAGGAAGAAATTATATTTTTTTATTTTTTATATATTTTGAAATGGTTTAATAGAATGTGTTACACCTCGATGCGAAATTGACATGGCTAAATAAGTACATGTGAAGCTAAGAGTTTGCAGACAAAGCCATGAAAGACATTTAAGAAAACTAGATATGTAAAAATGATTGGTCAAAATTTTATCCTGAAAACATGAATACAACTTACAGGGATATATTTTACAATGTTCCTACTGATGAGCGCTGAATATTTTTATACTGTAAATAGATTTTAGAAAGGTTAATAACTAGCATGTACTATTAGTGACTTTTTATTTGTCTATTTTCAGAAATTATGGGTCTTCTTTGGTTAAGATGATGCTTCTTGCGTGATGCAAGATTGCCTTGCGCATACAATGCTTCAAAGTTTTAAGTGTGTGCTAAAAACCTTGGGTTCGCATACTCGTACTCAGCAAATACTCAGCAACTTAAAAAATACGCAAATTTCTTTAAAAAACATAAATTTTAAACAATACATAGCTACAAAATGTATCAAACGACTCCATAAAATGTTGGAGAAGTGTTTTCTATTAGATTTGAATACAAATACAATACAAAATTGCATCATCATGCGAATACAACAGCCGACTGATAAGTGCTATGAATTTATGATGATTGACATTGAAAATTATCATCATAAATTTCATATCTATGCAAGTTACAATATACAATAAGTTACATTTTCCTCTTCCCCGTTCTAGAGAAATATTGGGGAGAGGGTCTATTGCCTCTACTAGTCCCCACACTCGGCTGCGTCTCCTCGCTCCTCCTAGAAGGCTGCAACTCTGGCTCCAACCTGGTAGTAGATGGTGGTGGCTCCTCTGCTGCATGTTGGAGATCACCTCCAAAGATGTCATCCAATCCAATATCTCCTGCTAGTGCTTCTCCCTCCATAGCTTCCCACTCAAAAGAAGCAATCTCATCCTCTGTGAACGCAGAGATTTCCTCTTCTTGCCCAGTCCACTCATTGTATGGATCTATCTCATCCAAATCAATAAGCTCCTCTGATGTGGCCTCCACTTTTCTTGTGCGAAACCGGAGATTGTATTGTTCAAAAACCAAGTCGTTCAGTCGTTTTTGACAACCTATTACTCTTCTTCGTGTGATTGGCCTCAAATAAACTCCAGTTGTGTTCACATCCAGAAGCGCAACAAGGTTGAGATAAAATTCTGAGGGCTAGCTTTTGAAGATGCGGGGTATTTCCTCCCCAATCCTCCCACCAAGAACCTACAAACAAGATAATCAAAAGTTTATAAGCAATTAATAAAATCAAACTTGTAACTAATAAGTAACTTGGTAAACATTCTAATTTTTATTACATGGTGTCTGTGTGGTTCTCCCTTGGATAGCTAACACCGAAGAAAAGAGCCTCCCCGTAGCATGTTTGTAATTTTGCAGCTCTAAAATGATGAGGTCCCTCGTCTCAACATCTGGTATCATCCTCTCAATACATGTTGAAAGGCCCTCCATAACCTCTCCGTTCACATCTCTGAAGCCGTCAGAGAAGAAATACTTGGGGTTGCGGTAGTACCCTACTGCATGAATAGGTTGGCAGAGTTGATTGTTCCACCTCCGATCAGTAATCTCCCAAAAGGGACCATATTTGACGATATCCCCCCTGTAATAGTTTTGGATAGAATTTTTGGCCCTTTCCATGACTTCATTTTGCTCCCCATCAACCAAACGCAAAACCCTCACTAACGACTCTGACACCTACACACATTAAAATGTAAGGTTACAAACTTACAAATAAAGTAAAAAAGTAAAAAACAATATATTAACAATTTAACAAATTAAAATAAAGGAATGAAATATAAATCGAAGTTTGAAATTACCTTGATGATCTCTATAGCTCTCTTTGCAATGATATCATCAAAAACTATCTTTGCAACCCTCTCTCCATCAACGTTCTTTGAATATTGTGAGTCTAGCCATTCTTGACTCACAAACATTTGCTTCAAAGATGTCAACAAAGTAGAAATACTTTGCAACGTCAAGAAGTTAGTTGCAAACTTTGTGACACCGGCTCTAACAAACTCTTTGCCCTTTGTGTTCTTTCATCATGCTCAAAACCCAAGGGTGATTGTATATGTACTTTGTTATGTTTCTTGCATCTTCTACAACTGGCCTCACCCAATCAATTTTGCCTATGCCCTCCAAAAGAAGGTCAAAGCAATGGGCTGCACAAGGAGTCCAAAAGAGTGATGGATGTCTCTCCTACAGTAGTCTCCCAACCGCCACATATGTTGTTGCATTGTTTGTGACAACTTGCATAACATTCTGTATACCAACCTCTAATACAACCGTCTCTAACATAACACTCAAATTCTCCGCATTTTTTACTATGTTAGAGGCATCAATAGACTTCAAAAACACCATCTCACCATTTGAAGCCGCTAAAAAATTAATGAGGGTGCGGTTCCTTCCATCCGTCCACCCATCTGAAAGAATGGTGCATCTGTATTTGTTCTATTGTTTCTTTTGCTCTTTGAGAATTGTAGGCATCTACAACTGCACCCTGGAGCAATTTCCCACTCAAATCTTTTGGAGAGGGTGCCTTATACCCTTTCCCTTCCACTGTCAACGCTGTCACCAAGTACTCCCAGTACGGCTCTTTATCACATTGAATGGAAGGTTGTTGTAGTACCAAAAATTTATGCATGCTTTATCCGCTTCCTCATGCATATCCTTGTTCTAGGATGTACCTTGCAATAAAGGTTGTGCTTCAGGCATGTTCCTTGCCAAAAAAAAACCTTGTATGCCTTTGCTCGAACTCTATGAAGATGTGCCTCTTTTGGCTCTTCCGATTCGTATGCGTGGACCACGATTAGAGCCCACAATTGTTGCGGCATCTGAATCCTCTGTCATTGAAGCCCTAGGTCTAATAGTTTGTGCTATGGCTGCCTGCACCCTTTCCCTCTCTAGTTTCTTCTCCTCTAGCTTTGTTAGCTCTACTCTCATCTCTTGCTTTGCCTCTTCCGTAACATTGGGGCAAACCACAACGTCCCAACAAACAATAGATGCAAGGTGATACTTCAGACAATTGACGCCTCCAGACATTGTTCTGCCACAAAAATTGCAAGTAACTACTCCTATAGCTGCTCCACGTACACCATATTTCCAAGCTTGGGTACGGGCATTCACAGGAACGGTTCCTGCTAGTGACGCTGACCTAGATGCCGAACCTGATACCGAGCCTAATGCCATTGTTAAGCTCTAATCTGTAACACAATGCACATTTAAAAAATAAAAAATACGTAAGCGTAACTAAATTTTAAAAAAACGTGCTTGAATAACCATATTTCATCATAATTTAATAAAAATGATATACCTATGGTTGCAAATGAGTATTAAAAATTTAAAATGATTCGCAATCACATTGAACACATTTAAAATTACAAAACATATTCAATGAATCGATTACATTACACATACATAAAATTTAAATAGTTTAGAACGAATTTGCGTTAAAAAATAACATGCCTCCGACTGCAAATGACCATAAAAAAATTAAAAGCATACGATTTTACATTACATGTATTTAGAATTACAATATGAATATATAAAACATAAATAATATACACCAAATTTGGAAAAACTTGAAAGAATTAAAAAAAAAACTTACCTCCAAATGCAATTCTCCAAATTCTCTCTTTGAATTTGCTCCAAAATCCGTTCAACACAAGCAATGCAAGCTCAAATGGTTGTGTGAATGAAAATGAAGTAGTGTAGGGCCTTATAAAGGGATAAAAACGTGTTTTTTCATCGTTTTTTGAGTGTGTTGGATGTGTTTCGACGTACAGTCAGCGTCAACGAGTTAAAAACACAGACTCACCGAGTTTTGGCGGGTACTCGCCGAGTACTTGCCAAAACTTGGCGAGTCAAAAATGGTGAGTTATTTTGGCAGGATGAGTGGCGTGTACTCGCCGAGTTTTCTTACTATTAGTATTATTAGAATAGAAGAGGTTCCTTTAAGGAGTTATAATGACAATATGCATGGTGTCATTAGAGTAACTTAAAACAAATCTACAGATAGCTGCACTACCACTTTATGCTTTTAACTATTATATCTGGGTAAGTTGTAGAATAGTTTTTGCTGTCAAGTACAACTAGAGTTCCTATGTTGCTTTGGAGAATTGAAACTTATGTTTTATTTTGGTATGTGCCTGAGGAGAGTTTTACTTTTTCATATAGCAACTGCTTTGCCTCAAAGAGTTCCATGGTTAACTATTATTCAAATTCAAATTGGTCTCTTGATATAGTTGGGTCTAGGAAAATAACGAGACATGGCTAGAGGTAAAACTTGCAAAAAAAACTGTCAAAGTAACGAAGTATGACGATTAACCCTAGCCTTGGAAAATTATTTGGAAGTACGATAGAGTGTATAATCAGTATCTGGGGTGAAAATCGAGGGAAGAGAAAAAATGGTCATGGAGGTTTTAGACTTGACAACTCTACAATTGATTGCTTGTTATGAAAACCTAACACACAAAGAAACCAAGCAAGTACACGAGAGAGAGAGAGAGAGAGAGAGAAAGAGGACTTCTTGGATGTGTTAATGAAAGAGCAACCTTCACTTTATAGGGAAGTGAACACAAAACTTATCCCTAAAATTACATAAGTTAACATTAAGTCATGTTTACATTATTTCCTAAAGCAAACCGAAGTCATAAAGTGACCTCATTACTAAGCTTATCTCTAAGACTAGTATGACCGCTATAACTTTATCTTAGAACTCTTACATCCTCCCTTAATGGTCATTCTAGAAATTACATCAAATTTATCTGTAAATTTTACTAATTTATTTGGACAAAGAGACTTGGAGAGAATGTCTGCAGTTTAGTCTTGATTTGGATAATATTGCAGCTCTACTTCTCCATCTTCTACAAGCTTTTGAATAAAGTGACTAGGTATGTAACATGTTTTGTTTGCTGACGAAAGATGGGATTCTTTGCTAGCTTGAGAACTCCCTGGTTACCATAAAATTGTACTGTAGGCTTAGTTTGATCGAATTGCAAATCTGCAAGCACTCTTCTAAGCCAAACTGCTTCACATGCCCCTTTTATTGCTGCTCTGTATTCTGTTTCTGTAGAGGAAAGTGAAACTGCATGTTGTTTCTTGCTGATTCAAGAAACTGCTCCTGTTACTAGACTAAACATGTAACCTGATGTAGACTACCTGTCACCGATGGATCCTGCCCAATCCGACTCTGAATCGCCACACAACTGAAGCTCCTTTCTCTTACCATATAGAATGCCACAGTCTGTTGTTCCCATCACATATCATAGCACCCTCGTTTCCTCTATCCACTATTATTTTTTTGGATTTATCATAAATCGGGAGATATAGTTGATTGCATGGCATAAGTCAGGCCTATTGGCTATAAGATAGATCAAGCTGCCAACTAGTTGTCTATAGATGGATTTATTTACTGCTTTTGAATTAGTCTTGGCTGAAAGTTTCAACCCTATCTCCATAAGGATGTGGATGAGATTTTACAGTCAATCTTCCTAAACCTTTCCGACAAACTTGTTACATATTTTGTTTGAGAAGCAAAAACGTATTTATTAGTTTGTCAAACTTATACACCTGAATAGTAATGTAAGGGGCCTAGATCTGTCATGTCAAAAGTGAACTTGAATATGGTTTACCTTTTGAACAGCTCCGATTTCACTATCAATGATGATGATGTCATCTACATATACCACTATAAACACTACATCGCCATTCTCGCTTTTGATGTAGATATTGTAATCAAAAGAACTTCATTTGAATCCATTTTCTCCCAAATGCCTATCAATTCCAATGTACCATTTCATGGTTGTCTTCTTTTGTAATGTTCCCTTCTCAACGCTAGTTCTCTTTGAAGACCTTGGGCCCATTCCACTTCCTGTGGGCTGAGCATGGGAAGTTAATGTCATGATTTTTAGTTGTTTTTGTGAGCTTTGCATTATTTTTGAGTTATTTTGTAAGTATAGTCAGGTCGGCGGGGAAAAAGGTGAAAGACCAATGGAAAAATAAAAGAAAAAGGAATTCTTATGTCTCCAAGGAGGTCAGTCCACTTTATGAGGATTCTATTTGGTTTTTGGCACCACCTCTAGCTATTTAAAGTGGGTTGCTTGGCTTGGAAGAGGTTCATGCATGCTTTGGAATTTATTTTCTTTGAAGAGTTGGAGCATGCTCCCTTTCTCTCTCATATGTTGAGGACGAAAACCCTCCATGGAGGTCTATTGAGGACGAAATCCTGTTAGAACAAAGAATGCTCTCAACCTGAGAATCTCTCCAGCAACACCATTACCACAGTTTTGAGAGCTTGAATATACCATACATGATCATAAGATTGTCTCCAAAATATTATTAATCAGCTTCATAGAATATACAATACCCCGATACGATACAAAGTGGGAGTGCCTATTAAATAGGCAAGAGAGGTTCTTTCACATTAACCAATTGGTTATTGTGAGCACCTCAATCTTAGGATTTAACAATATTGAGCACCCAAAATTATATATGCTTAAATATAATAATAAATCACAACAATATAAAACTAACTCCCTAAGTTGAGCTTATCTCATATGAGTGGTGTGAACACCGCTAAAACTAAGTAGGTTAGGAAAATATCATGAACCATTTAGTAGTGTGAATATAGCCACTCCAACACCCTCCCATAATTGCAGAATTAGGAGTGAGAAATGAGAGAAACTAGGAGACTCATCCAAATACGAGTCTCGGCAACTAGGCCTGATAAGATACCCATTTACAACAAATGGGAAAAAGAGGAACCATGGATGAAAAAAAGTCACCGCAAGGTACCCAAAAACCAATAAAAAGAAACAAAGTAGAGAGCAAAATCCTGCTGCAAGGTGTCCCAAGAAGCACGGCTCAAAAAACTCGTACTGTGCTGAAGAAGTTTGGCTTGCATTGTGGTCTAGATCCATTGCTCAATCACAAAACTCAAGATTAATTGACACTATAATTCAACAGAATAGCTCCATGCAAGGAGACTCTCAATGCAGTCTCTAACACTGTAACTCAACAAAATTGTTATACTTCAGAAGGAGAACAAGCTCAAAATCTAATTGAAGGAGACTATCAAAGGTGATGCCGAAAATGCAAAAAAAATACCAAACATAATTTAATCTACTGCTAGAAGATGTGGTTCAACTACAAAAGAGCAACGACCATGACACCCGAAGAAGTAGGATCAACACCAAACCCTCCCATACTGCTGAATGGGTGAAAGAATGCTACAAATTTGTATGAGTTGTTGAAAACTACTCAAACATTGACAGGCTGACACCGCAATTCACTAGAATAGCTCCCCATAAAAGAGACTATTAACAAGCACAAAAAACGACACAAATACAGATAGAAAATCTCTCAAAAACAAAAGAGATATTCTACACCTGCTAACTAAAATAGCTCAAAACAAGGAGCATTATAATGCAGGTGTAATGCCCCCTGTTCCAAGCTAGTCACTATGAAGGCTTTGGGCCCATTCCACCTTCTGCGGGCTTCAAGAATGGAAAGCAAGGGAGGTGAAAATTGCCATAATTGTAAATGATTGTATTTTTCTTCTTTATTTGATTATTAATTATGGCTTGGAGTGATTCGACTAGGTGATAGGTGAATGAAAAATCATAAAAGGAACTTTAATCTTCTCCACATGAGGTTGGTATTCTTGGAGGACCAAGAGAAGATTAAAAAGTACATTTGCCCTTCATTAAGAGGTCAGCCACGAGAGTTGATCTTCTAATTCATCCTTGGCGCCAAAGAGGGGTACTCAAGGAGGTTCAAATAGAGGAGGATATCATTAGTATTCATCATTTGACATCTACTTGGGATTTGGAGCTAGTGTAGCTCTCTTATTGCCATTAAAGGACGAAACCCCTTCCTTGGTCACTTATTGAGAATGAAAACCTTCAATAGGATCACACTTGGGGACGAAATCCCTCTTGTGTACATTGGTGGCTTCATCTAGGAGTCACAAGTGGACTTCATTGGCAGATTTTTGGAACATCAAGGTTTTTATTTGTGCATAGGGCACTTCTACTCCAACTAGGGCACTTTCAAGGGTGTTGGCATCTTTCCTCCAATTGAGTGACCCACCTGGGAAGTTCGGGATTACTTTTGAAGGGGTTTCCGTGGTTGGAAAATCGTGATTTCACATTTATTGTATAGTTGGTCTCTCCGAGATCATTTTGAGTATTCATTTATGTTGAAAATCCAAGTATTGATGGAGTTACGAATTTTTGAAGTTTCAGTTGTGTTTGCACGTGAATTAAATTTATAAAATATATATTTGCTCCATATTTCATCTTGCTAGACTTTTGAAGTGTTTGGGATATTTATATATTGATTTTTAGTCTATATTGCATGAGAGTATTCTCTTGAATAGCCCATAAAGTTCGCTGCCCTAGGAAATAGAAAATCGGGTTCATTGCTAGGGCTAAGTGGTGGTGTTGTTGGCTGTCATATGAATTCCTTTGCTATCATAAATATTCAGATCTCTCTTGTTGCTAAAGGAGTCTTCAATTTGTTCCTCTGTAATATCCCTTTTGGCACTGAAAATGGAGAAAAGGGGTTAATCAACTGTCCCAAACAAATTTGATCTTAAAACACCTTTAATTATTCACACAACAAATTGATAATTGAAAACCAAACTAAAATCAACAATCTCGAAGGGCAGTGAATTGTCCAAGGAATTCAAGTTCACTTTTCCCTATGAAAATCAATGAAGAATGCCACAAAAAATTAATTTAGCCACGACAATATTTATAAATCTAGACTGTCTGGAAACGCCTAAGCCCCCCCCGTACCAGCCTGGAAATGTACCAAGTACTGGTACGGGGTATGGTACGCTGTGGGTATGCTTGGAAACGTACCCACAGGGGATAAGGTACGGTCTGGGTACGGTTTTTCCGTACCCAGACCGTACCCTGTCCCCTGTGGGTATGTTTCGAAGTGTACCCATAAAAAAAAACTTGCCAAAGACTGTTTCTTTCCTTTTTTGGATTTTTGGTGAAAAAATCACAAGCATAGAATTTTTTTTGCCATTTTTGGAAAGGGTCCGGAAAGATGTAGCAGTAAAAACTTGCATGTGCCATAACTTTCATTCTGTGACTCCGTTTCAAGTGTCGTTTTCTCTAAAAGTGTATATTTTCTCGAGCTCTACGCATTGATGGCAATATTTTTCTTATTTTCATAAAATCCATTTTTGCACCTTTTTGTACCAAGCAACTTCTTGCAATCTTCTGAAAGAATCATGAGCTTTGATCGCCTGTAGACAGATTAGTAATTAAAAATACTGGATAGCTTTCCAAAACTCGGCGAGTATTCTCCCGTGCTCGGACTAATCGTCCCACCTGCCAGCTTGGATCCATATTTTTCCTGCTTAGTTATGATGTTTCAGGAAATATGTCAGACAATACTATCGTGCTGAGTGGATCAAGGAAGGTCACCATGAACAATCAAAACTCCTTGAATCTTATCACAGTCACTAAGATAAATAACTGTGATAGAGAAATAATAAATTTCAATAAGTATGCAAATGCTTCTTTAAATTTATAATATATATATATAACGTACCCAAAAGCGTACCGTACCCAAGATTTTTAAAAATTTGCCGTATCGGCGTACCGTACCCGTACCCGTTCCCGTACCCGTATCCGTATCCAGACTGTCTAGTTATAAATCATAAACACATCAAAAGATTGAAGGAATATCTGATTTCACAGCTGAAATTAATTATTTATAACAACAGACTAGCCAAAACCGAGGGTTAGGAAAAATAGTAAACCTTTGCCAAAATTCACCAAAATGGGGATTTCAGCCTTATAAATTATGCTGAATTAGAGTATGAAATCAAATTTGCAACTTGTGCCCTAGAAGGCACCCAAAATACCCTCAAACCCTAGTCGCTCCAACTAGTAATGGCTCTAAAATGCATGCAAATGTCTGTAGATGTCTTCTTTGATCCTCCACTGTCCAAATCTGCAAAAAGGTCTTCAATATGACTTTGCTTCAACCAAGGATAGAGTGTTTTCGTCTTTCCTTGAAAGCCACACAATTGGATTTTCGCCCAAAAGTGGAAAGATAATGAGCAAACAGCCCAAAGGTCCAAATTAGATAAAATTCCCAGAAGTAGATGCCACCAAATGAAGCCCTTACTCTCCTTTTATATCTTATCTTTGGTGCCAAGGCCCAAAAGGACAAGGCCAACCCATAGAAAGCTATTTTAATCTTTTGATTGGCTTCTTAAATGTACCATACCCAGCCGACCTCCATAGAACGGAAAAGTACAAAATAAAACATAAATATGAATGAAGAAGACTGAAATATGATCCATGATCTTCCCTTGCTCATCCATTGCTTGCCTTTGGAAAGAGGAAAGGCAAGGAATCCTTTATTTTGGATTAATTTGGAAAAAAGGGACATTACAGTCCTCCCTTCCCAAAATTTCTTGCCCTCAAGCAATTGTAAGTACCTGGATCCCAAATGCATCTTAACTACTTCTTCTTTGATGTACCTAGACAAGAAGCAAAAATATTCAAGAAAACGAGAATGTTTAACAACACTTTTAAATTCCTCTTATCATGCCTTAGGGACATGATAGCTAGCTCTCTTCCGTTGCTTGACACCACCTCATAATTTCCATTCAAATGATGGCTTTTCAACATTTCAGTAATACTGTCCCAAAAACAGTTGTAATCATGCATTTTTCTTTCAAAAATCAGAATGTTCAAATCTGAAAATAACACATCATAATCTGATTTTGTTCCTCCTTTTAGCTGAGATCTTCTTCCCTCAACATTCCATGATGGAATGCTCTTCAAAATTGGAAACACACTGCTGTTCATGGCTGTTAATGGCAGCCTCAAATCTGATTTTTGCAAGCTTTATGACCATGGCATAACAATTACCAAACTGAAATCTCGTGAAGTAAAACAACTCCATGAGTAAAGAGTAGGGACTGAAATTTGATTTACATATGCTGAAAATTTTTGAACAACAGACCTACAATTAAAATTAGCAGTTATATTGGCCGTAAACTTGAAAAAATCAGCTGTCTTAGCATTCCCATGATTTCTGATTTCATCATTTTTCAAGTGGAACCCAAACTCCATGTGAATTTTGAGTGCAAGGTCCTCCAAAACTTGGAGCTCTTGATACCCACAACCATTTGTGTGACTCAGCTGAAATGAAAACAAGGTAGTCAAAACAAAAGCCATCCCTTATCATGGGTTGATAAAACTGAAAAATAGAACCATCATCCTTCTCTTTGGTGGCCATGTGAACAACTGTTAGTTGATCATAATTGCTACCTTTTTCCCATACTTCCTTTGGTTCTCTCATGGAACCATGGGTTAACAATTCATAGAGAAAAAAATCAGAATTCCCAAAATTCAAAGAGAAAAACTGAAATGTTTACCTTCGCCCTTTTTGTCTCATGAAATAACCCGTCGATCAGCCCATGGGGTATCATGAACAGCCCACACTATCATGTTCTTCACCCTTGATTTGGAAGTCAAATAGACTCCATTCTTATAGTGAATGATCCCATCCATTATTTCGAACCTTTCATTCCCAATTCCCTCCAAAACAACATTAGCAAACTTATGCTTAGCTGTAATTAAAGGCTTCCAATCAGCTATTGTCTTAGATAAGGAGCAAAAATGTGATTCCCATGGCCAAGTATCTTCTACCAAATACTTAACTTGAGGTGTGTCTGGAAGCATACCTTGTAATGTAACCTTTTTACTCTTGTCTAAGAAGCTTATTTCTATGCTTTGATAATTGAAGGTGAGCTCTCTCAATGATAGCAACCATTGGACCCTAAACACGCTATTCATATCAACCATGTTAATGAAATAGAAATCTGCACATACCTCATATTTTCCCAATGTAACATGGAGTTGGGAACATTTCTTTGTGCATGGCATAGAGTAACCATTTGTTGTCTTGACCATGAAGCCTTGTCCATGGAGGGTAGAATCCTTCATAACCTTGTTAGCATACATAATGATTTCAAAACAATCCTCTATCCAATTCTATTCTAACCATGTGCATGGAGTAACAATACCAAAGACTTCCTTTCTACAATCGAAGAGGTCAATTGGAATCCAACTTTTTATGCCCACACAACCTTGCAAGGGAAGGTCTAAGAGCCACGAGTTCTTCATATTGATTTCAACATGTTGCTTAAGGCAAGAAACATATTATAGCGACATAGAGAAAGTTAACAAACATGAAATTTGATCATACCTTGAGTTGCCCTCTGCATGTCCACCTTATGATGCCGGATGAGTGTTGGACCACGATTGCCTTTAGACCAAAACCCACAGGTGTTAGTCTTCTCATGCCGGATGAGGAGTGATCAAAACATCCTCTACACTTCCAATCTTGTGACTCGGAATTTCTGGGTTGGAATCAGTCGTCTTCTTCTCCTCAAATTCAACAAATGAATCTCTTTCTGCCTTGGCTTCAATAATATCTTGATGGTGTTCGCATGGGGCATCTTCACAACTCTTGCCATAGTCATGTACACCATCAATCTGATTCTTATTGTTTGCTGTTTTGAAAATTCCAGCGAATTGAAAGTGATTGTAGTCACTCGGAAGAGCACCTTCTTTGTCCACATGACCCCCAACAAGGTCACTCAAGAGCCTTGGTCCCTGGACCCTATACAAATCAGATTTTTCATCATTCGTATCATCTTGAAGGCTTCCTATTTGTCGTGATGTGCTTCAGAGCATCACATTTACCCCAATGTCATTCCTTTCAACAATTTTCTCATGACCATAAATTTGAAATAGCATGGTAGGAAATAACAAATCTGAATTATGTTCATACCTCCAATGGTCCTTTGACAATTGAGCTTCAGTTTTCCTAGTTTTTCTGAATTGGAAGAGTTCCTTGCTCAGGCTGGTCAAGGGCAAGCGCAGTCTTCGAGAATCACCCCTCGACTCCAGATTCTACAAGTCTGATAGTGCACCCAACAGTGGGACTTAGTCTATGTCACTCCTCCCCGCGAAAGATACCGAGCAACACAGATCATCTGCTGTTTACAGCTAGAGATACCAACCCCACCCTAAAAAGGGTTAGAGTCTCTAGGGAATGCTCCTGGTGAAAACCATTTGTCCTTCCACCCAGCCATAAGGAGGCCTCACAACAGACTCCCCTATTCTGGAGAACGGGTGCCAAGTGGAAGAGAAACTCTTCCAGCAGCGCGCCTGACAAAAAAGCTTTGCCTTACATAACTGTGTATTGGCTCAATCGAGCTTAACCATTCAACCTCTCTTCATCATCTTGTAAATCAGATTTTTCTGTTTTATCTTCCTGTAACATGCGATCATTAGAAATCATAGGATCATCATGAAAGATCAAAGGGTTTATACCTTCCAATTTGTGTTTCACGATTGCCCCTTCCTCTCTAGGTTTATATATCAACTTTCCCTCATTTGGCTCTCTATTGTTCGCTGTTATAGACAGATCAATAGCCTGATTACTACCATGTATCTTGGAGAAATGAGTTTCACCCATCCCTTTCACTTTTCCTTCTTGCTCATAACCCTCCTTTTCCACCTTGGATTCATCACATGTGGAAATACTATTAGTATTAGTCAAACAATGATCAATAATTACCTCATAATGATGACTATCCAAAACAATGATGGAAGTAAGGGCTGAATCTTCATTCTTCATGGATCCTTTTCCTCCTAGATGAAAATCTTGAGTTGTATGCTCACTGTGCTCCTTCGGTGGCATATGATGTCTAGGCTTGGGCCTAGGTCTTCCTCTATTCATTCCAATGAATTCGGCAAGTGAAATAACTTCACGCATCTCTCTTGGAAGAGCTATATGCTCTTCATAACTTGAGGCAATGTTCCGTCTGATAGAGGGCCTTGTTTCAACATCCGAAATAGCTTCTTCCCTTGGAAGAAAAGTGGGCCTTGTTGCTGATCTGTGGGCTGAGCCCATAGGTCACTGTGCATTATTAGCTCCTGATGAGCTACCATCACCGTTATGTTCCCTAGGTTCAATTATCTTCTGAAGAGATAGGGCAAGGAAGTCCATTGTATCCGCTAATCTCTCTTATCCTTCGATCAATCTATCAAATTTGGCCTCTTGAGGATCTTGATTAGCCATATTGTCGTCTTCCCTAGGGCTGATATGCTTTCCTTCTTCTTTGGTAGTATAGAAAACCCTTGTTGCCTTCTTCCATTGAAACCCTAGGCTTGTGAAGATCCGTGCTCTGATACCACTGTAATATCCCTTTTGGGACTGAAAATAGAGAAAAAGGGTTAACCAACTATCCCGAACATATTTGATTTTAAAACACTTTTAATTATTCACACAACAAATTGATAATAACTAAAAACCAAACTAAAATCAACAATCTCCAAGGGCAGCAAAATGTCTAAGGAATTCAAGTCCACTTTTCGCTATGCAAATCAATGAAGAATGCCACGAAATAATTAATCTAGCCACGACAATATTTATAAATCATAAATACATCAAAAGATTGAAGGAATATCTTATTTCACAACTGGAATTAACTATTTAAAACAACAAACTAGCCAAAACCGAGGGCTAGGAAAAATAGTAAACCTTTGCCAAAATTCACCAAAATGGGGATTTCGGCCTTATAAATTATGTTGAATTAGAGAATGAAATCAAACTTGCAACTTGTGCCCTAGAAGGCACTCAAATACCTTCAAACCCTAGTCGCTCCAACTAGTAATGGCTCTAAAATGCATGCAAATGTCTGTAGATGTCTTATTTGATCCTCCACTGTCCAAATCTGCAGAAAGGTCTTCAATATGACTTTTCTTCAACCAAGGATAGAGGGTTTTTGTCCTCCAACCAGCCACAAGAAGGGTTTTCCTCATTCTTGGAAAGCCACACAATTGGATTTTCACCCAAAAGTGGAAAGACAATGAGCAAACAACCCAAAGGTGTAAAGTAGATAAAATTCCCGAAAGTAGATGCCACCAAATGAAGCCCTTACTCTCTTTTTATATCTTATCATTGGTGCCAAGGCCTAAAAGGACAAGGCTGACCCATAAAAAACTATTTTAATCTTTAAATTGGCTTTTTAAATGCACCAAACCCAGCTGACCTCCATAGAATGGAAAAGTACAAAAATTAAACATAAATATGAATGAAGAAAATTGAAATGTGATCCACGATCTTCCCTTGCTCATCTATTGCTTGCCCTCAGAAAGAGGAAAGGAAAGGGATCCTTTATTTTGAATTAATTTAGAAAAAAAGGGACATTACATCCTTTAAGGTGGACCTGATTGACCGATGGTTGTAATAAAAATCAGAAGTTGTCATTTGAGCTTGGGCCAAAAGCCTTATTTTCAGTTTCAGCCTTAGAAAGGGACATTGTAGCAAGAGGAGAAGAAAGTGGAGCAAGAAGCCGAATGGAGTCACACCTGTAGATTTCTCTCAGTGAATGCTTACGTTGCTGCCACAATTGATCAAAAATACAACCAAGATTAACACAGATGGCTAAAGAGGATGCATGCATATGAATTAGTGAAAAATCAATTACTCGTGCATGCAAGTGAACCTTAGAATGTGTGTTAGGTCGATCATGTTTGACTATTGAATTTTCAGATTTCTAAGGCCTGAGTGAAGGTATAGCAAAACTGATATGTAGCTCATGATCCTCGGGAAGAATCGAGCGAACAAAATCATGATCCTTCTTGAAATCAATGACATTATCACATTGCTAAGAAAAATTTCCGGCTGTCATGAGGCAGAGGAGTTCTAAGGATGGATGTATATGTTTGTCACCATCATACGAAAAAATGACCAATTCTTTAGGTGGGGTGAATTTATCAGCGATACACTCGACAATCAATTGAAAGAGGTGTAGACAACAGGGAAATTCTACATGACATCATATGTCACCTACGCAACAATGGGTATGAGAGTTTATTTTGGGTTGAACACCCAAGGTACTAGAGCCTCAGATTTTGTCTACAACTTCTACCCCCAGTTGTCCTTGAAATAGAGTTTGAGTCATTTTCTAAGAGTAAATGATGCCTTTTTTCTATAACATCATTTGCAAGTTTGAACCCGATCTTTCTAAGCGTTGGTGTATTGGGGATGTATCTTCCTCCAATTCCCAACATTCACCTACATTAGGGTAGGAGCATTTCAAGGGACTCCGTATTTGTTACCCAGATTTCAAGGGAATTGATAAGACAATTGTTGGACCTCCACAAGTTCCAACAGAGTAAGCATAAGGCGGGAATTCATTTCCCATTATCCATTGGTCGTTACACTTGCACATCAGTGATCAAAGCCAAAAATACTGCTATCGAAATACAAGATGTAACTCTCAAGACTTTCCGTTCGAGGCCCAACTTCGATTATTGAGGAGTGTTGAAGAGTCTTGGAACAATGTAACTTCATGTTCCTAAACTTGAGGATATATGGATTGATTGCAGGGATGACATAACAATCAGGAAAAAGGATTACAGTCGCTTGAATTTGGATGAAGCAACAATATACAACCTCACTGATATTTCTCTAGGTTTTGATGAAGGGAAAACCTTAGACCCCATTTATGAGCAGAAGAATGCAAAAAGTATGGGTTTTCCCTCGATTGATTGGTCGATCAAGGAGTCCACATCTGTCAAGTAATGAACTGCTCAGATTCTACTCCGAACTAATTCTTGGCTCTATTCAATGAATATTTAGCCAAAAGATCCCAACTTCCCAAAAGTGAAAGTGACCACTGAGTCAGAAGTGGGTCCTTCTCAAGATCCTAAAGATAAAGGTGAGCATCTGGGAAAAAGTTGAAGTTCAAGTTCTACAATAGTGGAGGAAGGTCTTCTCCACCTTCTGCTTCCTCCACCAACCTTGTCAACGTTGATTCCCCTTGCCCTCAACAAGCACAAGGGATGTCAACTAGCACCATGGCCACCCAACCTCTTCTAATTTCTTCTTCTCTCACCACCCATGTGGTTTCTCTTGTGACTTTGGCCCCACATGTGTCACTTCCTATCACTTCTCCTCTGCATGTGCCTTCTCCTCCATCTTCTCCTCTTCATGTTTCATCCCCTTCACCTTCCTCATCTTTTAAGATCTCGTCGGTCATCGCTTCTGCCGCTCCCATTTCCTTTCCACCACCCTCCTCTCCTCCGGTGCCATTCTTGTCACAAGTCTTCTCGTCCCTTCCCCTCTCTCAACTTGGATAAGTATGACCTTGGGTTCTCCTCACGTAACCTAGTTCCCTTCTCCATTTGTTGCTTTTTAGTCCATGCCTTCTTTTCCTCCTCCATCTATAACAGTTGTCATGACTATTTTTTCCACTCCTTCTCCCATGGTGTCCACATTGCTTACTCCTCCAAGTACCACACTCATGATTACTGCCCCCCTCAGCAAACACCTCCCTCTTTTGTCCCAGCTCGGCTTGTTAGCCAAACCCTGAAGAAGAGAAAGAAGGTTGTTGCTTCCGAAGCCTTTGATTTTAGTATGTTGACTCTTGCCTCATCTCTCACATCCAAGAAACCCAAAACCATTTCTTAGATCACCATTGATGCATCAAGAGAAAGATTTGCTAAGATCGTTGTGTCTGCTATAGATAAGAGCAAGGAAGACATCATTGCTTCTGATTACCAAATAACCAAAGTGGCACTTGGGAAATTCACTACTAAAGGAGCACAACAAGATGTGCAGGTAGCCATGGATAATTTATCCCAGAAACTTAAAGAAACCAAGGCCACCAAGGATGAGCTGAAGGAAAAGGTGGAGCAATTGACAACTATCCTTCTCAAGATCTCCAAATCAACTTCAATCTCCTCTTTGGCTCTGGTTAGTTTCAACACATCATCCTTTTTGGAGGTAGAAAAGATTGGGCAAAAGGCTCGTGCGGTAGATAGTTGGATCCAGAGGATTCTAACTTAATGAAAAAGGCTTATCAAGGACGATGTAGAGGTCCATAATGATAGAGAGGGAAAAATCAGCCGTTGAAAAGGTGAATAACGAGCTCCAAGAAGAATGCATAATTGGGAATTAACTCTGAAAGCTTTGAGTGAGCTTAGGAAAGCTGATCCTGATACCCTTGTTCAAGAGGGATAATTGGTGAAAGAGAGACATTTTGAGTTTTACAAGGCCATTGACTTTTGGGTCAAGATTTTGCAAGAAGCCTGTGAGAAGCTTGAGAAGGCTCGAGAAGAAGGAATAAATGACACCAATGATATCAGTGATGAATTTGCTATAGTACTTAGCCATGTCTTGGATGATGACTTGAACATGCTACCTACGGATGACATTTTCAAAGAATTCAAGGATCTAGTTTAAAAGGAGTCCTCGGCTGAGAGTGATTTTGATCTAAAATCGATTGACAATCTAATTTTGTGCCAAAATGTATTGAGCAATTTGGCCAAAACCATCAGAAGGCTCTAGAAGATCCATGGAAGGATGATCAATGTACTCGACACATGCGATGTTCTGAATCGGTACTCATGCAAACTCGATGACAAGGAAACACTGGATATGATTGAGAAGTTCCATGAATATCATAATAAGGAAGCTGAACATAAAACTGAAAAGGAAAAATATGATTACTGATTCATCATGTTTTTCTATTTTGACATCAAGCATGTAAATTTTTGAGATGTTGAGGCATCGTTTGAATTGACAAGTTGACTTGGTCATTTTGTAAGAACTAGTCAAGAGGACTTTAATGTGTGTTTTCTATTTTTAGAATGTAATCCAAACAACTTCCCTTTTGCTCTCTTCACCTTCTCTATAAATGTAAAATGTTGAGGCATTATCAAGGGAGAATTTTTTTTGGACAAGAAGCAAGCTGGTATTGTAAAGCGAAGAAAATCTTTTTGTTTTCAATCTTTTGCTGCAAGGAATATAAGAGCTGTATTACAAACTGTGTTGAATGTTATTTCTTTATTTAATGTATAGTTCTTAAGTTCAATGTGTTATTTTATTCTTTAAATTCTAGTCTATTGTTCATGATATCTCAATCAAGTTTATTATTGTTTTATCTCGTGTTAGTATCTTCAGATCTGCGTTTGCCAAGGAAAAAGCACGTTTTCACTTTCTTTTCTTTCTGCTTCTCCTTTTCTACTTCCCCTTCTAAAAACCTTTCTTTATTCTCAATCTATCTTTCATTCCAAAGGAAATAAATCTACTAGGATGAGATCCCATCCGCAATGCTAGATTAGTGTGAATATTGTAAATATTCTTTGGTGTTAGAATAGTAATAAATAGGGCGCCTCCCCTTTATTTGAGGAGGGACTTTGTCCCACATGCTATGGTTGAATCTCGTATTTTGTCATTGACAAAATATCCAACCAAAAAAAAGGTAGATGACCTTACTCTTAGGGTTCCGAGTTTAAGTATTTTAGAGATTTTTGCTTAGAGCCTCGATGATTTTACCCACCGCTTGAAGGAGACTACTATGTTCCGCCATTGAGAGAGGAAAGGAGACCGACTGATAAGTGAATCGCATGGATAAATGTCCATGCCAATCCTGCAAAGAAAAAACTGACTTGCACAATGGCAATGAAACCGACTGAGCAAAGAGATATTATGGCTAGCTCAACAGAACAATGCCACAATGAGGTTTCTTTCCATCCAGTGAGAGAGGGATATGGCCGCTATTAGAGAAAGGATACATCCACAATGAGTTATGGATTGGATCTAAGCATAGAGGAGATTTCGCAGGCCGAGATAAGAGAAAACAAGGGCCGCGTTAAGTTGAATCAATCATGCAACTTGCCTAGTTGCATATGAAAGGAGTTATATTCCTCACTACTCATACCTTGAGACTAAGCTTTGTAGAAGGTAGAGGTGAGCCATGGGGAATTCGATCAAGTAGATCAAAAGTAGTGAAAAATAAGGATCTCGCCCTAACACTTTATGAGATGAAAAACCCACGCTGAGTTTGCCAAGATATGTTGTGCTGGAGATTTGGTTGAGAGAACCAAGTAGATTGTATTTAAGGCCATGTTCATAACAAGGATCCAAGCCATTGAGTGTCACAATCAAATCGAATGCAATATCACAAATGTAAAGAATATCTACATGCAATGTTTCTACACAAAATACCAATTTTTTAGTGTAGCAATCTGTAACTCTGATCCAAATGTATTTTATAAATTCAAAAATAACACCTTGTAATGCAGTAGTACGGCCTCCAATCAAGTTTTTTTTTTAAAGATTAAATTTGATCAAATCAATGGAAACGCCCAGGATGAGTAATGACTACAAGAGGCATCTCTGATACCATGTATCAATGGAAGCACCTAGGCTAAGTAATGCCTATAAGAGGCAACTCTGATACCATGTTAGAATAGATAATACTCTCAGCATGAGAATCTCTCCAACAACACCATTTCCACAACTTTGAGAGCTTAAATACAACAAACAGGATCCTAAGAGTGTCTCCAAAATATTATTAATCAATTTCATAGAATATACAATTGCCTGATACGATACAAAGTGGGAGTGCCTATTAAATAGACAAGAGAGGTTTCACAATAAACAATTGGTTATTGTGAGCACCTCAATAATAGAAATTAACAATATTGAGCACCCAAAATTATACGTGCTCAATCTAATATTAAATCACAATAATATAAAACTAACTCCCTAAGTTAAGCTTATCTCATGTGAGTAGTGCGAACATGGCTAAAACTAAGTCAGTCAGGAAAATATCCCGAACTACTTAGTAGTGTGAATACGACCACTCCAACAAATCCCTCAATAACACTTAGATTTGAGGACGGAAACCCTCACATCTTCATTGAGAATGTCATACAGAGGTCACACTTGTGCTACAATCAAATTTGTAGAGGTTCAATGCAGATTTATCACTGCTAGGGCATCATTTGCAGCTAGGGAAGATCAGATTTGCATGGTTTTGAGTGTGGGACAGCCACACAAGTCCGTGCTTGAGCTTGCAAGGGTTTTGGACAAGCTGTTAGGCCAATTTCAGACCCTTTCCTAGGGGTAGCGACTTTCCCTAAGGTGAAGTTTGGGGTGTTCTAGGGCACGGCGGTATCAAATTCTTTCACCATTGTGTTCACCAAATTTTTAGTAGATGAATCTTCTATTTGTACTTGTGTTTGGGCTTGGAAATGCTTAGTTCCAGCCATTCTAGTTGGTATTAAAATTGCAAAAAGATATATGTTCTAGTGTTTTTCTCTTGCAATCATCTCCAACTTTGAAGAGTAATATTTTGAAGGGTTTGTATATTATTTCCAACAAGTTTGTGGTTGATTTCTATCATAAATAATATATCTACAGCCTGTTGCTAGGGTTTGAGAATTTAATTTCAGTTTCGCTTCAGTTTACTATTTGGATTTGTGCAAGTTCCTTTGGTGTTAAGGTTTAGCCCAAAAGGGATATTACAATGGTAAGGGTTGGAGGTGTTTCCACAAATCCCAATTCAGCAAAGGAGGGTGAACTCCTTGTTGGAAGCCCAAGGTATGATAGTGGTGATCATATTTCAGATTTGTTGATTCCTCCTATGTTGCTGCAATATTTTGTCATCTTGGACAATGTGCTAAAAATGATGGGAAGATAAAGGGTACCAAATGGAAAGAGGATCTTTTCCAAGAAGCCCCCATCCATCTTCCGAACATTCCAAAAATTGAGCCATTGCCATATGAGATAGATTTTTAGGACAACAAAGAACTATTTCAGTTTTTCCATTTTTATGAGAGTGGTAAAGGGATGAAGGAAGAACCTTGGGTTGTAAGTTTTCCTAAAAAGGCACAATGGGATGTACAAGGAGTTAAAGTAAGCAACAATGGAACAACTCCAAATTCAGGTCAACAAATTCAGAATGGGGTTGTTGGTTTCAGATTTGATGTCCAAGCTATGATTGCATATGTTTCCATGATTGGAGATGACTACCCTCTAGTCAAGATCCCTGGTATGCTAGATAGGACAACAACATTCTCCTTTCATGTTGTTTTTGACTCAACTTAAGCATGCATTTGAGGAGAAATTATGGGTCGCAAGGATGGAGGTGTTGAGGGTAACTCAACAATTCCTATTTTGACAAAGGAAGAATGGGATCTGGGTAATATTTTGGAATCTAGAGAGGATAGAGTTCCTAATTCCAATATTCGTATTACTGATAAGTTCTTCATCCTACGCATTAAAAGAATCCAACACCTCAATATTGCTTTGGGAAGGCACAAGGTAAATGAAGATTTCTATGTTGTTGATATTGAGGAGAAAGATTTAGTGCTTGGGGTTCAATACAAACGTTCTTTGGGTGAATTTATCCAAAACTATCAAACTATGGAGTTGAGATTCAAGCTTGATGGTCAAGAGGTTGTGCTTCAAGGCATGACAAGTGGAGCTCCTCAATTCACTAAAGCAAAAATGATGGAGAGAACTTCCGGAAGAAGGCAAGATCCATGTACAACACATGGTAAGATAAACCCTACACATTCAGTTTTAAAACAACGCTCACTTCATAGAAATTTTCAGCTCCTAAACAATACATGTGCTCTTAGAAGAAGTCCTTCAACAGGGGTTGATGTCGAGTTCATGAATTCTGCGTTGAAAAGTGAACAAAATGGATGTTATCTTGCTGTCCAAAGCATTATAACTCAGCATGGTGGTATGAATGTAAGTAGTAGGAGTTTTGACTCATGGGTTATAAAGCTTGTTGTCACAAATATTTGTACTGCTGTTATCAGCATTTCCAGTTTGCAAAATACTTTGTTTTTTGCCACACAAATGGGGACAGTCGTGAAATGGAATAATTTTCAATTGTTGGGAGAATTTTTAGTCAATAATGGGATGTTTTTAGCACCCATAACATTAACCTTGCGGAATTTCATGAAGGGTTTTCAATGGGACAACTGTTGTACCATCATTTCACCTGTTGCACGGAACATTTCCAGCCCCCTTCTCACTTTGTTGACAACCGTAGAAGAGTTTCGAGCCACTATCCCTCTAGTTTTGAAGAAGGAAATGCAAGGTTATAGCTGTGTTTAGGACAACATGATTGAGTTTTCGGACTTCCATAACTTGAGTGGAGATTGTGAGATGGTTGCAAGCAATGAGAGAGAGTTGGTCATCATGTCTATAAGGCATGAAGAAGTGATAATGGGATCCCTTGTTTTCCTTAATGAGTTTGTTCCATGTGTAGGTACAGGCATAAAAAAGGAAGAGCAACTAAGTTTGTTTCCCACCCATGAAAATGGTATAAAAAGGGAAGAGCATATGGGGTTGCATATCCATCATTTGGCCTCTTCATGCCACCTAATGTGTCGTTTATCAAAAAAATGTTGTAATCATACATGGGTATTTTCTTGGTTTTTGGGTGTGAAAAATAAATAAGATAAATTCAGAACCTTGCTGGAAAAATTATTTTCTTTCATGATTATGTTCCTAGAGGCTTCTTGGATGTTTTAAGCCTTTTGGGTATTCTAGATTACGGATGTTTTGATCAATAAATAGAAATTTCAGAAATCTGCATTTTTGTGGTATCAAGGGTTTGAAATAAAAATCAGGACATTATCATACTCTTGGCATTAACAGCTGATTGTTGTCATAAATTTCAGTTTGCTGTTATATTTTTGCAAAAAGGTTTGTGAGAACCTGATTTTACTCTAGGTGCTAGGGTTTGGAGAATTAATTTACTGAATATCCATTCTTTTGCAGAATTTATTGTTCGCTGAGTTTGCATACTTTCAGATTTTATTTTTGGGGTTTCGGGGAAAACCCGTTTGGTATTAATTTTACCCCGAAAGGGTTATTCTAGTAGCTCCACAAGAACATTTTGTTTTAGCGCTGAATTTTTGCATAGGGACAACCTATCCTTGTACCATAAAGCATTTCTTTTCCACACAAATTCGTCAAATACACTTGAATCCTATTGGAGCATTTGAATCTGAACCTATGTATTTGCGTCATTCTCCCATAAGATCTTGCCTCATCCACCCAATCAGCCTATAAGATGGACATTGCACATAACGGTGTTTTTTGTGGATTCATCCTTCATGAAGAGTGCATTTGCCATTACATTTTCCTTCCCTTTCTTATAGATGATTTCAAAGTCATATCCCAACATTTTTTGTGACTTATTTTTGTTGTTCTTCGGATGATCACCTATGTTCCAAGAAGTGCTTTAAACTGACATGATCAGTCTTCGCTGTAAAGAGTTTACCCATCAAATATGGTCTTTAGTGTTTGATGGCATGAAGAATAGCCATCATCTTTTTCTCCTACATGGGCTTTACAAAATTATTTCCTTTGAGCTGGCAACTCTCAAATGTGACAGATCGTCCTTCTTGCACGAGTATCGCTTCCATTCTCAAATGCCTTGGTGGTTACTTCGTTCCAATGGAAGGAGTCTTTCAACAATGTTGTGAGTAGTGCTGCTATGCCACCATAATTTTTCACAAAATGGCGATAGTAACCTATCAACTTAAGGAAGCCTCAAATGATCTTGAGGGTTTTTGTAACTTGCTATTCTACCATGGCCTTGATCTTGTAGGGGTTCACTTTTTACACCTTCATGTGAAACAATGACCCAATAACTCCACCTCTTTCACCCCAAAAGCACACTTGAAAGGCTTGGCATAGAGCTGATGTTGTTTCAGAGTCGATAACACTTGATCCACATGCTGCAAATATTCTTCTCGTGTCTTAATGTATCTTACTGTCATAAAAAACTACCAAAACAAACTTCTGGAATGTTCATTAAACTCTGAAATGTAGATGATGAATTTTCCAAACCAAAAAGCATTGCCAAAAACTCATAGTGGCCCTCATGGGTTATGAAAGTTATCTAATATATATTCTTGTCTTTGATTTGAATTTGATGGTAACTCGAGTGAAGATTAAGTTTAGTAAAGTAAACAACATCATGTAATTCATGTAGCAAATTATCAATTACCAGAATGGGAAACTTATATTTGATGTACTTGTTGAATTCTCAGAAATCTGGGCACATCCACTAGGTCTCATCCTTCTTATGCACCATTACAATCAGTAAAGAAGGGCGGATATTGGGTGGTTGACTTCTTGATATCAATTGAATGGCATGATCATAATCTCTTTTTGGCGGTAGTCCTTTTGGCATGGGTTTGAAAATGACTGAGTGGTTATCAATAATAGCATGCAACTTTGGCGGCGTCGACATTCTTACTTGTTGTGCTTCTAAGGAAAACAGATTTGTTACAAACCAATCCACTCCCATGTTGAGAATCTTCTGCATCTAGTAAGAGCTAACTAGTTGTGGAGATTTTGCACGCAACCCACGAAATTCAAATGGCCGTCCCTCTAAATAAAAGCACATAAATAACTCTGAGAAATTCATCTAGATCATTGCCAAGGTTGCGAGTCATGGGACTCCTAGAACTATACCTTCTCCTCTTATTGGAATGGAAAACATAGGAGAGTCTAGCCTGTACTCACTTGTGGAGATTAATTTTATGGCATTTCTTTGAATGATTGATTGAGCCCCCATTTGCAATCATGACCTGAAATTTTGAAGATGGATAAACAAAACAATTCAATCATGCCACCAACTTGTTGATGAAGTTATGTGTGCTCCTTGAGTCAATTAACATCGTCATTTTTTGTTTCTTCAAAAAACCCACCACTTTGTTTGTGGAGGGCTAATTCCTAGAAATGCATGGCATGAGTAAGTTGGTTGGGAGTCTTTTGATTCTTACTCAGCCTCTTCCTCGAACCTGCCTGCTACTTCTTATCCTCTTCTTCTTCATGGGCACCTTCAATATAGAGCAATTAAATCTTAGCACATTTATGTCCTCCATTGTACTTGTCACAATTGAAACACAACCCTTTTGACTTTTTCTCTTCAATTTGTTGAGGAGTCGATAGGGAATGATAGTGTTGGAGTACTACAATCCCTGCCAGTAGTGAAGGTTCGTCTTCCTTTGTTCTGCGCACAAAGTCAATGGACTCCAACATAGATTTCATATGAAACATGCGAACATCCTGTTGGATGCTATCTTTGAGCCTACCCAAAAACAAGTCATTTAGGTATCCTTTGTCCATTTGATTGATCCATGTGATCGGGTCCTTATTGTTAAATTTGCCCATCTCCACTTTTGGTAGCATGTTCCAAGCCCCTGTATTAGAGCAAGACAAGTTTCGAGGCTGCATTGGATTTGAATTTGGTTTCCTTGGAGACCCCTTGTGCATAGGTTGGGAATTGTTGGTTTGTGGCTATGTCTGTAAACTATCCAAGGCCACTGTGATTTCTCGTTTCATTATGTCCAATATGTCAACTGCATTCAAATCTTCTTTTTTCGCCATTTTTGATTGTATGTTGTGTACATCATATTCAAGTCGACTCACTTTGTGATCTGTCAAAGAAAACCTTGGGAGCATGGATCCAGTGGGTCCTGTTTCCGACTCGATAGCCTCTTTGTGAGGATTTCTTTCTGGGGTGATGGCTTGCCTCTACCTCTAGTTTGTGGGCTTGTCATGGCTTAGGGTTCAAGATTTTAGGAATCAAACATACGGGTATGGGTGGCTTATACCGTTGCGATTGTCTCTCCATGAAAAATCCAATGACCACTAGTACAAAAGGAGCAAAAATCCCCAAAAAATAGGGTTACTAGTTTCTGGTACCAATTATGTTCTTTTTTATTACTTAGAAGCCATGTGAGAAAAAAGTCTCATGCAAGGTCCTGAATGAGAGAAAGGAGGGAGTAATCCTCTTTTCGACTCTTACTCTCCCACTCCATTCATTGCTTTTTTTTTGTTATTTCAAAAGTAGTTGCTTGAGCTTGAGCTACTAGATTTTTTGATATTGTTTTCTATTTTTCATTTAACGAATGGCATATTATTTTGGAAATCTTAGCTATTATTAGCATGATATTAGGGAATTTAATCATTGTTACTCAAACAAGCATAAAACGTATGCTTGCATATTCAAGCATAGATCAGATTGTATATATCCTTGTTGGAATGCCTGCTAGAGATAATAGACATAAAGCTAAAGATAGAGCTGAAAAAGGGTCTTTTGTATATAATCTTACATATTCTCAAATGTTATTTGTACCTATATGTATGCCAAGATGGATCCAACTACTGTTTTTTTGCAGAAGGGTGTGAAAAACTTTCAGTTTTTTTTTTTTTTTTTTTTTTTTTTTAATTTCTATTTTATTTTGGTGACAAAAAAAGCTCAAGATAATACTGCGCTGACTGCAAAATAAATTTATTCCAGATCACAGGTTATGTTTTGTCAATCCCATGTCCCTCAAAACAATGGTAGGCTAGACCAGAAAAAAATGTGCCTCGGAAACCCTTTCTCAAATAGATGCTCTAATACTACTTGTAATGAAATTAGTTAGATTTAGTAATAAATTTAATAACCAAACAAAAACAGACGAATAGTAGTAATTCACAATTATTAGAGAAGAATATGACAAATCCACAAATTACGACAGAGAGGAGAGCAGAATAATGGAATTATTTAATCAAGTGGCAAAACCAGACTTGCACACAAAAAGCTTTGTTATTTTATTCAAATATATAGGAAAGACATTCCTATAATTATAGAGATTATATCTCCTGATATAACTCAACCAAACAATATTCCCAATGACTTAACCATCTAACAAACAATATTACTTACAGTATTAATCATATAGTAACTACAAATAATGTAAATAATAATTTACCACACGGTAAATCATAAGTAACATGTGAACACTAGATTCCTAACATTCCCCCTTAGTGTTTACATGGTAGAAAAACATTCACTCTTCTTGTGCAACCTGTTTGCCTTTGCTCGCTCATGATCTTGGTACAACACTCGAACTGAAGGTAGAAGAAGGAACACATCAACTTCTTATCAACCATGCACTATCGGAAACACATTGACTGATGAGGATGGGAACACGCTCAGGAATCATCTTGTTGTCAACCAGTCACCCTAGGGAACACATCTGACCTAGACAGTGTGGGAACTCAAGCAGGAACACATCTAAACAACCTTCAATGGTTTTCCAGAGGCTAACCACTAACCTAGGTATGAACAGGAATACATCTGATTGTACAACCTCTTCAAGAATCACGATGTTGCATTTCATTATGTTTTCATCTCTCCACTAAATGTTTACATTAGGGGACTGCATTAGGAATACTCACATATACAAGTGAACATGAACATACCACATTTGTTCTTATTTTTCACACCACGCTAAAATCCACACCACACAACTGAAAACTGAAAAACAAACACAATGCATGCTAAAATAATCACACATGTGCCACCAAATCATTATGCGTGGCCCCGTCATTGGCGATTGACGAGAGGTCATTAATTGACCTCCAGCCTCCGATACCTCCGTCCTCCATTCTCATGCTGCTAGCTCAACCTGATTTGGATATGAAGCTCAACACTTTCCACATTGGGTTTATTTGTTTAACTTCCCTCCCGCAATGTGAAATAGTTTATTTTCCGGATTTCGGGTAACACCAAAAATGCATCCGTGAGGCTTTTTTTATTTTACAGGCTTTTTACAATGACACGACTTTTGACGACAACTCACAAATTTGATGACACTTTTGACTCGGACAAGAGGACTTGACTAGAAATTTAAAAAGTAATATGAGATTACTTTTTAAATGAAAATGACATTGACTATGACAATACCAAAAAAATGTTTCGACTCTTTTAACAATTTGACTATTAACTTGGACAACACGACTTGACTAAAGACTTATTTTGACACGACTCTACTGATGACACGATACTTTTGAAAAAGAATATGACATTAACAACTAATGACTTAACGGATAGTATAGACTTTAAAAATAATTGAGGGTTGAATTTGTGCTTTCGTCAAGACATTTAAATACCATAAGGATCATAATATAAAATCACTCACATACCTCTAAACTTGTCCTAAAGGATAATACCTAAATCTAAAGCCAAAAGATACGTTTATATTTAATACCAACATCCAAATTCCGTAACCCACTTGACTGGTTACTGGACAAACTTTGAATATGCCGCTGTACAAGGAACTGATCGTGAACAAGTGATTGTTGAGGTCCACACTTTGATGTATTACCACACATACACGTCTTTGATAGCTTGTCACCATTGAATGAGCCACGATGCAAATCTAGTGTAGTTGAACACAGATTTATTGACAGAACTGATCTAATTTGCTCTTCTTGATTTTAACAGCTTTGTGCGTCCGGGAACAAGACAAAGAGGAACAAAGCAGAAGGAAAAAAAACTCGATGCAGTTGATTCCTTGAACACGGTGAGCAATAGTGCTTGATCCTTGGAAGTACAAAATTAACCGATGCGTTGCAGATCACACCAAAACTGAGTTACAAATACGTGATATAGTACACAAAATGCCCCTTCTATACTCTGTTAGAATTCTGATCACAACAACAGCAGTGGAGAGGAGGTAATTTGAGACAATGGGAAGACACCAAACAAATATCAGATCTCAATGTCAAGATGTAGCCTTCACAAGATTGCGCTACAATTTCTTCAACCTGTGTATATCCAATTCCTGACAGGATTCAATTCACGTCTAAGATCAAACTGAAAGAATGTAATACATGAAGAGAAAATAAGGTCACCTTCTTCAAGCCATAGGCAATAGATAAAAGACAAACACTAGTTCTAAGAAAACTATCTAATGGATGATTTAATAATTGCCTAAGTACACATGTCTAACTTCTAATATTCAAGGAAACACTGTCAAAAATGGAGCTGCCCCCAGACATTTCATTTCTCCATCACAAAAATAAGATTTTCTCTGATACCAAATCAAGTGGCAGAACCAGAGTTGCACACAGAAAACTTCGTTATTTTATTCAGCAAACAAGATACAAATATAGAGGAAAGACATTCCTATAATTACGGAGATTATACCTCTGATATAACTCAACCAAACAATATTCCCAACCACTAACTATTCGTATACGAATAGTTAGTGGTTGGGAATATTGTTTGGTTGAGTTATATCAGGAGGTATAATCTCCGTCATTATAGGAATGTCTTTCCTGTATATTTGTATCTTGTTTGCTGAATAAAATATAACAATATATATATATATATATATATATATATCGACTTAACCATCTAACAAACAATATTACTAACTTAATGTATTAATCATACAGTAACTACAAATAATGTAAATAATAATTTACCACACGGTAAATCATAACTAACATGTGAACACTAGATTCCTAACATTTAACTGAGCCATTTCAAGGGGGAACCTCCACAACCTGACTATAAGAGTAGAATACACAATAAGAGGATGAAGTACTAACCACTACTTCTTAGATATACCCTACTTAGGCTATGGTTACTCGTTAGGCCAACCCTGCTAACAATATGCAAACATCGAAAAATGTGATATGACAGGTAAGAGATTATGTTAGCCACAAGTCAGCCATACATATCCAAACACATATAGGTTAAGGGCGTAGCACAAACAGCCTGTCATAGCTTGCTTTACCACCATATGGATGTGAAAATATTTCTTAGTCTCTCTTTGTTACTGCTTTGTCACAATACATTTTTATTAATTTTTGATGCCGTTGTGTTTAATGTGGTAACAGAGCTCTTAACTTTTTTTTAAAAATAATAAATTTGGGACACTTATGTCCCTAGCCATTTTGGTCTGTCTTTTCAAATGCCCATCTTAAAAGTAGTTGCCTTAAGGCATAAGATGCCTTTTCTATAAATGTTTCTAATTCAGTTGTCAAGCTCCTTATCTTTTGACCCTTGATATAAGTACTTTGAAACCAAGATATATGGTACAACACTTGAAGACAGGTGAGTATGCCTTGCTGGATAGTTTTGAGCCGTGAGTTATTTGTTCTTTGGGTGATTGACAAGCATCAAGAAAGTGTATCTAATAAAAAAATGTGCTCTGTGACATTATTGCTTAATTTCTTGGATTTGTGCTGCTTTCATGTAGCAATACACATTTCCAATTGGCACAAGAAAATCACTTTGCCTTTTGTTGTGATGTTCAATCATCTTGAGAGCTCATCTTATTGCATCTCTTTAGTTGTATTAAATCTCTTGTCTTCATTTTTCTCTTTGTTGAATTTAGCAATTGATCGTTTTGTGTTCCATGCATATTAGGAGAGAATGATGTTGATACCAAAACGTCATTGAAGAAGTTACTGCATGGAGGGAATGGCTATTTCTTTGTGGAGCTTCCAGAAGGAACTATATTGGCACATTCCCTTGAATCTGGAGAGAATCTGCCCATACAATTTGGGCGTGAGGTGAGTTAATTTGCTTATGCTGATTTAACTTGGAAAAAGAACTATAGAAAATCCAATTTGGTGCTGTTTCGTTGATCTGGGATTAAGATATATGAATTCCATATGTGTTTTCTTATTAAATATGCAATAATTGGTGAAAAAGGGTTGCTTTTGATTTTGGAATAGTATCGGAACTTGATCTTCTCAGTAAAATCACAGGATGTGGCATACACTATCTTTGCAGCTCTATTCTAAGACATTTGTGCAGTTCAGGTTAACCCTTGTTGCCCTCAGAAATTGTTGTATTAGAAAGCTCGTATCTTTCTCTTTGATTTGGAGTTCGGACACGGTTTCACTGATGTACACTGCAGACTATAAAAGTTGGGTAGTTCCTTAACACGTGACAAGGTGCATCAGAGACGGTGCTCTGAAACACAATAAGACCCATTCTCTACTGGTCATGGATTGTCCTTTGATTATTTCAAAGAGATCGTTTTATTTCTGTGACCTAGAGAAAGAAATCAAAGCAGCCTTTGGCCATTGGATGTAACTGTAACCAAGTAAAAATTGTTACAAGTAACAAAACGCCAATGGGGGCACAAAAGAAAGACTCAAATATCCAGCAATGGGACTTGATGCCTCAGTCTGCTGAGTTTTTGATATAGGATGATCTTTTCCTGACTCAGGATGCAGATGATAGATAGATGATAGATGAGATAGCATGAGCTTAACTCGGTCTTGTTTATGTGCATGTAGCTTCAAACACCAAAGACACGAAGCCGGTCTTAGTAATGGCACGCACCCTAGATCTATTTATTCCTATATGGGCGTTGAAACGCCACCAATGTGGGATAGATGAGATAGCACGAGATTAACTCGGCCTTGTTTATGTGCATGTAGCTCCAAACACCAAAGACCCGAAGCCGGTCTTAGTGATGGCACACACCCTAGATCTATTTATTCCTATATGGGCGTTGAAACGCCACCAATGTGGGATAGATGAGATAGCACGAGATTAACTCGGCCTTGTTTATGTGCATGTAGCTCCAAACACCAAAGACCCGACGCCGGTCTTAATGATGGCACACACCCTAGATCTATTTATTCCTATATGGGCGTTGAAACACCACCAATGTGGGATAGATGAGATAGCACGAGATTAACTCGGCCTTGTTTATGTGCATGTAGCTCCAAACACCAAAGACCCGAAGCCGGTCTTAGTGATGGCACACACCCTAGATCTATTTATTCCTATATGGGCGTTGAAACACCACCAATGTGGGATAGATGAGATAGCACGAGATTAACTCGGCCTTGTTTATGTGCATGTAGCTCCAAACACCAAAGACCCGAAGCCGGTCTTAGAGATTTCACATCCTCCATTCTCTTCTGAATCTCTGTGAGACACCGTTTCTTCCCTGTCATTACCACCACATTTCTCAGCCTTGTAGTTGTCTTCCTAGGGTTAACCTCCAATGTAATCCTCTACAGAATATCCATGTGTTATCTTGCCTTCTCTCTGATCTTATACTTATGTTGTATATTATTTTGATTGTATTTGATCATTCAAATATCCAACAATGTTGATAGCATTTTTTCTTAAACTTTGTTAGGTCCTTCCTGATTGGTAAATGAAAACTTGAGTACCTGAAGCAAAGTCGAATTAATTTTTTATTTTTGATAATTTTAGGAAATTTTGAAATCATAGTGTAAAGTTATGAATTTGGCTATGTTTTTTATCTGGAATTGTTGGGAAGTCAGACTAGCCAATTCTGTTCACAGTTTCTTTAACTGTCTTTCTTTTCTGGTTAGGATTCTGTGACCTTTTAGATATTTAAATATTTTCATTGATGCTCAGATTAATATTTATTTCTTATTGCAGGTTCTTGCCAGCTTGCTAGGCAAAACAGATAGAAGTGATTGGAAGGACTGTAAACTGAGCAAGGAAGAGGAAACGGCAATGGCAGAGGACTTCAAAAACCATTTTGAATCATTTGATCCAATGATTTCGAAATAACCACAGATAATTGATTGCTTTGAGATCCAGTAACATGCAGTTTTCTAAATATGAGTTTAATGTCAGCATGTAGGTGGCCTTTGCTGAGTTTTCTAGTAAAATTTATTGTTCACTGTTACTTTAATTCCGCTCATCTGTGGATGAATTTATGTCCTTAAAATGCCCACTTCATGTTTGTTCCTCTTAGTGATCAAATTTCAAGGGTTGGTTTTACTTTCAAGTTGAAGGGTATGTATTTATGATTTTATCCAACCCTTCGGCAATGGAAAATTGAAAGAAATTGTAGTACTTCAATTGCCAAGAGTAAATTAAGTATAAACGTCACTAAAAATAAATATTAAATAAAACAAGAACAGATCAAACGAAGTGCTTTGTTTAGAATGTGGTTTTTTGCGTTAAGGAAATGAGATTCATTTTCATTATATATGGGACATGATGCACATGTATATGGAGACGCATAAGTCTCATTTCCCACCATCAAAATAATTTCGGATTATGGAATTATGTCCTTCCATATAGACAATCTAAAAGAGAGTCACGTTGTCACTGCAAACCTCCAAACTACAGAGTATACGTGAATTTCCACAAGGCTAACGTAGTGGTGTACAACACAAAGGTTGCTTTCAAGGCAACCGGTAACAGGGAAGAGAGGGAGTCTCAAGACCATGAAAGTGGCCACATGTTCAAGCCCTTATTGGTAGTCCAATAGATTTATGAAGTGTGTTGTAATGCCCATCACCCTGCATTGTATCTAAGCTACGACATATAGGGAGAAAGTGATGTTGGAATCCCATAACATAAGACATCACTTTAACACATAATAATTTTGACAGGACTATTATATGCTCGGGTATAATAAGATAGGGGCTATATCATATTACAATGCATCAGTAATCCCCTCAACATTTCAAACTAAAGACACTCATTCACCTAATACCATAAATTGTATGCTTTATGATGGTTTTTTCCCCCAATTTCAAAAAATATTATTGTTTTTACAAGTTTATTGATAATTCTAGAATGTACTTCTTTTGTTATGCCATATATATGTTTAATACACCAAACACAAATCCAACTTATGTATACCATTTTAGTCCACATTTCTTACATTATCTTTGTTTCTAAAAGAAGAAAACAATTATATCATTGTGGCCACATGTGCAAGGCCTTATTGGTAGTCCAATATTCTTATGAAGTGTGTTGTAACGTTCCTCACCCTGCATTGCATCTAAGGTACGACTTGTAGGGAGTAAGTGATGTTGGAATCCCATAACATAACACGTCACTTTAACACAATAATTTTGACAGGAGTAATATACACTTGGGTATGATAAGATAGGGGCTATATCATATTACAATGCATCGGTAATCCCCTCAACATTTCAAATTAAGGACACTCATTCACTTAATACTATAAATTGTATGCTTTTGATGATTTTTTTCCCCTTATTTCAAAAAGTACTATGTTTATTTTTTTTTCAAGTTTATTGATAGTTCTAGAAAGTACTTCCTTTGTTATGCCATATATATGTTTAATACACCAACCACAAATCCAACTTATGTATACACTTTGGTCCACATTTCTTACATTATCTTTGTTTCCAAAAGAAGAAAACAATTGTATCATTATGACAACAAAAGAGGTTATCCTAATTTCCAGCTAGATAGTATGCGAGGAAGGTTGCTAAACACCCATCACAAATACTTATAATCGGTTTTTTGGATACTTGGCCTTTGTGGAAACATTGTTTGAAATATAGAAAAACTAAATTAATCTCAATCACCTATGGGTTAAATTGAATATTCTCAGCGTCTCATTCTTTGAACATTCTAAAATTCCTACTCGACCATGTCATTTTTTGTTGTTAGTGAGGTCAAATGTGACAAAGCAACATAAGTCTAAGTGAGATACTGCACAAGGAAACACACTTCTTGTTCTAGTATTGAATGGGTTCTACTTACCCTATGCAAAACTATATTTATGAGACATATTGCATGCAAAAGCTAATAATAAGTCATTGCGGAAGATAACATACCAAAATGTGAAGACCCATAGCTCTTGGGGTTGAAATTGTTCTTTGATGCCAAATGCCATGCCCAAATTTTTGTATGAAATAAACTACCAATAAATAAATTTATTTTTAATTGTAAAGTTTTGTTGGAAAGCTTTCTCTTTTCTTCTGCATTTTTTAGTTTGAAAGGCGTTGAAAAACATTAGTAGGAATTTTGAGAGAAATTTGGAAGTGAGAACATTTTTTGTTCATAGTTGAAGAACATCAATGTGAAGAAAAACATGTTTAAACATATTACAAAGAATGAATGCTCAAATCTTATTCATTTGGGACATTCATTCATATGTGGAGCTACATTTTAATAGCCTATGTAACTCTTGCGGTGGAGTTATGCATATCAAAATATCACTAAAATTTTTACCTAAAGCCTAAAATATCTCTCTCCAACCTAATATTACTCCATTATTATCTTATCTATACATGAGTAGTTATTGTTTTAAAACAATATCACTCATATTATTTCACACTAACTATTAAAACATAGAATATGAGTTATTACAACTCACACAATATACCAATATGTGAATACTAACATCTCTAACATTCCCCCCTTCATGTGAACATGGGACGAGAGACATTAAGCAAACATTGCTTCCTGAAAACACTACTTAGACCATGTACGCTCCATCAAGTTGTCTCTTTACCCTCAAAAAGGTGTAGCGGTGAGCTGAACTCCATGGATCCGTTCTCACACTCTAGGTTCTTGAGTTTCGAATGCTATAGATTCCTAGAGCTCCCTCACTAGTTGGACAACAATCCTGTTGGTGTGTGTTTTTTCCACATCATTAGGTGAGTCATCTCGTTTAGGTGAGATCGTAGGTCCATGTGTCATTTAGGGGTTATTATGAGATTCCCTTACGCGTCAGTGCATCAGTGCGGCATATGTGTCATTGGGAGTTACACTTCTATTCTGGGAATGTAACTCCCCCTCTCTACTCAAGTTGTCATGATTACAGCACTGGGGGTTACTTAGCACCTCCTATATGTACACGTCTTTTGATCTATGAGATAGAAGAGAGTTTTATGGCTTAACCAGGTTCTTCCTGTGTTTCAAATCTTTGCATGTACATTCGGTTGATGCTCGCTCCTCTTAAGATCTCTTCATGCTGTCATTCGCACGTCCGTTGATGTGCACATCGTCCCTTGTGATCGTCGCTTGTGGGTTTTAAACCCTCTTTCAAATCCATATTGAGTTGCATCAAAATCTTCTCTTGCCCCCCAAAAGATAGTTGTGCAGGTACATTTTCCTCTTTCCTTTATCATAATTGAGTTTTATTGAACACAACACCAATATAGGAACACTAAAATAGGGAACACACCACAACACAACAGAAACTAAAAACAAAATTGAAAGCACAATTGAACACGAATAAACATGCCACTAAATCTGGATTGGACCCATCGTTAGTGGTTGATAAGAGGTCATTGTTTGACCTCCTTTCTCTGTTGCCTCCATCCTCCAATACGATGTTGCTTATTTAGTATAAGAAGTCTTCAAAATTGTAACCTCTTTCATCGTTCATAGGTTCTTCCTTGATGATTGGTTGTTTCTCAATGATCACATTTGTTTCAAGTTTTCCTTTGAGAATATCATTTGTTTGAGTTCTCCAATTCCAAGATGTCTTTTTTTCTTAGTTTGAAACATTTAGTTTCCTCGTTTCTAAAAAACCTTTGATGTTATTCCGTAGGATAGTTTCCTCAGTTACATCCCTTGTAGTCCCTTTTTCTTCAACTAGGAAAGTTGAAATCATATCTTCCAGTATTTGGGAAGGCATCTGTCCAAGAGTAAAAACAATATTGTTATATTGGAAAGGCTAACTATACAATAATATATCTTTTGCATCGTCATCATCAACATGGGCTTTGAAATTTACTAATTGTCTAATGAGAGATCTTTGGTCGTTAATGTGGCTCGACATATTGACACCATCGTTCATTTTAAATTTAAACAATTGGAGTTCTAAAGAGAACTTTGCGTTGATTGCTTTTGTTCCAAACAGTTTGTTCAGATTTTCCAAAGTCTGACGATTTTTCAAAGTCTACATAATGCAAGGCCAATAATGGCTTTTGTTTTATTGTCTTTACTCTGTCATTCAACCAACTTATCTACATTTGTTGGTGCTATTTCTTTTCCATCTACTATCTTCCACAAATTTTTGTTCATTAACTGCATCAAAATTGTTACTTTCCATATGTGAAAATTAAGCCCAGTAAATTTATCTAAAGGAATTTTCATTGTAAGACGAATCACTATGACATTGATTTCAACTGAAATTGTGTTCGTACAAACAAATATAAAATCATCTTAATATTCACCTAAACATAACTTCCACATTTGACATAGTTTACACAAAATACGACATCACAAATTTCAATAAAAGATTGGATTTGACGAAAAAATAAAAAATGAAAACTTGACTAGAATAATTAAAAAATAATAAACTAAAATTACTTTTAAAATGGAATTCACCCATTCACATTACAATTACGGAGATAAACTAAATAATAAAACCTTCAATGAATATAGGTTAAGCATTATTGAAAACAAAACAACATAGACATTCAAGATAAACCTAGATTATATCCTAATACTATTACAAACAAGAATGGACACTAAATAAAAAGACAAAACCGACCTTGTACTCATTACTCACATATCTTGGTGGGCGAGGACTTTGAGATATGCCAACCAACATACTCAATACACAAGGGCGAAGGCTATTCTCCCGATAGAATGCACCGAGGCCCATAAGAGACCCATGCATAAGAGACCCATTCACCTTACAATTACGGAGATAAACTAAATAATAAAACCTTCAATGAATATAGGTTAAGCATTATTGAAAAAAAACAACATAGACATTCAAGATAAATCCAGATTATATCTTAATATTATTACAAACAAGAATGGACACTAAATAAAAAGACAAGACTGACCTTGTACTTGTCACTCGCATATCTTGGCGGGCAAGGACTTTGAGATATGCTAACTGACATACTCAATACACAAGTGCGGAGGCTATTCTCCCGATAGAATGCATCGAGGCCCATAAGAGACCCATGCATCCATCCTATGCCCATTCGCCGTCATATGGCAGGTGCGCTAATACTTAGTTTCTTTGTGAATTTTTGTTGTTGAAAAACATATTGTGTTTTTCAATGTTTGTGTAAAAACTCATCACAATCTTCGTGGGATTCAAACTGAAGCCCTGCCATCTAGCAACATGCGTTCCCACCGATTCAACTATCACTATACACATGCATGTGTTTTTCAACATTTGTGTAAAAACTCAACACAAATTTTGTGGGATTCGAACTAAAGAGTTGCCATATAGCAGCGCACGTTCCCACCGATTCAGCTATCACTTTACACATGCAACTACACCATTCCAAACTCGTACATTTAAAAAAAACTGTAGTGATTTGACAGGTTACGACGAGGCCCACCCATGCATGGTATGAATGTGTTGATGGGGTCTTTTATGGGGCATGGATGTAGGGAGGTGCATTCTATCAGGAGAATAGCCTTTGCCTAGGAATCAAGGCGTTGTCAAAACTGTAGATTGGAGATGTCTAACAATATATGCCATTGTCAAAATTCTGGGTGGCAATGTAGATTTGTCAGTGCAATTAAGCATCTACTCAAAACAACTAATGTGGAGGCCACATGACAGTCCCGATCGGTGCATATTGATCAAATGATAATTAAGCTTGGACTACCTTGGATCTGATGCCAAATGAAGAAAAATGTGTTTAAACATATTACAAAGAATGAATGCTCAAATCTTATTCATTCATGACATTCATTCATATGCAGGGCTACATTTTTATAGCCTATGTAACTCCTACTATGGTGGAGTTAGGCATAACAAAATCACTATAAAATCTTACCTAAACTCTAAAATATCTCTCCACAAATATTTCCAACCTAACATTACTCCATTATTCTTTGTAACAATCTTATCTATACTTTACAAAAATAATACTCACTCACACAATATACCAACATGGGAATATTAATATTCGTAACACAATGATATGGCTTAATGAAGTAACAAATTACAAGCTCAACAAAAATTATATATAATCATGGTGCACATGTTTTCACACAATGTCAACTCAATGTGCCACCCTTGAGAGGACAAGGAAAGTTAACATATTGCAAAATAACACTAGCCTAAGGAATAGGGCACTAAGGTTCACATTAGACATATGGGAAATGAAACTTATTAATAAATTCATTCAAGGGACAATATATCTGTGTAGTCTTTTATTTTCTCACTCAAATGCTGTGCGCGCTGGCACTTCATTCAGTCAGCACTGAACGCTCACCTGAAGCACCTGAAGCTACCAGGTTCCTCCTTTATGCTTGCTTGTCAAGATGTTAGCATACATATTCATAATAACCATTATCAAAGCAATCATTCAAGTACAAAACATCACATATATCAAATCATGAGCTTATATTGCAAACACATGTAATAAGGAAACATAATAGATCATATAACAACTAAGATCAATTGCACCATCTATTCACCATACTCAGATATGTCAACGATCATAATCCAACCATAGTTATCCATTAATTCTCATAAACAACTACATAGTAGGAAGCTAATACATAATATCCAATACAAGTGCTCAGAGAGTCATGCGCGCAACTATATCAGAATAACATAACACTAATACAATAGTGATCTCAATTGTGTTCCTAAAACTAGTCTTAGACCAAATATTTATAGGGGTGGGGACTTGCCTGTCACCACCCATGCACTTCCTAATAATAGGTGTGCTCAAAATAGCCATGCGTTAATAGTTGGATGCTTTTACAATGGAGCTAATGATAGATTATCTTATAAATAGAACTTGCTTTATTATTAATAATAGCCTTCATGCGCATGTATGATCTGCATGTACATTCCTAAAAAATAGCCAATACTTTTTTGCCAAGGTATCCTTTGCGTGGTGCACACTTCAAGTCTATTTTTAGTCTGTCCCTGGAAAAATGACTAAGTCCTTAATCTGCGCGTATGCACAGTCCCACGCACAAACCTGCTCATCCTTATGTTAACTCCTACTTCCATGCGCGCACACGTTCTTGCATGTTTTGATACTTAATCATTTTCTCATCCCAACATCACCCCACACTAGGTATGTTATATGTCCTCGGCAACACTAGGTATTGTCACGCAAAAAATAGTAAAACACTCATCACAAATCAAAGAATGAAAAATAAAGATTCCGGCTTGTGCCAAAGAAATAAAGAATCAAGCCCCCTGAGGTTGGAGGACAACTGGAAATTCCTTAACCAATATTTTCTCCAGTTCCTTCCATCGTTCCAATTCCTTGCTTGCTTGAACTGGTGTGTTGTCAACAATGCCGAGAACCTCTACAAGATTTAAATCATCAATCGTCCCCCTCAACTGTTCAATCAAAGTCTCCAGTTTCTTATTTACACCATTTAACGCATCCATCTTGAGTGTAATCTATGGGAAGAGTTCCTTCAGCATATCCTTGAGCGAGATTTTTAACATGCTTATTACCTCCCTCTTTTGTTCTACCTCGGCCAATATATTTTCCCATTATGCCCGATTACTTTTGTTCTTGGCTTAGAACTCCTTCAACTATGCTTCATCCCTAACAACAACGAAAAGTAAACCCACAACATGATCGAAGTCCTCGCATACAATCTCCGCTACCTACGTAGCCACTTTAACCGCTACTGTCAGCGCATCATACTGTGCGAGGTGTGCTTCGATCTGTTCCCTGTCACTTTTTTTCTATTGTGTCAATACTTCTACGGATTCTATGGTGAGAACCTCCTTTTCATGCGTGATCATGTGCACCAAGTCTTCCAGGCAGTGTAGGTCCGAATCATACGTGGGCTGAACTTGAGCTATCAAGTTAGGGCATGCGAGTGTAATTGCATCTGCGATGCATTTTGGCTTCTTATATGTTGCCCGTGTCTACCCCTTCTCTTCCTTTACTTCCTGCTTCAATTGTGCTCCTTGATTTCTTTATCTCTCTCCCTTATCACCTTATCCTTCTCCTCTATTTCCTTACGCAGGTTCCTGATGCAGCAATACTTATCAAAAATCCTCACCTCGACGTCTGCCAATATTTTAGTAAGTGCATTACACGCTTGTTTATCTGTTAGCATTTGCAAATCAACTACCGGATAGGCCTCCCCTGGTGTATACTTAAGTCAGGTCTCTATTAGCGATTGCATGCTAACCTCAAACTCCAGATCTTCCATGTGCGATTGAAATGCCCAGGAGAACATCTTTCTAGTGCGTTACAAGGATTCTTCCTTCCTGAAGAACAAATAACAAAATAAATCCTCTATGGCCACTGTACTTTGATATCTTGCGCGCAACACTTTACTCGGGTCATCATCATACTACATCATAGGGCATTGGGGTATATGTCTTGGCTTCCTGGTTTTGCCATGTGTCCCTTTTGGGAAGCTAAGCGCAAGAGTGTTCTCTAGGCCATGTCCTTCTTCTTTATCATCACTCTACTCTTCTTCTCCTCGCTCCACTTCATGCTCCATTATGCACACTACAATGTGTTATACCTCTTGCTCGATCTGACACTCAAATTTTGGCTCAGTTGCGTGCCTCATCCTATGCTCTTTAGTAGGCTCTTGCCTCTCCTCCGAAATCTAAGTGATGGGCACCTCAAACCCTTCGACCTTTGTCCCAATGACTGGGTTTTCTTCATGATGTGCGTTGCACTCCTCTGTATCTGATTCCTCAATGTTATGCACTTGAGGACTTAGCTGCGCAACTTCCTCTTCTTCATTACTTCCAACTTCCTCCTCATGTCCCTCAGTATCCTCTGTGTCTTCACTAGACACTATCTTATGTTTCTTCTTGACTGGAGACTTATTCTTCATTTTTTAATTTCTTGGTGCTCGCGCTTGGTTCCATCTCCTTGTGTGTAGGTGTCATCTTCGTAGGTGCACTCTGAACAGGGGGTTCGTCCTCACTTCCTTCCTCCTCACTGACAGAAGGGGTATCCTTCACACTCTTTTTTTCCCCACAATCTTCTTCCCAATGGGATCTACTGGGATGGTCAAATCATCCTCCACATACTTTCCATCAAGTCTTCTAGGCTTTAGGTAGATATAAATATTTGCAGCCACCGCATTAACTATTGCTAATGTAACATATTTGGACATATTGATATCAGATGAGATCATTTTTTCTTCATACGCGCTCTTTTTGGGGTAGACAACTGTTTTGCGCATTGTATAGTTCTCATATTCTACCTTATTTGGGTCAGCCCTTAGTTTGCTCGCCTCAGAGAATCTGTTCACAACAGTCTGGAAATAGCGAGATGTGAAGGAAAATGTTAGTTTACACCAAGGAATTTTGGTTCCATATTTTAAAGTAAAACTACCAATGTAGAAGTGTTGATATACTGTGAACTCTTGCTTTTCTTCCAACTGCGCATTGTAGTTCACAGGGAATGCGCCATTCTGCCCTGAATTCATCACACATCCTTTTATACTATTTTATTCTCTGGCCTTGTATGCAGGAGTGATGGTTTTATAGGTGCAATCAGAAAACCTCTTTACAGGGGATGTGTTCTCCTTGGGGAACTCCCATATTTTATCATTGGGCCCATTTGGCACCCCAATTTCAAAAAACATAATGAGTAGGAGAACGTTCTTGAAGGTGATTTTGTCCCCCGTGCTCGCTTCTTCAATGATCTCCTCAGCTATGAACCTGACAAGGTTACAAACTGTGCCTTCAGATAATTTCTTCGTGACATGTAGCCATCACTTATTTACCTTCCCCCATCTTTGTTGTCCATTCAACTTGGTGAGCAACCGTTTGACCATTCTGATCACAAGATCATCAAGTTTCACAATGTCCATTGCGCGCCCTCCATGTTGATAGTTCAACGCCTTCGCGGTCTTCTTCACTTCGTCATCATCTTCTAAATCTAATGGAAGTTATGTTCCTATGCTTCAAAGGCTAGTAAATTTATTAATCAAAGGTGTGGTTAGGCACATCCTCCTCCCAACAAAATAGAAGAAATCGTCATGTACGCACGACATAAGCCACTTATATAGCCGTTCAGGCTTTCCAAAGTATGGGAATTCATATAATTGGAGAATTCTCACATTTTGCATAATGTGATGTCCCTTATCATCATAGATGGGCTTATCGTCCGCAGTCCTTTCCCTGTCTTCCGGATAATCTCCACTTCTATATCACACTTGTTCGCATCAGAATGATGGTTGTAATCGCTCACCATCATTTTGCGCACAACAGATACCCAATCGTTTCCCATCATCACTCCAACAGGCTATTGCATCTCCGAGTACCATTCCTCTTGTATATCTTCTAACACGGGCTTTTCCTTGCCCTTTCGCTTTCCTTTCCCCTTGGGTAATACGGTTATTGCTTTCCTAGGTGTCATTTCCACTCGTAAAATCAAAATTTTGAATTATTACCTTGTTGTGCCTTAAGTGCCCCGAACTTCTTGCTTCAAATTGTCCCTGCGTCATATTCTTCTTACTTTGTTCACTTTTCTCAAATCTATGTCCTAATCCTGAAAACCCTAACCAGAAAACACTCAACTCCTACAAACAAACTCCCATACCGCCGCAAGATGCAAACTTTCTTCCAAGGGAGATATTTTTACTCAGTCATGTCCTCAGTGTGACATGGTTAAACGATTATCTAGCTTTGCACTTGATTTCACAAGGATTCACGCGATATTCGCTCTTGAAAACACATAAGTTCTTCACAAGGTAAGGTAAAAATAAATTTACCCCGACGCCCTTTTATAGATTTTCAAAATTTTACCACATTAAATGCTCACCACCTACCACCGTACAACATCTTTAAATATGCTTTCCTTTCTTTTCCATGCTTTTTCTAATTCTTCCAACCACGTGTTACACTTATAACCTTTCGGCGTGCTCACTACTTTCCAGGCCATAAACCTCCTCACACGCGCTTCCATGCACTCTGGTACATAATCCTCTGTGCCTTATAACAAGTAGCTCAACAATGACACTACCTACTTTGCGTTACATTGTACACCCATTCTTCGTATGTGGTTCTCATCCTAAGAAATTTCCTTATTATCACCATCCTTCTCACTTCTTATGATCCATTTTTTCTTCTTTCTTGCATGCACACCTTGCAACCAACACACCATTCTACTAGCATTACATGCATATCTTCATTCATTTCTACTTGGTTTACCCCACACTAAAAGTATGTGCGGTCCTCTACACATGAACTCAATATATAGTAATCAGCTTCCCGCGCACAAGCGCGCTTATTACAACTAAAACAAGGAAGGAAAATAGCAAAACATAGCAACAACTAGAAAGAAACAAATGAAAGGAAAATATAATCTAAAGGGCAACACTGACTTATTACAAACACCAAGAAGCTTTATTGATAGTAGGGCTTCAACCTACTCCCATTGACTAGGAAGCATAGTGCTATCCAACGCCTACAACTGACACGCGCCCAATTCAAGTATCTTGGTTACTACAAAATGTCCCAACCAATGCACTTTCAATTTCCCTGGGTGGCGTCTTGGTGTCCTCGAGATTTCACCTTGAAATCTATGACTACCCCTTTTAAAAAAATTGTTCTTTTCAAAGTAACGTGTCGTTTTATGTTTATTTTGTTTGTAGTTGTTTACATTGCTCTAGGGTATCCCCAGAGAGTCATAAAAGCCAAATTCGACAAATACCCACATGTCAAAGCTCACTCAATTCCTTCACCAGACTTTGTCTGCAAGCGTTTTGTTTATTTATTTATTAAATAAATAAAGTTCTTTTAAAATAGATTGAGCTAAAATTGGATGATTTAGGTTATATAAAGCATTTCACCCCATCATTATTACCGAAAAACATTCACTCGGGGGGGGAGAATTTTTGCAGATTAGCTAATTGGAGAAAGTTTTCAAGCAATTGCCTGCAACTTCTTTTGTTTTGTTTTTTTCTTTTTGTCTGTGTTTTGGTTTGTTTTCTCCAGCAATTCGCATAACCTATTCATTCTTCTTGTCAGACCTTTCCCTAGGCCTAGGGTTTTGAAAAGTTATCCAGTATTTTTAATTACTAATTTGTCTAAAGGTGATCAGAGCTCATGATTCTTTGAGGAGATTGCAAGAAGTTGCTTGGTCCAAAAAGGTGCAAAAATGGATTTTATGAGAATAAGGAAAATATTGCCATCAATTTGTAGAGCTCGAGAAAACATGCACTTTTAGAGAAAATGACACCTAAAATGGAGCCACAGAGTGAAAGCTATGGCACTTGTAAGTTTTTGCCGCTACATCTTCCTGGACCCTTTCCAAAAATGGAAATTTTTATTCTATGCTTGTGTTTTCTTCACTGAAAATCCAAAAATGGAAATAAAATGTTGCTAATGAGTTTTCACGCAACTTTAAAAGCAAAATTCATGCAAGTCACACTTTTTGGGAAGAATCTTTCTTCCATGCAAGTTGCATTTTTTGGAAGGAGGGCTTTTAAGTGCCAATGAGAATTTTGGTGGTGGAAGGAAGGTGGGAATTTGGAGCCTTCCTAAAAGGTTGTTTTTTCCCATCATTAAAGTTAAATCACTTAAGTGCTAATGAGAATTTTGGTGGTGGAAGGAAGGTGAGAATTTGAAGCCTTCTTGGAAGGTTGTTTTTTCCCATCATTAAAGTTAAATCACTAAAGTGCCAATGGGAATTTTGGTGGTGGAAGGAAGGTGGGAATTTGGAGCCTTTCTGGAAGGTTGTTTTTTCCCATCATTAAAGTTAAATCACTTAAGTGAAAGATGGGAAATTTGGAGCTGTCCGGAAGGGTAAAAATTCCCACTTCCTTTCCTTCTTATTTTTAAGATGACTTCTAGTGGAAAAATGCGACCCATTCTGGCATAGTTAAATTTCTTAAAACTAACTTCTTTCAATTTTTGGGAAGCATCCAGTTTTGGCACCTAGGATTGGAAAGGCTTCCTTTTTATTATTTAGAGCATCTACATGTTGATGTGAGTGCACATGGGAATTAAATAATATTTTTAGCTTGCTTGGCATGCAAACAAAGTCTAAAAATAGAGGGCAGCAAAAGTTATAGTCAGATTTTGGTGAAGGAATTAAGCATTCATGCCATGGATTCCATGTTTGTCTGAATTATTTGCAAGAATACTTCACTAGTGCTCATATTGGTGAAAAGAAGGCAAATTCAATGTCAGATACATTGAATATATCTTCAGAATCAAAAGGAGAAATTTTAGGTTCTGCACCCATAGATCGAGCTCTCATATTTTCAAGGTCTTCTCACAGAAATAAAAAAGAATATCTCAAACAAAGGTTGATCCAGACACAATGAAGGGTGATGAGTTTTTTCTGAACTGTTTACAAAAAACATTACACTGGGGCACGTACTGGAGAAGAACTACAAAATCTTCAAGGATAAGAGGGAAGACAGGTTAGAGGTAGCACCCACAAGTAAATCTCATTCAACTGTTTCTAGATCCAGTTTGGTGAGAATTGAAGGAAAGGATTCAAAAACATATGGGAGAAAAAAACATCTCAAATTCAAGGCAGAGATATCATTAAGATCATTCATTGCTAAAGTGAATAAAGCAAAAGTGCAATACAGGTTGGATCAACATGCAGAGTATGGAAGAAGAACAAGACTGAGAGCGTTGCAACTTTCTTCTAATTTCTTCTCATTTTTCTTCTTCTTTCTCTTATTTTCTCTAACAAAGCAATTGAGCAATCAATTAAAATTGTAAAACTTAGGTAATTGTCTATAAAATCTGTTACTTCAAGTTACTGGAAGAAGTCAATTACTTGGAAATAGGTGGCAGACATGTAAAATAGAAGGTTCTATTTTCAGTTATAAATCATACATGTCATGCAAAGAGGAATTCTAGGAAGAATACTGCCAGTTGTTTCCCCTTTTCATAGCTTTCACATGTGGCAATTCATTGAAAGCATCATATTTGTAATTTCCCTCTATACATTATAAATAGAGGAAGAGCTTACAGGTTAAATGATCAAAAATTGTAATCAACATTATTGAGTTCCAGAATTTGTGTCGAAACCCTTGTTATCTTTTCTGTGAAATTTGGGGAATTAAACAAAGGTGGATTTCCGAAGAACTTTGTGTCAACAGTGCATTTGCTTCTTACTTATGTGTAGATCTTTAGATAAAATTTGCACTATCTGATATTTAGATTAGAAACTTTCATTTCCTTTAATTATGTATTGTGAGATCTATTTGTTTTATCAATGTGTATGAGACTAACTCTGTAAACTATTGGTTGGATTACACATCTTCCTTCCTTTCTTCATGAATTCATTTATTCCCCCCCTCTGCAAATATTTCTTTACAGCTGCTTACTTGCTGCAGAATTTCTTAGCTATGGTTCATGACCTTTGTAATTAAAGTAAAACCCCATGTAAATAGTTATTAAGTTTCATACGTACCAGATTGATAAACATATGACACAGGAGACTCACTGGTAAATGAGGGATATTTATCTCATGAATGCCTAGGTTTTTAGCTATGCAGAAAATCTAGCCAACACGTGCAAACTTGGAGTCATAGAGAAGGACCATATTTCCAACTTCAAATGTCTTATTCTTAATGTGCCTTCTACCTCGCCTTCTTAGTCTTTTGACTCTAACGCGTGATGGTGCGTCGTTCATCCACTTGTATCAGTTTATCAATGCGCTCCTCCATAACTTGCTCATCATTTAGTCCACCTATGCATGCAATATGCAGGGATGGTAACATGAATTCAATGGGTAGTATTGCTTCCATGCAAAACAACAACTGAGAAGGAGTGGCCTTGTTCAACCTTTTATAAGTGGTCATATATGGCCAAAGTACAACTGACACTTTATCATCCCAATCTTTTCTTCCAACATCACAAATTTTTGTCAACTTTTGTCCCAAGATCTTGTTGAAATCCTTTGTAGTACCATTATCTTGAGGGTGATAATGAGTTATTTTATGGTGTGCCACCATAAATTCTGCCAATAGGATTCTTATTGTCTCATTCAAGAAATGATTTCCTCTATCACATGTCAAGCTTAATGGGCATCCATACCTGCTAATAATATTTTCCAACAAAAATATTGTTGTTGTACAATCCTTTGTAGGTGTTGCCTCTTCCCACCATGTCAGATAGAATGCACAAGTAATAATGTAAAGCGCGTCAGTCCTACACACGGGTTGTGAGATAGGACCCAAAAGTTAATAGCCCACTTTTCAAAAGGCTTTGCGTTTGCTATAGATCTTAAAAACATCTCATCTCTATTTCCAGGCTTCCCAAGTCGTTGGTAATAATTACATGCCTTGAAAAAATTCTTAACATCCTTGTACAATGTTTCCCACCAAAGTTCAGCCATAAGGATCTTGTGCACTATAACATCACCAACATAATGCCCTCCTACTATTCCACCATGAGCCTCTTCCATAATGGCTTCACATTCATGTTCTTAAACACAACGACACAAAAAATCATCATGACCCAACTTGTATAAATCTCCACCAATCAACTGATAAGGCGCAGCGCGTATAGCGGGCTATTTTTTCTCCAATGTCTTCATGCCTTCAGGTACCTATCCAGTGTACAAAAATACTACAATATCTTCCAAATATGTGGCCACGCGGTTCAATCTGAACAACTGTGCATCCGACATAGTATCTACAGTGCTCTGCGCATCCTCGCTAGAATTAATCTTTGATAGGTGATCAGGCCTTGAATTACTTTTACTCAGTTTCACAACTACTGAAATCAAACTCTTTAAATAGAAGTATCCATCTACATATGTGCCCTTGTAAAATATGCTTGTTGACTAAGTACTTGAGTGTCATATAATTTGTATAGAAAATAAATGGAGTCACCAACAAGTATTGTGTTAATTTATGCAACTCGTAGATCATAGATAATGCCTCACGCTCAATGGTAGTGTAATTCTACTATGTGGGTGTCAACTTCTGGCTTATAAATCAAATGGGATGATCCAAAATTCCTTTTCTTGGTTGTGCCAATACCACGTCGATCGCCATGCTAGAGACATGAACATGAACATGAAAGGGTTTTTCCCAAGAAGGAAAGCGCAAAATAGGTGTAGTGGTGAGCCTTTCCTTCAATGCTTCAAACGTTTGTTGTTTCTCGTCACCCTAATAAAATTTTCCTTTAGCCTTCAATAGTTCTTCTAGGGGTGTAAAAAGCTTTGCATAACTTTTGATACCTTTTCACTAATAACCAGTATGTCCCAGAAAGTTGCGCACTTCACTCTCATTGGTAGGCTATTCTAAACCCAAGATCACGACTATCTTGGTTAGGTCTAACAACAATCCTTCCTTGCAAATAATGTGCCCAAATAAAGTGCCAAAGGGTGTAGCAAAGATGCACTTTTTAATGTTGAGAGAGATGCTCAACTGCCTACACCTCTCAAACATAAGTCTCAGATGATCACAATAATGTTTGACTAAATAATATATTGTCTAGTCATCCAAATACACATACAAAACTTTATGGATAAAATCTTGAAATGCTAGAAAAACAATGTGTGAGAACATTGTTGGCACATTTTTCAATCCAAAGGGAATAATAGTATATGCAAAAGTTCCCCATTCAGTGGTGAAATTTGTATTCTCTTAATATTCTTTTATGATGCACACCTGGTGATAATCTGAAAAATCCATCTATAAAGGAATATATCTCATGCCTAGTAAATTCTTCAAGGATTTATTCTATGAAATGGGTAGGAAAAGGATCTATAACACATAAAACATTGAGTTCTCTATATTCCACACAAATCCTTATCCGCCCATCCTTCTTAATGCTTATAATCATGGGGCTAACCCATTCAGATTCTTCAATAGGCTTAATTATGCTAGAAATTTTATATATCTCCTCCTTCACCTTTACGTGCAGATCAAGATTCATTCTATAAGGAATTTTCCTAACCATGTGTGCACCTTCTTTCAATTTGTTCTTCATCTCACCTAAAGAAGGGTGTAATCCATTTAATTCGTGATAGCCCCATGGGAATAAGTCTTAGAATTCGTGCAAGAGTCCAATAATATTTTCTACTTCTTGCTCTGACCATTAATCACCAATAATGGCCTCATGGGCTTGGCCTCAGTTGTCAACATTTTTTGTCTTCATGGTCGCGTGGTACATGCATGCCTTTTCATCTACTAAATCCAATACTTTTCACGCACCTTCTGTGTGGCTCACATCCAGGTTCTCAACTTCCTCATCATTAATCATTTATACCAATTTACCCTTTTCTTTTTCCTTCCAGGAGCAACCCATATGTAGCTCTGCGGTCTCTTCAAGTTCAAGACACACCTTAGGAGCAGGTTCACCAAACAGATCAAGCATGAGCTCTTTCACCTTCACATTATCCCCCAAAGTGATGCACTTCATGATCTATAACGCTTTGTGGACTGGGGGTTTAGTAGAAAAATAATCAAAAGTTTGAATCATACATGTAGTCATCTCATGCCAGTTTGCAGTCTCCCTTTTCAGTTTGGCATGGACATACCATGTGCACCAGGGAAAAATTTAAGGTTCCATCTGAAAAAAGCCTTAGAAAATATTTGGTGAATATGTGAAAATTATCTTTCACATAAATGGAGAATATCAAGACATCACAACATCACTATTAAATACTACCAAATGATAGATTTTGTATATGCTACCATTTGGTAGTATAGTTTATGCTACTGGCCAACAACATATAGTATGTTGGTGGCCAGTAGCATATAAAATGCTACCGGCTGGTAGTATATTTTATGCTACTGGCCGATAACACATAATATGTTGTTGACCGATAGCATAAAAATTCTACCGAATGGTAGCATTTTTTATGCTACCGAACGACAACATACTATATGCTATCGGCTGGTAACATAAAAAAAATGCTACCGAATGACTATATTCAGGAAAAAAATTCAAATTCCTATTTTGAGGGAATGGCGAATTGACCCCTAAAATTGACTTGCACCCAGAAAATTTTGGCAGACTGGTCCTAACTAGTACCCTAAAAAATTCACCAATTTCAAATTTCAAAAACTAGAATATTCTTGAATTAACGAATATTCGCCACTAAAATTTTCCTTGATGCAAGCTCGCATCCGCACAATGTGGAGTAGAAATTATGTACCGAAAGCGATGATCGTAAGGCCTCCGTCGCTTGCGCCCGTATTCTCTCAAAATTATGGACGTGAAAGGAGGTAGGAGACTTCCTATAAAATGTGCATATCTTTGTAGGTACATTGCTCCGATTAAACCTCATAAAAATCACGAATCTCACTTCTCACCATTCCAAAAGGCCATCTCTATGTGTCGCCCACTAGCGCATTGTTGTTTGGCGTAAAGTATAGACAACATGTTTCTTATATCTCCATCGTTCTACCACTAAGTCTCCATGGTGCACAAGAATGTATTGGGGTTCCCTTCACCAGTATACCTTAGTACTTGAGTTGATCCTAACCACCTCACCATGCACGACTTAATCATTCTGGTGAATTTTCCTTTAACTTCGCACCCAGCCATCTCATACATTTCATGAACCTAAGTATCACAAGAAACACTAGTAGTGTCACTTATAGAATTTGTGTCTTCCCACTAAAGGATGCCTTCCTTGGATAGTTCTACATTCTTTGGATCATGCATTGTCTGAGCATAGATTATGTCAAGTTATTCTTTACTCAAGGGATCAACATAAGGCTCTGTATTATTATCATGCAGGTGTATGATCACGCACTCATCTTTGTTCTCAAAACTGATGTACCTTTTGTTAAAGCGCAGATCAATATTGTTCACATAACATGAGGGTTGTCCAAGTAATGCTGGGAATTTTTTTCTTCTGTAATCTCTAATACCTCAAAATATCCAGTAAACTAGGCTCCCTGAATGGTAATGGATGTATCCTTTAGTACCCCAATTGGCATAGCCCTAGTTTTATTCACCATAAACAACACATTTGAAGATGGTTGTAATGTTGGTCTACCCATTTGGTTTCATACATCCAGAGTCAACACATTCACTTATGTGCCTGTGTCAATCAGAATGTTGTGTAATAACCACCCATCCATTATTGCATCAAGTGTAATTTCCTTGTCAAATTCATGGTTTTGAGGTGGTAGATTTGCATGAAGTATCTGCCTCTCACGCTTAGCTCTAGTGTGCAGTACCTTCTCATGTAACCATTCCCCTAGTAAAAAAATGATATTCTCTTGGTGTAACATCCTACACACCTCCAAGTCGTCCACATCCTTCTGCAGGAGCTCATCATTATTTTCACGTTTTCATTCACGTGCCTGCTCTTTCAAGCATTGTATTTCTCCCTAAAGGTCCTTGATGACTCCCATAATTTCTTGGTAGAATTCCTTCTGATGCGCAACGTCTGGATACTTAGCATGTATCACTTCCTCCCGTGTGATGAGTGGTTTGGCCTTCAATGTCTCGCATGCGTGCACAACTTCAACACATGTAATAACTAATATTGTCTATAAATTAGGATCAGGTGTCTTTTTAGGCATCCACTGATCAAGAACGACGTGTTGTACCTTGATCATCCTCGTTCCCTTGTCCATATTCTTGTTTTTACTCATGTGTTCATATAAATCCAGGAATTCTTCTAACTTATGCTACTTCCCACACCATGAGTAAGTTGTATTTTGAGGAAAATCTCTCTTATAATGATCAGGGATCCACAAGGGTAACAAGTTCCTCACATGAATCTGCCTATACCACCAACACAACCGTATCCTTGATACCCTCCTTGGAAGCCTCCATTCTTGTTATCCCCCTTTTGTGCCTTTCATTATATTATCCTTCCTGCTCCTTGGATCCGCTCCCCACATTATTTTGGTGCACTCTTGTCTCGATGACTTCATGGATGTGATAAATCAGTTTGTAATCAATGGTGTTGTGAGTATGAGACTTACAAATCTTACAATACATAAAAAAATTCTTCTCAATCGTGTGCCACAAAAGAGGACAATCCTAGACATCATGGTTCAGGTGACAGACTTCAAAATATAGTAACAACTCAAACAATGAATTATGAGGGATACTATCCTTATTATGTCCTTCAACCTCACAATCTGTGCACCATATACCATTACACATTTCATGAGATGAATTAGCAAAAAACTTCTCCAACTGCTTTTCCATAGCTGCAATCTACACCTCTAAAACGAGATCACTCCAATATGTAAACTTCCAACCACCTCAACATGTAGATATGCTTCCAAAACCTCACACAAATAAGTATATGTCTTATGAGATAATCTCTACGGCCTCCAACAAACCATTGTGCATATTGACTTTGATGAATTTCATAAGACAATTTTGAAAGAAAATTCTTAAAATGCATGTCATATTCCCTCGCGCTTTCAGATAATCTATGATTTATGTCCTTGAGTGCACTGATTCTCTACTAGTTGAAATCTGGAATGTGAAACTCATTCAGAAACATAGTGCACAAATCATTGTAGTCCACTACAGTCTGGCGTGGATCATACTTTTTGTACTAGCTATGCATGTGCCCTTGAAGAGTAGTGGAAAGCTAGCTTGCCTTCCTATCTGAAGCTATAATTTCCTTAGCACACCATAGTAGCTCACACTTGTGCACATGCTCTACTACATCTTGAATACCTCTATACTCTAGCAAGGGGAGATAAATCTCATAATAGACCTATGATGTTTGTTGTAGTTGAAGAGGTTGATTAGGTGGTTATTGTGGATGTAGACCTTGTTCTCTAGATCCAGAATTAAAACCTCTGGAAAAATTTCCTCTTGATCTACTTGATCCTCTTGATCCTCCTGATCTGCATGATCCTCCCTCGCCCTCTGCTACAAGGTGTGGACTACTTGACGTACTCCCTTGTGTCCTAGTTGTAGTATTGAACTGGATACCCACAGTCTACGTGGTCGTAACACCCACAAAATTTCTCCCAATGGTCTACGCACCAACATTTTTTTCCTGATGGTGCTCCTGAAAACAAATCTACAACCGAATTTCCAAACAATGACACCTATTGTGTTGCCATGGGCGCGTTACTCATTGGACTCCTTTTTGAATTCAATGCAAAATGATATCTACCTTTCTTTTCTTGCTTACCTACACTAGCTTTCTTTTCAATAACTACCTATGGATTTGGAACACCAAGTGCAAGGGCTAGGTTACTAGGTGGGATCAGGTGCATGTCCACGATCCTCGTTCTCTCCTTTAACATGATCTCATCTGAATCCGAAGGGAACTCTCTATTGCGCTTGCCCAAAGTTGGGAGTACCATATGTTGCAGCTCCTTGTACTCCACGAGAGCTTCAAAACATTTTTGAGCCATCATTCCCCTCAACTTAAGTGACTCCGCAATGTCGTGCGCATGTGCCATTTCCCTCTCTCACACTTTATTAAACCTGAGTCATCTTTCCTTTCTCTATCTATCTATCACAAGTTCTGCCATCTTTCACCACACCTTCTTTTACCCTTGCGTGTAGTGGGGGTTTAGCTAGCGATAGGGAGGCTCTATAAATCTAGTTCTATGATCAAGATTTTGATCCCTAATGATGCGCAAATACGATCCTCTGGGTTCATGCAAGAATATGAATTCAACTTCCTCTAGATACTTATAAGTAGAAATAACATACTCCAATGTATAATTGTACAACACTCCGGCCCACCAAAAATCTACAGCTCTAGTCCACTCCACATCCACATCAAATAGAGTCTGGTAATCTTCCTATGTCCAAATCTTTGGCCTAGGTCCCCAACGCTTCTCTAATGCATATGTTGTCAACCACTCATACAATTCTACTAGAAATAAGATGAAGAATGTCTCATAAAGCTCATGATAAATATTATCTTCCACCCACCGTCATGCATTGAAATCGGTTCCTGTGTTATATCTCTATGCAAACTTATCTTGTTTGTCTTATACCCAACTTTCAATGCTCTCTAGATTCAATCAATATTCCATATATATGCAACATCCTTGAAGACAGTTTGAAAAGAGGTATCGACAACATAACCAAAATGTATTATTTTATTTTCTCACTCAAATGTTATGCGTGTTGGCACCTCGTTCAGTCAGCGCTGAATGCTCACCCGAAGCATTCGAAGCTACCAGGTCCCTCCTTTATGCTTTTTTTTCAAGATTTTAGCATACCTATTCATAGTAACAATTATCAAAGCAATAATTCAAGTACTAAACATGACATATATCAAATCATGAGCTTATATTGGAAACAAGTGTAATAAGGAAACATAATAGATCATATAACAACTAAGATCAATTACACCATGTATTCACCATACTTAGATACGTCATTGATCATAATCCAACCATAGTTATCCATTAATTCTTAGAAATAAATACATAGTAGGAAGATGATACATAATATCCAATACAAATGCTCAGAGAGTCATGCACGCAACTATATCAGAACAACATAACATTAATACAATAGTGATCTCAATTGTGTTCCTAAAACCACTTTTAGACAGAACATTTAGAGGGGTGGGGACTTTCCGTTCACCACCCATGTACTTCCTAATAATAGGTGTGCTCAAAATAGCCATGGGTTAAAATTTGCATGCTTTTACAATGGAGTTAATAATAAATTATCCTATAAATAGAACTTGCTTTATTCCTTATAATAACCATCATACGTGGGTATGATCTGCATGTACATTCCTAAAAAATAGATAATACTTGGCTACCAAGGTATCCTTTGCGTGGTGTGCACTTCAAGTCTACTTTTAGTCTGTCCCTAGAAAAATGGTTGAGTCCTTAATTTTCCTGTATGCGCGATCCCGCGCGCAACCCTTATGCATGCTTCTACTTTCATGTGTGCGTGTGTTCCTACCTTTTTTTATACTTAGTCATTTTCTCAACCCAAAAATCTTGTATCCCCAAAGAGAAATAATAACAAGTGTTTCATTTAGAGCTTGTAAAACAAATGAAGGTACGAAGACAAATTTCTATGCATGTTTTCTTTGTGGACTTTTCATACACAAAACAAGAGGTTTCTTTTAACCACAATTACTCTTCACAACTTCTAGTTTGTGTAAGAAAGGAAGGTATAATCATCCTAATGAAGTAGTATAAATAATACATTCAATACACAAGAACCATTCATTAAACCTAGGCAGTATGTACACTTGAAAAGTGTGATCTACTATGTCATTCATAGAAGAAGTTCAAAAAAACGTTTTTTTGAGAACACCCATAGAAGAAGTTAAAAAGAACATTTTTTTAACACCCATACAAGAAGTGTTTTCCTTATGGAATCAAAAGTAGGCTATAATTCATCATTTCATCATAAACATGATAATAAAGATGACAACATCACTATCACAAGGTCAAACAAGTTGTGTCCAACAAGTACACTTAACTAAACATAGTTCAAACTCAAACCAAATAATAATGAATTCATATACATATGGTTTTATATGAGGCACATAAATAAGTGATATAGTTTTTAGGATAAGTTGTTAGGATCTTGACTACTCAAAATTATTTTGGATAATGCTCACAATTGAACAAGATATTTTCTAAAACACCCCTAATGTGATTAAGGAACCCTCGACCAAAAATTTAGACATAAGGAGCAGCCCAAGATAAATGGCGGGGGTACTAGTGAGGATGCACAATTACTTGTGGTGGTAATAAAATAAGTGGACAAGATCAACTAACAATATCAATGTCAGAAACCAATCTGGAACAACCCAAAACCTATAAAATAACCATTGGTTTCTCCAAAACACACACTGGGTGTAAAAGTTATGTCCAAACAAAGTTAAGTTCAAAGTTGAAATCTTGAAAATGACTAAAACTAACCAAATTGGATTTTGGAAAACCAACTTCTAACTGGTAACTCCTACACTAAGACCAATTCCAAAAGGTACAAAGTGGGCTTGATTTCATATTTTAATAAAATAAATTTAAAGTATACAAATATTGAAATTAATATAAAGGTAAATGTAAACAATGTCATCAATTTAATTTTTCCCCAAAAAATGTCATTGGCCACTATGTAAATATTGGGATAGACTCCATCAACCATTATACAATTTGTCGTCTGGTAGACCTTCAAACGCTGAAGATAAGGGATTGTGCAGATATAAATGTTTTCGGTAGAATATTATATATATATATATATATATATATATATATATATATATATATATATATATATATATTCCTTAAAATTTGTCTAAAATTTGGACAACTTAACAAGGGCCAAAAATTAGAAATTAATGATTACATTCAATCTTTCAACATGTGAACAAATTGGCAAGAAATTGGACTTGAAAATAAAAACAACCAATCTTTCAACCCATAGCTTCAACATTGATTACATAAGTTTTTGTGGAATCACAACAAGGATTATAATGCTTATAAAACTATACAGGGAGGTTTAATATTGTTTAGAATATTATAAAACTACTTGAAGAAAATGGGATTCTTTAGGCCCATAAGAAGTGCAAATACCTGTTAGAACATAATATTAAGTGTTCATAATATTTGGTTTATAATTAAATAATATAGAATATAGTTTATATTCTTTATTATTTAATATAAACTTTATATTAGGTTTATTATTTGTTAATTAACTAATTATTTATTTAAATCGGGGTGTACCCCGTCACTTAATAGTTATAACCCTTCAGGTTATTTAAATATGACAATGGGCCATAATCGGATGTATGAAATCTACTCTGGGTTAAAAACATGGAGCAGGAAGTGAGAAAGGGAGTTTTGGATTGTTATTAGTTTCTCAATGCATGAAAAATTCTTCTGTGGTTTTTTACCCCTATGGGGTTTTCCACGTTATATTTGGTGTTATGTGTAAATGTGTTATTTCTTGTACCTGCTAAAATTTTAAATGTTTGGTTGATTAAATTAATATGTTATATAATTTATTAATGTCTTGGTTCTAATATGGTAACAGAGCGGTTAGGTATTGGTTATTAATTAAATTAACCAATATTCATGTCCATTGGGTGGTTAATTGATTAGGAATAATTATTTAACCCACCCATTTCCTCTCTAGGACATGTTAATGTTAATGAATATTGGTGTGTGTGGACAGGTGAGAGGTGATTTCATTTCTACCGGAACGCCTTGATTTTTGTAAGTTATCATGGTAATTACCTTTCATGATGTTGTAACTGCAGAAATGAAGATAAATATGTTAAGACACATCTTTTGATCTTAGAGGAATGTGTTGCTGATCTGGACCCTTGTTTGCTGTAACTTGATACTTGGGACAGAAGTTATTATTGCTTGTGTGATTGCTAATGAGACAACAGACTTGTCGTATGCTTGATGAACTCTATTCACTGATTGACAGCACACCTTGAATCAATTCCATTGATCCAAGGTATGTTGTGGCCTTCTTATGATCGCTTTGTCGATTTACTTTTAAACCAGACTGAAGGTTGATATAAATGTTGCAGCACCTGATTTCAGGTATGAATATCTGGTACGTAGATGCCAATGAAAAAGGTTCGATTCTCGAACCACACACCATTGTAATGCTAGACAGCGTAAGACGATAAGGGCCTGGATGCAAGTGGCACAGGTATGTGGAACTTAGGACGAAATGTCCTGCTTAATGTTGAATATGACTGTCAGGCGGAAAGACTTGATATGGAAACTAGTTAATTAAATATTAGGGGATTAAACCCTAACCTACCCCTAAGTTTTATCTTATACCCTAACTACTATCCTATATGGATTTTAGATTTCATAAGGGAGAAAATAGATATAAATTCCATTAACCTATGAACTAGGCGAATGACCTAGATATGGACTATTAAAATCCTAAACTAATCCTAACCTAAGGAAGGGGACGCATAGACCCATGTGGATGGAAAGGATAAGGGGGGGAAGGTAGGAAATTTAATGGGACAGTAAATGAAGCCCTTACATGTACAGCGCCAAGTTTGGCGGGAACAAAGAAAAGTTGGAGGCGTCCAACTAGCTTAGAAACTAAATGGAATTTATATGCAAATTTGAAATTTGGAAACTCACCAACCCGAGTCGGCGGTGGCGTGAGGAATGAGGAAAGGCAGTGCATTCAATGCATTAATTATCTTGGTCTTAGCGACCAGCTCGCCTTGGAAAGAGGATAGAGGAAAAAGGAAAATTGTTTGTTGCTGTGTGCATTTGGATTTTAGTTGCTCTGCATTTTGTTTCTCCATGGTTCTGTCGAACCAGCTGTGTTTTGATTATTATCTCTGTTCTTTGGAAAAACAAAGGCTATTCTTGAGCCTGTGGAAGTTAGTGACTGGTTGGAAAGCCTGGCCGAGGACGTCGTGGAGAGAAACAACTCCAGTGGGCGCGGTTTTCTTCGAGCCACAAGAAAAAAAATTAACAGGCATGTTAAGCCCTTCTCCTTAAACCGCTTGCTTTTGCTTAATAGTCTCATTAAAACAACCCTGCTCTTATGATGGGGGTTTTGGTTATTTGATTTGGCTGTTACGTTGAGATGATTTCGAGTTGAGTCATTTTCTTTTGCTGTACACGGCTTGAGCATTCTTTGCATAATGATTAAGTTGAATACACTGTCCTTGCTGTGTGGTTCGTTTCGGCAGTGTTGGGTATTCGCTTTATTACCATTTTGGGTTGTGCTAATAAATACATTAGCTAAATGAATATCACTTCTGAGTTCTGAGCATTCTTGTGAAAATGAAAAGATGAGATGATTTGTATGTCTGGTTGAACTGTCCTTAAAAGAATGAACACGACTTGGGTATTCTCGGGTGTTTGAAGAAAATGATTGTTCTTCTTATTGAAATCATTAATGAATTATGTTTTCTCTTTGCTGCTTCGAAATCTGAAGGTAATGGGAAAGAGGATTTTATTGTGCATTTTGGATGCGGTTTGATCTTCTAGTCTGAACTGTCATCATGAAAACGAACATGGCTTAGTGTTTCTGTGCAAATGAATGAAACAAATGAGATTTGGCTTGCTGTTGAGATTGTTTTGACTGTACCTTGCTTGCGCATCTATTACCCTATGTGGGTTTGCATTGATAAAGGCATTGTTATGCGAATATTGTATTTCTGAGTTCAGTGTGTGGAAACGTTTGGGAAAAACAAAGCTGTGGTGATATTAATAGACTATTATGCGAGTTATAATTCCTTGATGTTTTTTTTTATTTGCATAAAACACGGGTTCCCTGGGACAGTAAGGTTATTGTAGCATCTTACTTTGTCTGTACTAATTTGATATGGTATTCTGAAAACTCTCATTATTAGGATGAAAGTGTGACTGTTGTAGTTCTTTTGGTACTAATGTTTATAGACCAGTTGCAATGAACTCTGGTCAACTTTTTGGAAAGGTAATAGTAGTTTTCAATTACTGAATATACTACTCTGAATGAATTATACTATTGGAGTATGTCTGCTCTAAATAAGAGGTATTTGGATAGACAGTAGAAGAGGTGATATGATCTTGCTCCCTTATATTCGATTATTGATTTTCGTTTATTTCTCTTTGGACTGTTATCATTGATTGATATCACGTTTGGATTAAAACTTCTAGTACAGCTATGAGGAAAAGAAAGAGAGTGTGAATGGATAATTTGAATTAATGATCATTTTTCTCTCATACAGTTGGAAATCTATAATTGTTATGGAACGAATTTCGTACTGCTTGGGTTAAGCATTTGTATTTAATTGTTGTTTGCTTGTTCTCTTCAGCGTTTGATTGCTTGAAATCAGATGAGTTGTATGAAGGAAGGGACAATAATTCGGTTTAGATTTTAGTTAAGATCTATCTTTTGAATTCACAACTATTGTAAGAGAATGGAATTGATAGCATTTATGTTAGAACAGCAGTTGCATAATTGTGTTTTTAGTTCTTACAGATGTTTGTAATCTGGAACTGTTGAAGGAAATTACTTCTTGTAATAATTATTTGGGAAAGAGGGCAGTAATCCTTTGTCTGATTAGGAGGGTTATTGGATGATTGAGTTGATATGTTGTTCATCCTTTTTGGTATTTAATTCTTGAATGATGTTCATATTAACGTTTCATAAAAGCAGGGTTCTTTTATTGAGACAGTTAATTAAAAGCACCTCATTTTAAAGACAAGTGCTTAATATGCTCAGTTCAATGAACTGACCCGTGCAAGTAATTTTGCAGATGAAACTTGAGTATAAATGAAGACATGGTTGTTTTCCGATACTTCTTTGATTAACTGAAGATGGATTGTATTGATAGCTATTACTCCTCCACGAGGAAATGAGAAAGGAAGAAGTTACATTCTTCTATCTTTATGAGTTGTAATGTTGTTTGATATAAACAAAGTCCAGTCGTTTGGACTGGCAAATGTATAGATTGTAAATCTGATGGATGAATACAAGTAAAAGTGTGATATTTTCAATAACTGTATCAGTTTGATATTGTTGAATAAGTTTGAGAATATAACATTATTCCTTGACTTGGAATTATTCAAATGTTAATGGATGAATTTAAAAGGAAATAACATCTATTCTTTACCTGAATGCAACTTTTACGTTGAAATGTGCAATTAGTTCATACTTGGGTTAAGATGAATTTTGAATTGACATTAAAAAGATTTAGATAAACACGAAATCCTAATTGGAAGGTATTCAGGATTAGTTTGAAAGCTAAGGGATATCAAATAACTTAGGGGCAGCCGAACCTTGTATTCAGACTCCGTTAATAGCCTCGAATGTTTAAATTCAGAAAATAAAGATATGGGAAATCATATCTATTGTTAACAGACCTTAACTAAGTAAGGTTAAGGAGGATAAATGAATAAATTCATTTAGAATTAGACCTCGTTTAAATGACGTCTAATAAGATGGAATTCTGAATTTGTTTACAGTTGTGGAAAACTTGGTTAAGTTTAATAGGTTAAACTTATTAAGTTTATCGATAATGGACTGATTAGTCCAAAGATTAAGAAAGGAACCAAGAAGTGAATAGGCAACCCTTCGGTATGAAGGAGGAGATGCGTATTAAGCTAGAAGATGGATTAAGTCTCTCTTAGCTACATACAACTGTAACAAGAACAAGGATAAAGGATCAGCATGGCTGCTGAAAGTTGATCTTAAATACTAAGATTATAACCAAATCACAATTGAGCTGGATGTGTACCCTCGATGAGAGGATTCCGTAGGACATTGACATACGCCAGCTACAATATGGTGTCTTCGTGAAGGCGGGGCCTTCATGACGACACAATGTTATAGCTGACATATTACAATGCCCTTCCGAATTAAATCATCAAGTTTACATAAGCTGGATAATAAGTTCTTGGCTGGGGATAGAAATGTGATCACGTATACGGAGTGACTCCGGAGGACTAAAGGTAACTAGACACACGGAGTCATCTAGGAATGACACCGTATGTCTGCGTATCTTTAGTTACCATGAGTAACTTCCTATACTCGTTCATATTGCTAGTTGAGGTTAGAGTTTGACCTTAAATGGAAGGACTGGTAGAGACCAGGAAAGACCATTCTAGATAACAGACGAAGTGAGGTGAAGGACGTATTCCATTGGTGTGTATCACATCTAGGAATATGATCATGCAAAGCATGTGAAAATCTTTGGCCAAAGTATCGCAAGTGCTGGTTGCGTTGTCCTAATCACCTAGTTTAAGATGCAGGATGTCAGATGAATATCAGTAACAGATATTCAGATAGGCTTCTTAAATGGATCACTTCGATAACCGGAAATGGTAAAAGAACCCTGTATATTCATTATACTATGCATGAATTAACATGAAGGATCGGTAAGTCGCCGAGTCATGAAATGAGAGATCGCTGAAACTCCGAGCCATAAAGTGGGAGGTCGGTAGTTCTTCGAGTCATTTACAACAGCATATGGTATCTGTTATATGATTGAATGGCACTGAATGTGTGTTCCATATTGCAAATATGTGAACAGAGAACATTAGTTTTAAAAGGAAATTGTGTGATCCAAACTGCATTAATTGGACAGAGAACAATTATTAAAACTTGAACGTGTGTTTGAATTATATAATTCATAACAGGGAACGTTGTATATAAAAAAAAAATTCCCTTGTTCTAGTATCTTAAAATGGGGATGTTACATCTTGGTATCAGAGCTGAAGGTTGCAGCTCTTGGACCTAATGAGTCCACAATTTAATAAGGTTTACATTTTCTTATTGAACAGAAAATGGTCAGAACAAGAAGAAATGCTGCGAACAACCCGTTACCGGGTGGAGAAGCAGCTACTGCTCAAAAGCTGGATGAAATCCTTGCTGCCCTACTAGACACGAGAGATCGTTTGACTGTTTTGGAATAGCAGTCAATGGGAAATGAAGAGGAGGAAGAAGAAGCTGATATAAATGATCAGCCACCTCCTGTGGACAACACCAATGGAGGGAATCCGGGTGTTGATAATAGTAATGTGAATGCTCCTAATCATCCTGAAAATAAAAGGGCAAGATTAGTAGCTGAACTTACAAATGACATAAAGAGAATAAGTCCTCCAAAGTTTGATGGAACAACCCTTGGGGATGGAGCTGAGAATTGGCTCAGTGAAATGGAGAAGTACTTTGCAATAAGAAACTTCTCCGAGGAGACCAAAGCGATATGGGGAGCATATCAGCTTTCTCATGAAGCATCATCATGGTGGGACAACCGTAAGGTTGAGTTGAATATTGTCGAATCAGACATAACTTGGGATCAATTTAAGGGTTACTTTAGGCAACGGTGGCTGCCTCAACTCTATTTTGATAGGAAAATGACTGAATTTCAGAACTGGTCGCAAGGAAGGCTGACGGTGACAGAATACTGGGAAGGGTTTACTAAACTCCTTAAGTATGTGCCGCAGTACCAAGCTGACGAGAAGTTCAGAATACGAAAGTTCATAATGGGACTAAATCCCATCATTGGTGGTGAAGTGGATGTCCACGGTCCAACCACCATGGAAGGAGTTGTCGAAAAGGCAATAAGACAGGAACAGAAATTGAGAGCAATTTCTGCTCATAGGGAAGAGATAAGGAAGAAGATTCCCAATTCTTCTTCATCTCTCGCACCCAAAAGGGGGCCTTGGAAAAGGTTTGGTGTGAAAAACAAAATTGTTGTAGATAACAACAAGAAATCTGTAATGAACAAACCTGTAAATAGTGTGCGGAACAGCTTCGCAAAAGTTAGTGGCAATGGACAAAAGTCCTATGGGAGCCAGAATGATAACTTCAAAGCTGGTAACAAATTTGAGCCTAGGAAAGGGCCAGTTGGAGGATGCTTCAACTATGGAAAGGACCATTACGCGAGTCACTGTCCTCTGAAAAAGGATGATCGCGATCAGCAGCATAGGATACACGCTGCGGTGGCTAACAGACAAGCTGAAAAGCAAGTTACGCCTATAGAAGTTCCAGGTAAGTTATTCGGTACACCTGTAGTCATACTTTTTGATACTGGAGCCACTGAATGCTTTATTTCTACTAAACTTGCAATGAAATTAAAAAGAAAGGCTGAACGAATGGATAAGACATGGACAGTGCATTATGGGAATAATGTTGTCCATACAGTCGAAATGTGCCTTTTTGGGGCAATTCTTGACTTGCCCAGTTTCTCCACCGAAGTTGACCTGTATGTCACTCCTTTAGGATCATATGATATCATTATTGGAGTTAACTGGTTGGCAGAACATAAGGCAAAGGTCGACTGTTATGAAAAACAAATTTGTTGTTTTGACGACCTGCAGAAAGCAGCAGTCATTCAAGGTGTAAAGCGTGAAGTTGCAGTTAGGAAACTAACAGCTATGCAACTAAAAAGGGCTAAAAATAGAGGCTGCACCTTGTATGCAGTAAAAATGACAGAAAATGCTGAGGAGGATAATGATTTCATGGAAAGATATCCATTATTAAGGGATTTCAGTGATGTATTTCCGGAGGAATTACCAGGTCTTCCACCCAAACGAGAGTTTGACTTTGCAATAGAAATCAAGCCAGGAACTGAACCCATATCTAAGGCACCTTATAGAATGACCACCCTCGAGTTGGTAGAGCTAAAGGCTCAATTACAGGAACTTTTGACTAAGGGGCTGATAAGACCAAGCGTCTCACCATGGGGAGCGCCGGTAATTTTTGTAAAGAAAAAGGATGGCACATTGAGACTGTGCATTGATTATAGAATGTTGAACAAGGCAACTATTAAGAATCGATACCCACTTCCTAGGATTGATGATCTGTTCGACCAGATGCGTGGAGCATCAGTCTATTCAAAAATAGATCTTCGATCTGGGTATCATCAGCTGAGAATAAAGGAAGAAGATATTCATAAAACAGCTTTTAGAACAAGGTACGGGCATTATGAATTCACGGTGTTACCTTTTGGGTTGACAAATGCACCTGCCGCCTTCATGAATCTGATGAACAATATTTTTCAAGAATACCTAGACAAGTTTGTGCTTGTATTCTTAGACGACATTCTTATATACTCTAAAAATGTCGAAGAGCACCAAGAACATTTAAGGGTAGTGCTGGAAGTTTTAAGAAAGAGGAAGTTGTATGGTAAACTGTCTAAATGTTCCTTTTATGATGCAGAGGTGCATTATTTGGGACACGTTATAAGCAAGAACGGAATAGCTGTAGACCCTTCAAAGATCGCAGCTATAACCGAGTGGCCTGCGCCTAAGAACGTGCATGAAGTAAGAAGCTTCATGGGCTTGGCAGGATATTATAGAAAGTTCGTTAAGGATTTTTCAAAAATTGCTGCCCCAATCACTTCACTGCAAAAGAAGGATAAGAAATTTGTCTGGACTGACAAATGTGAATCTGCCTTTAAAAATTTAAAGGAACAGTTAACTACAGCACCTATTTTAACTGTACCAGATCCAAATGGAAATTTTATGGTTGTAACGGATGCATCGGGAGAAGGCCTTGGAGGTATTCTGTTACAGAATGACCATGTTATAGCTTATGAAAGCAGAAAGCTTAAGTTACATGAACAGAATTATGCTCCACACGACCTAGAGCTCGCTGCCATTGTACATGCACTTCAAATGTGGAGGCATTACCTTTTAGGCAAACCTTTTGAGTTAAAAACTGACCATCTGGGGTTGAAGTATATTTTTACTCAGCCAAATTTGAATGCAAGACAACGAAGATGGTTAGAATTTCTGTCTCAGTATGATTTTGATATAAGCTACATCAAAGGCAAGGAAAATAGAGTGGCAGATGCTCTGAGTCGAAGGAAGCACATCTCTGCTCTTATAACGTTAAGAACTCAGTTTAAGGATGAGGTGAAAGATGCCTTGGAATCAGATCCTTATTTCCAGCAAGTTAAAACAACACTTGCTGCAGATCCAAAGGATGTGAGGTATAAAGGATTTCGCTTTGATAGCGAAGGAATTCTGAGGTTCGAAAACAGGGTCTATATACCCTTGGCAAATGATTTAAGAAGGAAATTGTTAACTGAATTTCATAATTCACCTTTTTCTGGACACCCTGGCATTACGAAAATGCTTGTTGATCTTAAGAAGCAATACTTCTGGAAGGGAATGAAAAAGGATGTGGTGGAATTTGTAACACACTGCTTGGAATGTCAGCGTGTTAAGGTGGAACATATGCATCCCGCTGGATTATTGTATCCCCACAGCGTTCCACAGTACAAATGGCAAGTGATAACGATGGATTTCGTTCAAGGATTGCCTATGTCAAGGAATAAGCATGATATCATCCTGGTTGTCGTCGAAAAATTAACCAAAGTGGCACACTTCATTGCTGGTAATTTGAAAGACGATGCACCAGTGTTAGCAAGAAGATTTGTACATGAAATTTTCAGATTGCATGGAATACCCGAATTGATCATATCAGACAGAGATCCGAGGATGACATCAAGGTTTTGGCAAATGCTTAATGCGGCCTTGGGAACTAAATTAAACTTCAGCTCTGCATATCATCCGGAGACGGATGGACAGACCGAGAGAGTCAATCAAGTTTTAGAGGACATGTTAAGAATGTATTGCATGGACCAGCAGTATAAATGGGAGGAATACCTTCCGCTGGTTGAATTTGCCTACAATAATACATACCACGCCTCTTTAAAAATGGCGCCCTTTGAAGCATTGTATGGAAGAAAATGTAGAACCCCTGTTAGCTGGGACAGCGTAGAGGACAGAGAGGTAATTGGGCCAGAAATCCTCACGGAAATGGAACAACAAATCAAAATGATTCGGGAACATCTAAAGGAGGCTGCCAATAGGCAAAAGAGTTATGCAGACTTAAAGCGGGTTGATAGGAATTATAAACTTGGTGAGAAGGTCTTTCTTCGGGTTAAGCCGAAAAAGAGCTCAATAACTTTTGGCAAGGCTGCCAAGTTGTCGCCACGTTACGTGGGACCTTTTGAAATTGTTGAAATAATCAACCCTGTAGCTTATCGTCTAGCATTACCTCCTGCTTTATCACAAATGCATGATGTTTTTCATATTTCTTTGCTTAAGAAATACGTAACAGATTTATCACATGTGCTGAATTGGAATTCCTTGCAGGTCCAAGACCCAGGAATAATCGTGATTAAGCCCATTCGAGTGCTGGGAACTCACCAGTTGTGCTTAAGAAATCGTGAAGTGAATCAATGTAAGGTCCAGTGGGACCAGTTTAGCGAAGAAAGTGCAACTTGGGAAAATCTCGAAGAAATGAGATCTGCTTTTCCATACTTGTTTGATCGAAATTGAAATTCGAAAAACTGATAATTCTACCAAATTTAGACAATTATTGGTCTATTTTACAGTTATCTTAAAACACTGTTTTAAAGAGTGAATCTGTTTTTGGTATGAACTTATGAATGGAAGGACAATAACTGAATTTTGTCCTAGAAACTCCTTGAATTGGTTAATTTGATCATCGGGACGATGATTCTTTAAGAAGGGAGGAATGTAACGCCTTGATTTTTGTAAGTTATCATGGTAATTACCTTTCATGATGTTGTAACTGCAGAAATGAAGATAAATATGTTAAGACACATCTTTTGATCTTAGAGGAATGTGTTGCTGATCTGGACCCTTGTTTGCTGTAACTTGATACTTGGGACAGAAGTTATTATTGCTTGTGTGATTGCTAATGAGACAACAGACTTGTCATATGCTTGATGAACTCTATTCGCTGATTGACAGCACACCTTGAATCAATTCCATTGATCCAAGGTATGTTGTGGCCTTCTTATGATCGCTTTGTCGATTTACTTTTAAACCAGACTGAAGGTTGATATAAATGTTGCAGCACCTGATTTCAGGTATGAATATCTGGTACGTAGATGCCAATGAAAAAGGTTCGATTCTCGAACCACACACCGTTGTAACGCTAGACAGCGTAAGACGATAAGGGCCTGGATGCAAGTGGCACAGGTATGTGGAACTTAGGACGAAATGTCCTGCTTAATGTTGAATATGACTGTCAGGCGGAAAGACTTGATATGGAAACTAGTTAATTAAATATTAGGGGATTAAACCCTAACCTACCCCTAAGTTTTATCTTATACCCTAACTACTATCCTATATGGATTTTAGATTTCATAAGGGAGAAAATAGATATAAATTCCATTAACCTATGAACTAGGCGAATGACCTAGATATGGACTATTAAAATCCTAAACTAATCCTAACCTAAGGAAGGGGACGCATAGACCCATGTGGATGGAAAGGATAAGGGGGGGGAGGTAGGAAATTTAATGGGACAGTAAATGAAGTCCTTACATGTACAGCGCCAAGTTTGGCGGGAACAAAGAAAAGTTGGAGGCGTCCAACTAGCTTAGAAACTAAATGGAATTTATATGCAAATTTGAAATTTGGAAACTCACCAACCCGAGTCGGCGGTGGCGTGAGGAATGAGGAAAGGCAGTGCATTCAATGCATTAATTATCTTGGTCTTAGTGACCAGCTCGCCTTGGAAAGAGGATAGAGGAAAAAGGAAAATTGTTTGTTGCTGTGTGCATTTGGATTTTAGTTGCTCTGCATTTTGTTTCTCCATGGTTCTGTCGAACCAGCTGTGTTTTGATTATTATCTCTGTTCTTTGGAAAAACAAAGGCTATTCTTGAGCCTGTGGAAGTTAGTGACTGGTTGGAAAGCCTGGCCGAGGACGTCGTGGAGAGAAACAACTCCAGTGGGCGCGGTTTTCTTCGAGCCACAAGAAAAATTAACAGGCATGTTAAGCCCTTCTCCTTAAACCGCTTGCTTTTGCTTAATAGTCTCATTAAAACAACCCTGCTCTTATGATGGGGGTTTTGGTTATTTGATTTGGCTGTTACGTTGAGATGATTTCGAGTTGATTCGTTTTCTTTTGCTGTACGCGGCTTGAGCATTCTTTGCATAATGATTAAGTTGAATACATTGTCCTTGCTGTGTGGTTCGTTTCGGCAGTGTTGGGTATTCGCTTTATTACCATTTTGGGTTGTGCTAATAAATACATTAGCTAAATGAATATCACTTCTGAGTTCTGAGCATTCTTGTGAAAATGAAAAGATGAGATGATTTGTATGTCTGGTTGAACTGTCCTTAAAAGAATGAACACGACTTGGGTATTCTCGGGTGTTTGAAGAAAATGATTGTTCTTCTTATTGAAATCATTAATGAATTATGTTTTCTCTTTGCTGCTTCGAAATCTGAAGGTAATGGGAAAGAGGATTTTATTGTGCATTTTGGATGCGGTTTGATCTTCTAGTCTGAACTGTCATCATAAAAACGAACATGGCTTAGTGTTTCTGTGCAAATGAATGAAACAAATGAGATTTGGCTTGCTGTTGAGATTGTTTTGACTGTACCTTGCTTGCGCATCTATTACCCTATGTGGGTTTGCATTGATAAAGGAATTGTTATGTGAATATTGTATTTCTGAGTTCAGTGTGTGGAAACGTTTGGGAAAAACAAAGTTGTGGTGATATTAATAGACTATTATGCGAGTTATAATTCCTTGATGTTTTTTTTTTATTTGCATAAAACACGGGTTCCCTAGGACAGTAAGGTTATTGTAGCATCTTACTTTGTTGTACTAATTTGATATGGTATTCTGAAAACTCTATGAAATGAAAGTGTGACCTGTTGGTTCTTTTGGTACTAATGTTTATAGACCAGTTGCAATGAACTCTGGTCAACTTTTTGGAAAGGTAATAGTAGTTTTCAATTACTGAATATACTACTCTGAATGAATTATACTATTGGAGTATGTCTGCTCTAAATAAGAGGTATTTGGATAGACAGTAGAAGAGGTGATATGATCTTGCTCCCTTATATTCGATTATTGATTTTCGTTTATTTCTCTTTGGACTGTTATCATTGATTGATATCACGTTTGGATTAAAACTTCTAGTACAGCTATGAGGAAAAGAAAGAGAGTGTGAATGGATAATTTGAATTAATGATCATTTTTCTCTCATACAGTTGGAAATCTATAATTGTTATGGAACGAATTTCGTACTGCTTGGGTTAAGCATTTGTATTTAATTGTTGTTTGCTTGTTCTCTTCAGCGTTTGATTGCTTGAAATCAGATGAGTTGTATGAAGGAAGGGACAATAATTCGGTTTAGATTTTAGTTAAGATCTATCTTTTGAATTCACAACTATTGTAAGAGAATGGAATTGATAGCATTTATGTTAGAACAACAGTTGCATAGTTGTGTTTTTAGTTCTTACAGATGTTTGTAATCTGGAACTGTTGAAGGAAATTACTTCTTGTAATAATTATTTGGGAAAGAGGGCAGTAATCCTTTGTCTGATTAGGGAGGGTTATTGGATGATTGAGTTGATATGCTGTTCATCCTTTTTGGTATTTAATTCTTGAATGATGTTCATATTAACGTTTCATAAAAGCAGGGTTCTTTTATTGAGACAGTTAATTAAAAGCACCTCATTTTAAAGACAAGTGCTTAATATGCTCAGTTCAATGAACTGACCCGTGCAAGTAATTTTGCAGATGAAACTTGAGTATAAATGAAGACATGGTTGTTTTCCGATACTTCTTTGATTAACTGAAGATGGATTGTATTGATAGCTATTACTCCTCCACGAGGAAATGAGAAAGGAAGAAGTTACATTCTTCTATCTTTATGAGTTGTAATGTTGTTTGATATAAACAAAGTCCAGTCGTTTGGACTGGAAAATGTATAGATTGTAAATCTGATGGATGAATACAAGTAAAAGTGTGATATTTTCAATAACTGTATCAGTTTGATATTGTTGAATAAGTTTGAGAATATAACATTATTCCTTGACTTGGAATTATTCAAATGTTAATGGATGAATTTAAAAGGAAATAACATCTATTCTTTACCTGAATGCAACTTTTACGTTGAAATGTGCAATTAGTTCATACTTGGGTTAAGATGAATTTTGAATTGACATTAAAAAGATTTAGATAAACACGAAATCCTAATTGGAAGGTATTCGGGATTAGTTTGAAAGCTAAGGGATATCAAATAACTTAGGGGCAGCCGAACCTTGTATTCGGACTCCGTTAATAGCCTCGAATGTTTAAATTCAGAAAATAAAGATATGGGAAATCATATCTATTGTTAACAGACCTTAACTAAGTAAGGTTAAGGAGGATAAATGAATAAATTCATTTAGAATTAGACCTCATTTAAATGACGTCTAATAAGATGGAATTCTGAATTTGTTTACAGTTGTGGAAAACTTGGTTAAGTTTAATAGGTTAAACTTATTAAGTTTATCGATAATGGACTGATTAGTCCAAAGATTAAGAAAGGAACCAAGAAGTGAATATGCAACCCTTCGGTATGAAGGAGGAGATGCGTATTAAGCTAGAAGATGGATTAAGTCTCTCTTAGCTACATACAACTGTAACAAGAACAAGGATAAAGGATCAGCATGGCTGCTGAAAGTTGATCTTAAATACTAAGATTATAACCAAATCACAATTGAGCTGGATGTGTACCCTCGATGAGAGGATTCCGTAGGACATTGACATACGCCAGCTACAATATGGTGTCTTCGTGAAGGCGGGGCCTTCATGACGACACAATGTTATAGCTGACATATTACAATGCCCTTCCGAATTAAATCATCAAGTTTACATAAGCTGGATAATAAGTTCTTGGCTGGGGATAGAAATGTGATCACGTATACGGAGTGACTCCAGAGGACTAAAGGTAACTAGACACACGGAGTCGTCTAGGAACGACACCGTATGTCTGCGTATCTTTAGTTACCATGAGTAACTTCCTATACTCGTTCATATTGCTAGTTGAGGTTAGAGTTTGACCTTAAATGGAAGGACTGGTAGAGACCAGGAAAGACCATTCTAGATAACAGATGAAGTGAGGTGAAGGACGTATTCCATTGGTGTGTATCACATCTAGGAATATGATCATGCAAAGCATGTGAAAATCTTTGGCCAAAGTATCGCAAGTGCTGGTTGCGTTGTCCTAATCACCTAGTTTAAGATGCAGGATGTCAGATGAATATCAGTAACAGATATTCAGATAGGCTTCTTAAATGGATCACTTCGATAACCAGAAACGGTAAAAGAACCCTGTATATTCATTATACTATGCATGAATTAACATGAAGGATCGGTAAGTCGCCGAGTCATGAAATGAGAGATCGCTGAAACTCCGAGCCATAAAGTGGGAGGTCGGTAGTTCTTCGAGTCATTTACAACAGCATATGGTATCTGTTATATGATTGAATGGCACTGAATGTGTGTTCCATATTGCAAATATGTGAACAGAGAACATTAGTTTTAAAAGGAAATTGTGTGATCCAAACTGCATTAATTGGACAGAGAACAATTATTAAAACTTGAACGTGTGTTTGAATTATATAATTCATAACAGGGAACGTTGTATATAAAAAAAAAATTTCCCTTGTTCTAGTATCTTAAAATGGGGATGTTACACAAAGCTCCATCAAAATAGGGTTTCAATTTTTTCCATTGTAAGCGTGAAAAAATATTGTATCATTGTAAATTCTAAGGTTAAATTTCATGTGGAATTTAAAATCTCTTGCCCTGGTAAATGTTATTTAATCTCTTACCCTGCCCATGTCCGACCCCCTTTAATTAGGGTTTATTTCATGTCTTTATAAATCACGTATACATACTAGAGTTTAAAACAATAATAATCTTTTTTATAAAATATGATATATATATATATATATATACAAACTATATATGATATATATATATAGACCATAGCCTATATACAAAGTATATAGGCTATGGTCTATATTAGACATAACCTACAGTTTAGATAGAGTTTATATATAATATAAACTATAATATGATGGCTTTATTATATAGTTTAAAACCACAATATATATATATACCGTCTGAAGTGTGTGCTACCCGGGTTGGTCGGTTGGTGGTTGTGTTGACTTTCCATGTCGTGGCGGTGCATGGTATAACTGTTGTGGTCGGGTGTATAGTAAAGTTGGGAAGTGAGGTAAAAGCTCACCGAGTTTATTTGAATAGTCGGCGGGTGGCAATGTGGAATGCCACGTGGTGTGGTCGAGCTCGTATGACTCATTGAAATTGATTAAAATGGCTCGGTTGTTGATTATGGTGAGTTCATAATATATGAAATGACATATAAAATTAATCTCATCGAGTTGGTGAGACCAAGTTGATAGAAATTGTTGGAGGAATGACAAAGATATGTAGCTTCAAGATCAAAGCAAGAAATCATTCATGGAAGCGATGTATCTTGCATGTAGTGAGGGGAAAAAAAGTTGAAAAAGCCAAACTCTATTCCATTTCCCATATTTTGCTCAAGATGAAAGGGTGTACAAATAGTAGTGGGGTGTGTAACTCCCCCACAAATGTAGCCGTCAAGAAGTGGGAGTTACATTCCCGGAATAGCCAGTCAAATGTAACTCTAATGACGCTCTATGACGTGTTCCATGTATTTAAAATAAATACATGGAAAATAACCTACACCAACACCCCCCCTGAAGCATAGCTTAGGTGGAGACATAGATGAAAACAAGGAGAAGTGGGTCCCGACAAGAAGCCTGATGAGGTACCCACGTAGAAGAAGCTCTCAAAAAGTGGAGTAAAAGGAGAAAACCCAGTGGGAAAAACTCCCCCCCAAAAGAGAGACAAGTCCACTCTCTAATCTAAGAAAGATGCCAAGGATGGGTCCCGGCCATAGACGAGCCTGAAAAGGTACCCATGTACAAAGAGGCAATCTCTTAGAAAGAAGAAGAAGAGAGAAGAAGAGGGAGACGAGAGGGATGCAGAAGATGCCATGGACGGATCTGAACTCTGCAACTCTAGGAAGTCTCCCAGAAGAATGTCGATGACGAGATCCTCTACCTCTGGACTGAAGAAGAGCCACCCACATCGAACTGTGTGCCTGCCCTTAGGAAAAATAGAAATGACATGCTGAAAGTCTGCCCAATCCACTAAGGAAACCAAAGGCAGTAGCACGAAGAACTCTAAGTCTGGTGCACGAAAGTGTGACATAGGTCTAGTGAGTGAGTGCCAAGGAACCGAAGGTAATGCCACGTGCGTAGAAATGTCAGAGTGAAAAAGAGGAACACCCTCAGAAAGAATGTCCAAGTGATGTGAAGGGAACAAAACATCCTCCACAACAGAAAAGGGATCCACGGCTGAGGGTGGATCAATGAAGGTCTCTGGAAATGTGGAAGTGGCATGATTCCCAAAAGGGGCACTCCCAACAACAAAGATGATGAACTCCTCTGAAACACCTGTAGATGGATGAGGGACCTGTAGTACATCACAAGTAGACTCTACGAAAAGACGACTAAGGTCATGCAGATACTCATCCCAATGAGGGGGCTCAACAAACAAAAGAGCGATGTCAGATAGTAGGAGTCATCCAATGAAGGTAGAGGAGTGAAGTGGGCCTCGCACACTGGAAGTGGAAAGGAGGCTGGTGTAATGACAGTGTGAGACTGAGTATGAGACTGCTCGATATCTGATGAGATGTGGGGGGTGACAACAATGTCTGGAATATTGAAGAAAGAGGAGAAGAGTCCTCTGTAGTACTCTCAACATCAGAACTGGATGCACAATCCTCGTCATCAGAAGTAGAACCAAGTGAGCCTGTGTCAGTAGAACTATCATCACACGAATAACAAGAGGAGACAACTGAATCAGTAGCAGCAACAATGGCGGAAGTATGTGAAGGGTCTCCATACAAGGACTGAAGAATGCTCCAGACACGGTGAGGTGGATCTGAGTTTGCCACGTGAAACCAGAGAGAACGAGAGACATGCATCATCATGTGACCAAAGACATGGTCACAAGTGTCAAGGAAGTCCTCTAGATGACGATGATCAGTGGGTGCAGGAACTAGCCCAAGCAAGAAGGGTAAAAGACCCTTGTGGGCGAAGTAACGTTCCATGGAAGCACGCCAAGCTGAATAGGTCTCTCTCCTGGTGAGAAGTGGCGGAGGCTGTAAGGCGATCCTATGACGCTCACGTCTAGAAAGAGCACTCTCCATGATGCAAAATGAAAGATGCACAAAAGCAAGAGGTCGGACTCAATCGATAATGCGTCTACATGTGTAGGCCTAAGAGTACAAACAACCCCCCCAGAATGTGGCACTTTATAAAAGTAGTGCGTTTACAAAATTGACAATGCCATCACGTAGTGTGCAAGAAATCATGCAACTTTGACCAAGGAAGCGCTCAAAAACGAGCAGCGAGTCAAAAGTTATGGCATAAATACAGTTCCCACAACTGATGGAAAAAGTCAATGAATGCTACAAACGCATTAAAAAAGTGCTCAAAACGAGTGCAAAGGGTATCGTGTGACTACTCGTTGGAAACGACATCAAATTTTAGTAGTGGTTTGTTTTGCTTGTGAGGGGGATTAGCCTCCTACCAACCCCGGACCTCGCCCTCCGTCTTCGACACACGTAGGAAGGGCATGATACAAGCAAAATTAGAACCCAGAAATTATTACAATGCCATAAAGAGTGTTTTTATCATCAAAACATCAAAAAAACATATTGTTTTAACCTTTAAACAATGTCTAAAAGGGAAACATGGGGCCCACGATGATCTGGTTCACAGTTGACCGAGCTGGTGTTGCAAAGTGATACGCCAAGGCTGCCAAGTGAATGCAAATCCCAGCGAGATGAAAGTGGATAGGTCTGTGTGCTCGTCCAGAGCTTGTTCCTTGTGGTGCAGGGAATCCTTCAGAGTAGTTGGGAGGTGGTGCAGCCTGAGTGTAGTGTTCACGTGGAGGGTGCAGGTCATTTTTTTGTGTCAGGGTGAATCCAATGAAGAAGACCAATATGGAACCAAGTGTGCATGGGAAGACTCCAATGTAGGTCATAGGGTAGTGAATCTACGTGGAGTTAGAGCCACGTGTTGACTACTGAGCGGTGGGCAGGGAAGGTGCAGCGCTTGATTCGGTGGAGATTCTGTGCAGAGAACCGTCGAGGAAGGAAGAGTTGCAGGTAACCGTCCAAAAAAGTCCCAGTCCACATTTTGGTAACGCCTACAATGTAATAGTGGTGAGTCCAGAGTTACAGGTAATTGTCGAGGAAAGTAATGGCCAAGGTGAACGGAATGCAACCTACGAGCACGAGACTGGAATGCAGATGCACGTTCAATAATGCATAGGATTGGAGACCACGAGTATGGGGTTGCAGAAAAAGCCTATGCATAAGTGTTGAGCAAGGTGGCAGAGAAACCAACGGCGCAGGGTTGAATGGAAGATTCCGGATGCAAGGAATGGCATCGAGGCAAGTTACTTTGCCATGCGAGGAATGCACCAGTGAGCTCATAGGATGGTGAGAGCAGCAGAGCAAGATGGAACCACCCGAACCAAGGACAAGCTTAACCAACAAACAATGTGAGCCAAAACTCAACGTAGGCACAAAAATGACCATGCAGGCACGAGTGGCTAAGAGCAATGTAAGCCGGTGTATCAACGAGCCAAGCAAAAGTGGAGGGAGTAGTGGCAGGGCACAATGCATGAGTCATTTGAAGGATTCATAGCTGGGAACAAGCACGAGTGCACGAGTCAGTGAACATGGTGAATGCAACCGGTCTAGTAGTAAACCCAAGGTAGTAGAAACAACCACGAGCTCAGCAGCTAACAGTGCAAATCGGCCAAACACCCAAGTCGATAAAGAGCACAAGTAGACCAACGGCCAAGGTGCCTCAAAGCCAACTCATGAGCAAACCAAAAAAAACTGCACCTTTTGACCCTGCAATTTCTCTCAACACAGAAAACACCAGCATAAAACCAAACACAAGAACCTCCCTTTTTTATATAAATAAAATGTAAGTAGAGCACAAAACAAGAATGAGAATTTGCACAAGAAACTACGAGGCGGAGAGTAGTAAGCAACCGAGGTGAGCAACATGATTCTGATCCCCAAGCTCTGATACCATGTCGGAGGAATGACAAAGATCTGGAGGGAATCCGTGAGCACCAAAACGTTGCACTCAACCGCAAAACGATGTAGCTTCAAGATCAAAGCAAGAAATCATTCATGGAAGCAATGTGCATGCATTGAGGGGAAAAAAAGTTGAAAAAAACCAAACTCTATTCCATTCCCCATGTGTTGCTCAAGATGAAAGGGTGTACAAATAGTAATGGGGTGTGTAACTCCCCCACAAATGTAGCCTTCAAGAAGTGGGAGTTACATTCCCGGAATAGCCAGTCAAATGTAACTCCAATGACGCTCTATGACGTGTGTAAGAGTCATAATGACACCCTAGGACACCTAAGCATGGTGAAGCACCTATGGAGAGCTATTCCATGTATTTAAAATAAATAAATACATGGAAAATAACCTACACCAACAGAAATTACCAACATATAAAGGAGTAAGAACTCAATTTTTGTTTTGACTATTGTTTTTTAAACTTAAACATAATTTATCGTAAAACCATTTTTTTTAGTTTAGTTTTTTTCAACAAAGAAAAATAGTTAAACTAATTGATATAATTACATGTATATAAGTTATTTTTCAAAATATTGATTTTGTGGCACGACGATTAAATCATCATCATCGTTTATATCGAAAACTAAAAAACTTTCACTCACATTTCGATTGAATTTTATTATTAAACGAATACATTCTTGTGTAGATTATATGCTTGACAAGACCACCTTTTCAATGTAAATTGATCTTTTTTCGATTATGAGGATTAAACAACGACATGGGGATTTATGTTAACCTTGATTTTTTCCTCATTAATTATTTAATTTTATTTATGTGAAAATGGGGTCTAATCATTTTTTGATTGATAAATCTCAGATGTTGAATGGTAATAATTACAACATTTGGAAGATTTGATTGAAGGTAGAATTCATGGATCACAAACTATGGGCAGTTGTGAACAGAACTGAGAAGGCTCTAACTGGAAGACAAACAATTGCGGACAACATCGTTGCGTATCAACAAAACATACAAGAGGTGATGTACATTATTTTGTGAAACATGCAGGATGATTTTCTACTTCATATCAAGAATCAAGAAAGTCCTAGTGAGGCTTGGACTCAATTGGAATTGATGCACGAAGGTACGTGTTTATCGAAAATCATTAAACTGATTTTAGAACTAATGACAACTCCCATGAAGGGAGATGATAAAGTAAAAAATATATTTGGCCAAAATAAAAAATATTAAGTCTCATTTGGATGGGTGTAGTTATAACTTAATTCAGGATAAATTGCTTTATTTCATTATTCAGTTGAATATTCATGAAAATTTTAGAAATTTCATTTCAATTTTGAATTCTAAATATCAAACAGAACGAGAAATTCCAGATTTACAAACCCTTAGTGCTCTCCTGGTTCAAGAAGAGTAAGTTATGACAAATTTATACTCTAAAGAGAACGCCACTCAGGTTCTTCTCACTCAAAAATAAAAAAGTAAATTTTCTAGGTTCAACAAGAATAAAAATCAACTTTTAAACCTCTTAGTAAAGACGAGAAACAAGGAAACTTACAAGTTAGTTTTGATGGTAAATTTCATAACTGTGGGAAATTTGGCCCCAAGAAAAAAGATTATAAATTGAAAAATAAGTCAAATTTCATAAATAAAAATTTGAATAAATTAGATCAAAATCAAGATGAAAATGAAGAAGATAATCATACAGCTAATGTATTCATTCTATAAACTACTAAATGAAAAGTATATGTTATATTTGAATATACTATTGAAAAAGGATTTATTTTTTCATTCATAATTAACTTAGATGGGTTAGTGAAAATGAACTACAAATAATTACAACTGTAAACATACACAAAATGGATTATATGTGCTTTAAAATTTTGCTTCGTTTTTTAGTAGTTTATTCAAAAATAGAACCATGTTCATTTTTGGTATGAAAAACTGATCATATATGACATGTCTAGGCTTAAATTTACCACCTATGAAATGTATTAAAGGGTGCTTACATGGTTATTTTTTGAAGCAAACTCCACTTAAATCCATGAGAAGTGTCCACTATTAGTGGATTATGTTTTTAGTGAATACTATGATTTGATTATCTATTCAGATATGTTATCTATCAAGTCTTATCTCATTTGTAAAGGTTTAAAATAAGATAATAAAGATATATATGTTTTTGATAAAACATTTCTAAAAATTCTTAGTATTTGATAACTAAAATATTATTATATGCATATCAAATGACACTTGGGGAACGCCCTTGCATTTGTATTGGAGATGTCCAATACTGATTGCATCTAATACATATTTTATAAGAATAGTATGTTGAATTTTTTTAACATATTTTAACATGGTTAGTTGTTAAGCATATTGTTAGTTGTTATACAACTAGTGTGTAACTTTTACAGATGGTTAAAAGTGAAATCAATAATGATTTATATTTATATGCTTATTATGATGTCTATATGGATATTGTGACTCTAACCATGGTGATTTTTTGTTAGATATAAAATATAATAGATATATGCTCAAGTTTTTTTGGTGCAGGAACCATTACTTAGAGCAACAAAAAGCAACCAACAGTCTTCATCCCTTCTACTGAGGAAGAGTATAAAAGTTTAATGGAAGCAATGAAGAAGCCATGTGGCTAAAGTGCGTGTTGGAAGAGATATACATGGAAGCTAAATGAAGTATTCCCCTTCTATGTGGTGGTCATAGTTATATTACTCTTGTTAATATTTCAGTTCAACATCATATAACGAAGCATATTGAAGTTCATATGCATGTTATCTAAGAGAAGGTTCTCTATGGTGATAGAGATCTCCAGTACTTCCAGACTAAATATTATACTACAGATATGTTTACAAGACATTGTGTGTTGTAAATTTCTGCAAGTTCCATGTAATGTTTGGCCTTTCAGAGTTTCCATTGAGAGGGAGTGAGCATGGCAATGCCACCTCCTAATAATTGGCCAATTGTTGAATCTTTCTCCTTTATACTTCTACTCTGGTATAAAATATTGTAAAAACATATTTTATGATCTATGTAAACTGATAGAGTTTACGGTATACAATCCAGTGTGTTGCATTTACTTGTAAATGAGCTCCTTGTGTTATAAAAGGCTCCTAGAGATGCGGTTTTAATAATTTTTCCATGAGAAATGGTGGGATGCAATATCACAAATCATGCTTAGCCTAAATCATACTTCTGATTTATGGATTCCAAATCCTTTTATACCAAAAGTTTAGTTGAGCATGATGAAGGTGTTATAATTCCTTCAAAAGACATATGCTAGCATAAACCTTTTCTAATGGTTTATGGATTTGTAAGTCCTGTTGTTGTACAAACAGGTAATGTTGGCATATGAATCCCCACTTAATATTTAGCGGGAGTGTTAGAACATAATATTAAGTGTTCATAATATTTAGTTTATAATTAAATAATATAGAATATAGAATATAGTCTTTATTATTCTAATATTAACTTTAATATTAGTTTTATTAGTTATTAATTAAATAATTATTTATTTAAATCGAGGTGTACCCTGTAACTTAATAATTATAACCTTTCGTGTTATTTAAATATGACAGTGTGACCATAATCAAATGTATGGAATTTACTCAGGGTTAAAAACATGGAGTAGGAAGTGAGGAAGGTAGTTCTGGACCATTAATAGTTTCTCAATAAATGGAAAATGCTTCCATGGTTTTTTACCCCATTAGGGTTTTTCCACATTATATTTGGTGTTATGTGTAAATGTGTTATTTCTTTTACCTTGCTAAATGTTTAAATGTTTGGTTGATTAATTTAATATGTTATATAAATTATTAATGTCTCGGTCCTAATAATACCTACTTCATGAAAAATACATTCAAGATAATATTTTCCCACCTTCAACAAAATAAAAAACAAGAAGTTTCTTTATTTTTCCAACATCAAAATTGCTTGATAAATAAACAATAAAGAGTTGTCATCTATAAAGCTTCATTTTAAGTTCACTTAAAAGGGCAAGCTCTTTATAAAGCTTTCAAGCAATTTTCTTTATTTTTCCAACAAGTTTATTTATTTTTCCAAGCTCTTGATAAATAAACAATAAAGCTTCATAAATATCTTTCCCTTTTAAGGGAACTAAAAACACATAATCACAAGGTTAAAAAAAAAAATCTTCATGATAAAAATTTCTAGTAAATGATACAAGATCTTGATCAAATGTCTCAAAGGTTCCAACTTTTATCAAGGAATGAAGAGGATTTCCTCCCATCCTTATGCAACAGGTACACCCTAAGACCCCTCTGAGCCAAAATACTCCCAACTCCCACCATAATCATATCAAAATGGGGTAGTAAAAGAAGTAACAAACTCACTTCACATAAAACCCCCAATTTTATCACAAAATCACAAGTCACCAACATAAGAGCATATATGCAATTTACAAACGTTGTGAGGAATAATGGTTAATTATCACTGATAGTATTTAGCATACAACACAAGGGGTAAGGAATTGAGTGTAAAAAAGGCATTAAAGCTATTTCAAACTGAGTTTCCTGTAAAAACAAGGCAACTTGGGACACCTAACCACATGTAGACACCATGTTTTCAACACCCTAGGTAACCTACCTACATCCCTCACATTCATATCTAAAATATTAATCGAATCCTATCACTAAGTCATAAATTTATCCTAAATCACATTTACCCCTCATAAAAACTATTTACCTATCTTATTTACTCACCCTAAAACTCCATAACCATCTACCACCCAACATAACCCATTTATCTTAACATCCTAACCCCCTAAACTCCCCTAACCTCTTCCTAAATTTTTCCCTCGTCCTTATACCTGATTTTTTTTAGAAGTGGTTGAAACTAATTTGAATCGAGTTTATCCACTTTTCTCGGATTGCCAGTGATTCTAACTGAATCATCGATGATTATAAAAGAAATACCAAACTCCTTGTTTGAGGATCCTCATCCATCCGAAATGAAGATTTGTTGCATTCAAGACCAAGATGATGCCACCAAAGACATCCAGATGTCTTTAACACCCTTATTACACCCTTGTAAGCTTCAGAAATCTTGTAAAATCCCTACAACATTATCCATCTGTATTTAACACCAAAGGTGAGTCAGGTTTCCATTTTTCACAATAGTCATTATTGATTCTGTCTAAATCACCAACAATTCTGCTTGAATCACCCATGATTCCAGTCATTTCATCATTTTACCACATTTTCATACTTTCAGAGTATTTCTACAATTTGTTTTGGCCTAATTTGTCTTCTTGCAAGATGTGTCCCATGTAGATGAAAGTTCCAAGTGAATCACACACAATTACTAGTATCTATGATCTTATGATCTTGCAACAACCCTTCATATGAGAGTAGTTTGATAACTCACATGAGTTTAGCTTATGTGTCATTGCCTTGAAACCTGATATCAAGGACATCAAGGAACAACTTGAAATCACATGAAAAATACATGACATAAGAGAACAAGCCTTGTTTGACTATTTCTTGGACTTCAATCTCACTACAATCCTATCTTGGACTACTTATCAAGTAGAGTAGGATTCCTCCATCCCTCTTGAATTATAATCTTATTTTCATTATCATATCACTTAATTATATAACATGAGTTGAAACCCTTCAAGGAATCCCTTTGGACTGCTGGGATTGGCCTTTACCGAGAAACACATTAAATCATCATCTAATATTTTTAATGTTCAAATCTATTTATATGTAGGTCCTCTCACTTGGTGAAAGGAGGAGTTTTCAACATTATTCAAGTATAAAATCATCTTGACATTGTTTTTATCAGCGCAGGTATTAGTAAACCCTACTTTATTTAGAGTTTTTAGTATTTCAACATAATAAAAATGAACTAAAAATCACATAAACATCCTGACATGCCTGGTGGGACCCTATTACTCCCTTTATTATTTATATTTATATATTTTGTTTATCTTATTGTCAAACTCTCTAACTTTTTGACTTGGAGTACTTCATTGTTGTTTCAAAAACACGTCAAAATTTAAAATTAAAATAAAAAAGGAATACTGATTACAGGTACACCTTTTTTCTTTTATTTCTTCTTTCACCATTGCATTTTTTTGTCTTGTTCTCATCAAAATCAACATTTAATTTAGGTATTAATAATGAACCTTCATTCTGCTTTCTCATCTACTCTAATTAGGAGTTAAATGAATTACATTCACAAAACTCCCTTCACATACAACCAAACCACATATCACATCAAATTCACATTTAAACAATCTTTCCTAGGTGGACCTACTTGGATTTCATCACCAAGAGGAAAATTTGACTCAGTGTTCTGGCCAAGTATAAATAATCTAGTGGGTAGTATATCAGCTAAGCACTCGACACCCTTATTTTCACAGGACCATGAAGTAAGGGGGTAGGCCCCAATATCACACCTTGTAGTGACACCAACATAAATTTGGGACTCACGTACCTTCGGTTATATCGAGGAATGCAGTTTGAAATAACATAAAACCAACCATAATTGACCTTTTCTTAGTACCCTTGTAGCCATTTTCTTGTTTCAAACTTTTCTTCAAGTAATCAAGATAATCAAACCTTTGTGTGACTTGTTTTTCAGTTATTTTAAACAATACTTTTCCTTTTTTATTCTTTGATTGTTTGATTAGTTCATGCTTTTATGTAGATAATAATTTTGTCTCCAAAATACCGACGTTATGAAAACCCCTCTTCAATAACCTCTAGACACTCTTGAGTCTCATATTCAAGATATTCCAAACATAATCGATTAATTTTGATGGCCTTTAGAAACTAATCAAGAACCCCCAAATTCTCTTAGTACCCAACCAGTCTCATCCGAGATTCCGTATCCATCTAGCCCACAGTTCTTTAGAAGTGGTGATCCAGTCTTTACAAGCATTCTAGATTCCAATCCAATGTCCCTTAATGTGTATCTAACCTCCCGGGGTTTCCTTCTCTGACACACAGAGCCAAAACACCAACCTCCCATTACTATTGTCACTATAAATTATACCCGACTCATTAACCCCCGATCATGAACCTTTTATCCAAAAAATCAGCCATTACTCCATTATTGGTGAATTGGGAACATCAGTCCCTGCTTCATTAGATCTTATCGTTAGTTTCAATCTTAATGTTATCTCATCACAAGACACGACCAATCAATAATTGTATTCATCATCAGCTTTTTTGTCGAGCTCGTTAGCTTCACAAACCAACACTATGATATCTCCTTCCATATCTATTCCCATAACCTCCAATGCTCCTCATCCATCTCCTGCAAGCTCAATTGGTGTTCCTCTTACTACGAACTCTCTTATCATATCTCAAATCATCCCATCACATCAACTTACATCCTCAATCCAGAACCTAGTCTTATCCATCCCCACATCTATACCCCTTGTTAATATGAGTTCCATCACTAATACTCACCCATTTTCACAACAAGCATCCACTTCCTCTTCCTCACAATATATCACCATCCCTTCTCAGTATATACAAAAGCAACTATCACAACCTCTTATCCACACTTCTATTCTTATCTCTTATCAATACATTCAACCCTCACAACCCCTAGTCTCTCAACATCCCCACAATATCCCATCAAGTTCGCTTCTTCATCATAATATCCCTTTACCCTATCAGTTGTATAAAAAATCAAACCCATATATCTATAGCCAACCTAGCTCATCATCCTCAAACTTTCAACAAAAACCTCAAAACGATCCTTTACAATCACTTATGAGTAAGATTGCAAGCCTTTCAAAGCTACCACTATGGGTCCTAAGATCACCCTTTCCTACTAAAAATTTGCAACGAACCCATCCACCCATCAATACCTTTTAAGGGATATCCCCCACACTGGGAACTTCTGAAATTCATTAATTTATATAGTAAGGAGGACCCTCATAAACACATTAGAGATTTTAGTCATGAATTTATCTCACTACCCATGATTGGGATCTCATGTTGAGGACATTTCACATGTCCTTAATAGGGCCTGCCCTCAACTAGTACAATAACATTCCAAAATATTCTCTTTTCTCTTTTTCACAACTCACGTAGTTATTCTTATAACATTTCTCTGTCAATATCACACATAAAATATCCATTGCTGATCTCTACGCCATTAAACAATTTACAGATGAATCTATAGTAGAATTCATTTCTAGATGGCAGGGGATTATCAATCAATTATATTTCTCTCTTCTATAAAATGATTTGATCAAGTTATTTTCTCAATCTTGTGCTAAGCACATATCATCAACTCTCCAGATCTAATCCTTCGAAAAATTCGATGACTGCTTTACCATGGCCCGCAAACTAGATCTTGCTCTCAAAGATGGTAAGGTCAAACTCAAGTCAAAAAATCACAAACCTGATTCCTCATTTAGAATTTATAAAAATATATTTTGAAGGCCACGTCACCCAACACCACTTCAAAAATATCATTAATCCCATTACACAATCCATAAATCATTCCTCTATAAAAACATAAACTATACTAAAAATTCATTAAACAACCTTATCACAAAATATATAACATTTTCCTTCTATCTTAGGGCCCATCCCTTGTATAAATTCATGGTCACCATTACAGAATCTAGAGTCATTCCTTGACTGGTACCTAAATGTGTTACACATAATATGAGCTCATCACCTCAAACCTCTAAACCATAAAACAATATACACATCCCTTCATCCTCATCATCATCCTAAACAACTATGGCATGAGACTATACTAGAATCCTCGATAAGCTTATCAAATCATCTACCATAACATTACCCCTATTAAGTCATCTGAATCTCAAGGGTGGAAGCCATCTTGGTACAATTATGAAGTGCTTTGTGTATACCATCATACACCAAGACATTCTAAGGAGGAATGCAAATCCCTCCATACAATGATTCGAAGCCTTGTTAGTAAAGGGCGTCTTCCCGCAGATCCAAATCATCTAAACATAATCAAACCGAACCATCAAATTAAACCAAATCAAAGGACCTTTAAATTTGTTCCTTCTAAACCATCACCCAACACCACTTCCACATCCAATAAGAGTGATGATTCTTCTAGTAAGACCCCACTCCATTAGATAGATTTCATTCATATAACTATAAGAGTATGTGCATAAGACTCAAAGGTATCATAATAAAATAGGCCCAAAGTCTCTATCTCCATTTCTCCTGTATCACCTAACCCATCATATTCTAGGGCCAAGGTGTCTATCCTCACTGCCCCACACACCCAGCCTACCACATCTATATAAAACACCATCATCAAATATCTACATCAAGCTCCCATGAAGATGTCTCTTTACAAGCTTATTCAAACTTATCCACATTGCCAACAAGCAATGATTGAGGCTCTCCAATCAATCCCAGTTAGGGTTTTTTTAGTGGCGAATATTCATAATATGGAGAATATTCCATTTTAGAAAATTTTCAAAAGGCTAATTTTCTTACGTGGGTCAGTGACCTATTCACCTAAACAATTATAGTTTAATTTTTTTTAGGGGTTGGCTTCACCTACCCTTAAAATTATCCCCTATATAATACTATATTATTTATCAGGTATAACACTACTAGCTCACTCATACCACTTAGGGGTATATCTATTATCAATTTTAGTAAACTTGTGAAGCAACAAAGGCCAGTACACAAAGTGTAGTTTTATGGATATTCATCATATTTGCAGTCGGGAAAAAAGTATTGTTCTCATATGCCCAACAAGAAAGTTCCAATGACACACAACAAGGAGAGTATATTGACGTGCAACAAGGAGAGTCTATTGACGTATGAAAAGGAGAGTCTGTTGGCGAGTGACAAGGAGATTCTGTTGACGTGTGACAAGGAGTATGTGTAGACGCACGACAAGGAGATTCTGATGACGCTTGATAATGAGAGTTTGTTGACCCGCGACAAGGAGATTATGTTGACGCGTGAAAAGGAGAATCTATTGACACGTAAAAAATGAGAGTTTGTTAACGTGATAAAATCCTATTTTGTTGACGCACGACATGAGGGTGGAGGCTTTAGACGCGTGACAAGAGATTTGTTGTCATGTGACAACAAGGTCACACGATAACAACCTTGCTATTGTACAACAGAAAATCTCCAGTCATGCGTCTAAATCCTTTCTATCACATGACTTGAAAATGAAAGCTTCTTTCAGGTGAAATTTTTTCATAAAAACCCCCAAAAAATTACATTTTTGGCGAAAGCAGTTTGGGGGATATTCGTCGGGGATTTTCCACTTCCAATTTCCTAGAGGTCTTTTAAAATGAACCCTGAACTTGGTACCATTTGATGACTCACACCCATTCGCTAACCTTATTGGCACCCTCAAAATGACTACTGTTATCACCTTTAATGATTTTGAAATCCCCTTCTTGCATCCTAAAGACTATGACCTTCCAATCTTCATCATTGCCCAAATCAAAGATACTCTCATCAAGATATTTATGATTAACAAAAGTGCCAGTATCAACACCATATCCTCTCATGCTTTCAAATGACTCCAATTACCTAATGTTATCGTCACCTCTCACTTGTTGTGTTACGCACCTTTAATGAAATTGTCGCCCCTACCTTCGGCACAATAATTTTACCCATAAAAATAGGTGTTAATAGTCTTCATGAGCTCTTACATCATGTGGAAGGAGAGTTCTAGTATAACATGTTATTAAGACGTTCTTACATACATGTTATGTGATGCATCCCATTAACATTACACCAATGTCTAAGGTATGAACATGAAGGAAAAAACCTTTATTGTTCCCACCGACCCAAATCTTTCCAAAGCATGTCACATGACCTATCGACATAATTATGTGCTCATTCCTAAAACAAACTTGGGATCTTTATACAAGGCTTCTACCAGCTCTTCCACACCTCATCTAAGCTATGTTACCATTTGAATTTGGTTTGTGACTCTCTTAGATTTTGTCCACTCTACAAGTGGGGGTCAATATCCTTTACATCATGATACTAAATGTGATTTAGAATTATGACTTTGTCAGTTGCTTATGTGGAGATTTCTATACAATTTTTATTTTTTAAATGGATTAATCATATTTTTGTTATTGTTTTTGGTCAAAAGAATAAAGTCTAAATTTTGTGTTATGTAAGTATGTCCTTGTCTTAATCTTATTTTTTTTAGTTTGATTTTTTTGTAAAGGGATCAAATTAAAAATATGTAATGTGTTGAGTGTCCACTCTAGTTATATACTTGTAATATTTAGATTCATTTTATTATTTGGTAGTCAATTCACCATTTAGGTTTATTGTCTAGTTGTAAGTACATCAAATGTCATTGTCTCGTTGTTTATACCAAGTCACCTTGAAAATTACCAATAGTAAAAATTCAATGTCAAGTTAATCATCATTGTCATTCTCTAATGAGAAAGTGTCAAATGTGAGTCATTTTTTGAAAGTTTGGAAAATTAAAAAAAATTGCTCACAGACGGATTTTCGATGTAACCTGACATCCTGGAAAATAAATGTTTTCACATGGCAACGGGATATAAAATAAACACAATATGGAAATAATTGAGAATCATGTATTCATATTCCGATCTAACATGAAGATGCTCGATCAAAAGAATTTTAGTCAACATCTTTGTAACTCTTCTTACACCTCTGACATTTCTGCCCAAACTTCTTTCACTACTGACACGTGCATTTGTAATGTTTTTCACTAGCTCCAAACATAGATTCCTTGTCTTTTCCTTCACATAGTCCTATTTCAAAGTGTCAACATCATGTAAGTAGGTTATCAAGGCTTCTAAATTCTCTATTAACACTTTATAATCTTTATTCCTCCTCATTTTGATTTCAAACTTCATTAGAGATCATATCAGCTAGGACTAGTTTGCACAATTTGAACTTGAACAAGAAGAAGACTTTTGAAACCATAAAAAACATAACATTCATATGTATCAAGTCTGTAGGAGGGCTTCACCAAGTTCAAATCCAAGATCTTGGATATCATCTTCAACCAATAAGAACAAGCAAGACAACACCATCCTCTTCATAAAGTATCCTTGGATCAAAGTGATCACAGATTTGCAAGTACAGAGAGGCATTTATCAAGATTTAAATACACAGTAACCCTTCCATTTATAACTTGAGTGACACATTTTAGTATTGATATGTAAGTTGTGAAAGTCACAAGTGTCATATCTTGTTTCCCTTCAAAATAAGTATCTCAGAGTAACATGATTTACAATACACACCTAGACTAGTTTTTGAGTTTCAAGACCTGGTTTTGTTTTCACTTTAAATCCAGAAATATGAAGTGCATTTTCATGATCACTCTCATCATAGAAACATCAAGGATAACCTATACACCATGAGAAATATTATTTGCATGGAATTTATGAATAAATTCCAAGCCTTCAAGACTGTATAACAACCCTTCTTGATTGTTCCTAAGAAACTAGTTTGGATCATTACATTTCAACACAAAAAAAACTTCCCTTATCTAACACATAAGCTTAAATAGGTTGTATAGCACCTATATCATCCATTTATGCTCATATAGTACTCAAATATGTGTTAGTTTCACCAGGGTTTACCTATGCTTCACAAAAATGGGTTTAGGCCTGATTATCCCTTAACGGTAGAAGGAAGAGATTGACAAGAATCATGTTAAATGTATAAGGAACATGCCTGAAATATTTTTTGAAAAGGAATTAAATTCCCCAAACACACTTCCACAATCATGATTTCATCTTGAATTTTAGAGTAATTATTATTTGCATTAGTAAATAATATCCATAAACTCATTTTAGGGTTTTTTAGTTTATTGTTGAAACCAAATTATTAAATTTAGTTTCTCGTATAAAATTAGTTCAAACAAATTTTGTTTGAACATGGTTTTCTAAAAGCCTATTTAATAGGCACTTTTAATGAATGATTAGATGGAGTTTATAGAAATAATTCCCTGTGAATTTTTCTTACAGATAATGAAATGATCTTGCAATAATTTAATGGTTGTGGTAATGGATCTACTGGAGAGATCCTTGGCTCCATAATGTTCTTAATTTTGACATAGAAACCCTCTTGTCAAGTTAGAATATGTAAAACCTTGAAAAATATAGATAAATTTCTACCATACAATCATGTCTTAAGATAAAAAAAATACCACCATATTAGACTAGAGAGAGTATAATATAACCCTGAGAGGTTTTCATAACTTGCACAAGTGATTTGATGACAAAAAAATCATTTCATGTGTATCGCTTCAGACCTTAGGTTTGGTGAGGGTTTGGACAGTGACTAAAAAATGAAGATAACTTTCTTGTCCCTCAACCATTTGACCTCAAAAAATTTGAAATTTTTTTTATCTGAATTCTCTTCAAAAAATCTTCTTATTATTTATCTCAAGAAGTCCCTTCAATTTTTTTTAGTGCTAAGAAGACACGTCATTGTTTTAGTCCACCTCTCTTAATCCGATTTTAGAAAAACTTGAATATCTTCAAAAAAACTAATTCTTAGGTCCTAAAATTTTGACCACACCTTCACAACTCCCTCCTACATGATTTAAAATTTCCACTTTATCATATTTCCTTCTAAATAGCTCAGACCCATCTCATTTGGGCAGCATTTTATATCTATTTCATAGAAGATGTGTTATATATACTTGTATAAGTGCTCAATTCACCTCCTTAGACACTTGTGAATCCCTATAAACATCATCTACCTTCATATTTTACTCATAACATGCTTGGTTTACATCATCATACCTTATCTCATCATCCTTACTTGCCTATTAGACTTATCTTCACTAAAAATCTTTTGAATGACCATCTTTATGCCCTTAAGCTTGATTCTTGACCTAATACTCTTACTATGCATGTTTTTCCATATCATACTGCTCCAACCATGTTTTCCTTACTTTTTAAAATCTATTTCTCATGTTTCCATGCCAACTTGATTTACCTAGGACTAGGATTGGGTCTGGAGTGAACTGACTCTTCATGAATTGACCATGTTAACTTATTACAGACCCAAAATAATCTCACGCTCATCTCATGGCCCATGTTTGACCTCATACATATTCATAAAACCTTGGGAATACACCATCACATAACCTACTTTCATCTAGATCATTTATGAACAACATGACATCATGACTTGACACCTCATGGAGGTACCAAGACAATTTAGAAATCCTTTGACATCACTAAACACTTGACATCAATTATAAGACATCATTGTGACATCCAACACATATCATTGAATTAGTGATCCTTGATTATAATTCCCACAAAACCTCTCACACATGACACAATATTACATTTGTCAAAAAATCATGGAAACTATTTTTAAAAAACCCCTTTACAAATCTACAAGGCCAAAAAGGGAAAAAGAACAATAGTAGTGTTGTGGCCAACACTCCCGATTTTTAATTGGAAAATGGAGCCCCTTTTTAAAATTATGACACACATTTGTACACTTCCAACAAGCCCTTGAAAGACTCTTTAGAATAAACCATGACATCCATAGCTTAAATCATTCAAGATGTGCATATCTTTTAACGTTTAGCTTGCTCATGATTTATACTATTTACTTGATAGTGAGTAAATAAGTTAGATGTAAAGAAATGTAGTAGATGTGTGAATGGAATAGAATTAAATTACCTCCTATGAAGTGTATGCGGAATAACCAACCCTTGTGTCCATTGGATGGTGCTAGATGGATGCAATGAAGCTCTTAGATGCTTTATGGATGCAACCTTAGGTGGTGATAGCTAATGCTTAGTGTTCAGTCCTTTATTATGATCATATAAATTTATATTTATGTGATTCCTTTTCTTAAATTTTGTAACTAAACCCTGAAAAGGTTGACTATTAAAAATATAAGATGCTCAAAAGGCTAGAAAGGACCCAAAAAGTGTGAACAAAGTGCAAAATGGTCAGGGACGCCCAGAGGGGATGAGGGCGCCTAATGCTGACATCTTGGCTGGGTGCTGGTGTCTAAGATGATAAAAGATGAAGTGTAAAAAGTCAGACTGAGAAAATAAAGGTTCAAGACCAAAATTAGCAACAAAAAGAAAAGAAAGGTGGCAAAAGACATGGGTTAAGTAGTACTTTTCTTACTTAGGTATCATATGAATAGTAGTATGTAACCAGGACTAGATAATTAAAGTGCATGATTTAGTGTCTACAACTCCACATGCCATTCATCGACTCTCTACACAATGAAAGGGAATTCCAAGCCATGGTTTTACATAGCCTTCCAGAGTATAATAATGTCGATCTTCAATTAATATCAATAACCATTAAAAAACTAGAATTTTTGTATAAAGACTTTTGGGCTATTAATGTCTAGTTTGAGCGTTGAGTCATCAAAATTCAAAAGCCATAATTTTTGCAAGTTTATTAATAGATTTAAACCAAACGAACTAGGTGTAAACCCAGAAAATACTAAGATGCACTCACATTAAACTCATAGATATTTCAAATCTTTCTTTTAGCTATAAGATCTCCATTGGAATGAGTTCAAGTCACTTATAACTTGATTCATAGAGAAATATTGAGATAAATTATATTTGCACAAAACTTTATTTGAGAAATGTAGGAAATCTTAAGTACGAAGATTGAACTGTAAACTAGAGCTAAGAAACTAAGCAAAGTAGTTATGGCACCCAAAAGAGAAGATTCCACTTCAACATCATTGCAGGAACTTAAGGATACATAATTTCCAAAATCCCTCCTAACTCGAATAGGAAACTATAGCTAACTATTTTGGTAAATTAGCTACTATGATAATGTTTATCAAGGGCAGGAAATTCCAAATGTCAACCAAATTTATTATGAGGATATTATGTCAATCAAGAACTCTGGCCTCCATAATATAGAACCAAAAACCAAAGGTATTCTTATTTGAATACTTATTCAAATATGTATTCACAACATGCACCATACAGGATGGGAGGATTATTTATAGACCCACTTAGTCTATCATTTCCCTAGCTACATTGGATATGTTTAATGGTATGTAAAAAATGAACAATCCTAATTTATCTTATAATCAAGATGCAATAAAATAACACATGGATGATGGGGATGTGTTTAGGTTAGGAGTTAGCATAGCCATGGTGTTAATAAATAGGTTATATGGAGTAGATAAAAACAACCATGTCAATCATAAATAGGTTCCCTTATTGATTATGATTCTCAAGGAAAAAATATTTGATTTTCAAGAGCTCCTAGAGTTTGATTTTAAGAGATGTTGGGATCATGTTGTAGGAGAAGGTAACTTTAACATGTTATCCTACTTGGTGGACCTATTTTGTGTTGCACTTATTTTTAATGTACCATTTTCAAATTGGTTACTTGCCCCCACTATCTTAGTGCATGTGGTATTCTCAAAGTTATACAACCATAGCCATGGCCTTGTTATTTACAATATCTTTGAATAGTTCTACCCAATTGTGTATTATGTTATATACGGTGTTAAAAGACCTAGGATGCTCCCTGAGCTACAAGAGTCTATTAAATAGATTAGATCATAATGGTAATTTAAGGAGTTCATTTTGATCATAATTGAAGGTAATTTGGTTTTCCCCTTTCAAATTTTCAAGGAAAGTACTAAACATAATGGTTGTAAAAGAAGTAGCATGGTAGTATGAGCATGGGATTTGTGGGTAGTGTAATTATATGTCACAACGGTCATGTCCATTGCTCCTGTCGTCATATTGTATACCCTTAGACCAATAGTCTAATCTCATGTGCGTCAGCATATCACCCAGCGGGTGCTGGATGCTCACCCAAGGCACGCATGGGCGCTGAGTCTCTCCTTTATGTGAGTCTTGTGAGAATGCATCATCTTATAACAGATATTCCAATGGAAATGAGCATAAAAGAACCATGCAACATTCTAAGAACCTAGAACGAGTTTTTATCTCCTTGCATCCAGAAAAGAGAAATAACAAGTATCATAAGGAAATGGTTCATACACAAAAGGAAATACATAAGTATTATACTCCTGAATATATATATGATTTATAACAGAGCCTTATATTCATATTAATAGGTTCAATAACCACATTACAATCCCTTAAGGTCATAACAGATCCTCATATAACCATGCATAGCCAAGTCATGCATCAGAACTACACTATGTTCATCACAATAAAAATGATTGCAGACCCATCCCTCTAAATGTGCCATGATTCCTATATTTCCGTAATCCCAACACATAAAATCCTCCATGGAATTTCTATAGAGCTTCGCCTCTCTTTCTCTTTTGTCTCTCTCTTCCACACAACCCTTTACTCTCTAATCACACCCTTTCTTCTACCGAACGCTTGTATTTATAACCTTAGCAACCACCCCCATGAATTTATGAAGTTATCAATTGGTTACCAAGTGTCGAAGTGGTCCTCCATGGAAGCATGCCTTCTCAAATCTAAGCTCTCCCACTCTTTGCAATGATGTCTTCTGGAACCTTCCATCACATGCCTGTAATATTCCCTTTTTGATCTCACAGTCGCTAGGCTGACACCTTATCCACAAGGGTCATGCTTTTCTTTTGTACTCCCTGGGATGCTGAATGTGGCTAAGTCCAAAATATGTCCTACCTTACATGCGCGCGTCGTGTGTTCTACAAAATCCTCCTAGAACCCTTTCCTGTGCTCCTTCAACCCACGTGCCCTTCTTCAACTAGGTCCCACACGCCCGCAGGCCTTCTCATCCTTAGCCAATATTTTGTGGCCCAACATCACCCTAACTACGCATGTTCTTCCTCCTCGAAAACACTCTTCAAAGAATAAAGAATGGCAGATCCTTACAAATGGTTTGGAATGGAAGAATAAAGGAATGAAGAAATGGGGAAAAGAATGAAAGAATGGGGAACTTGTTTATTTCTGGAGGAGGAGAGGGAAATCATTCCCTAATTATACTTCTAACTTTCCCCAAGTGTTGACCTCATTCTGAGCTTGTTGACATATGTCACCTATTAGGGCAATTACCTCCTCAAAGCTCAGCCCTTCTCCCTTGGCTCTCATTGTCTCTATGATCTCCTCTAGTTTTTTGCCCAATCCTCGAGTGCGTCCATCCTCTAAGTGATTTGGAGGTATAATTATTTCAGTTGGTTCTTGATCGATCCCACAAGGTCTCAATGGCCTCTGATTTCTTTTCCACTTCGGCTAGAATTTTTTCTCACTCAGCCTTGTTCCCCTTATTCTTTTCTTGGAACTCCTTGAGTTTCGCTTCATGGGTGGAAACCAAGATACTTTCCATTTTATCCCTATCCGCTCAATTATCATAGGTAGCCTCAAAAACTTGCACGACGACTTTTACATCGGTGAGGATCTTGTTGTACTGAGCAAAAATTTCCACAACCTTCATCTTATTTTGTTTTTCTTGGCACGTCAACGCCTCTTCTATGGATTCTAAAGAAAATGGTCACTGTAGACACCTATAGTTTAATCAAAGAACTATTACTCTCAATATTTCACTAACTATTCTCCTCCTCGTAAATTAATGACATACAGTCAGTTAGACCTATCTAAATCCCCTCTTACGACACTCTTTTGGTTGTATTCCTCTTATAAGTCAATTAAACAGGATAATATAAGCCTCTTCTTGGCTAAATCCTCTTCTTATCCTCTTCTAGACTACTTCTACTAGCTTCCTAGACTATTAATCTATTTCATTGGATTGATTAGACCTCTCAAAGCCTTCTCAAAACCCTAATTCCTCTCTAAATAGGATTAACTAGTCTAACCTAGTTTAACTAGTCCTAACCCTGATTAACTTCTTCTAAACCTATTCAAATCTCACTTTGACTCCCTAATTAACTTTTGGGATTATCCTTTAGTCCCACATGCACCACAATTCCTCTTCTTTCCCAAATGGAAAACTATAAATAGCCCATAATCCCCCTCTCATTTTCAAGAACACTTCTTCCCTCTAACATAAACTATAGTATTATTGCTAGGATTAGGAGTTTTATTTCATTTTATTGAGCTATTTGCTTTATCCTTTGCAACACACCACACACCATGGAGTAAATGGGAAGAACCATTGGCCTTGAACCTATTAATGGTGAGCTCCCATTCTCTTAAGCACAAATTGATTGCTTGGATCCTTATTAGGCTCACTTATTTAAGATTTCAAGAATAAAGGGTAATTATATTTGTTAACTTTGTTTGTTTACTTCAAAACTAATGCATGCAAAATAGGAATCCTTGTTTACTTCTTATCTGATGGTCCATTGATCGGTTTTGCACAAAGCTTTGGGTTTCTTGAGTGTTCTTACCCCATTCCATAGGCTTTGCAACCTTTCTTTGAACACATTTGGCATGCCCGGTGGGACACTTAGTCCATCCCCCATTAATTGGGTCCTTTTTAAGCTTTTATTTCATTTTCTAGCTTTTTACATGTTTTTATAGTGTTAAATATTTTTTCTTGGGATTTTTGGCTAGTTTTTAAGTAGTTAACCTTCATTTTCATGCTTCTTTGTTAATTTTATGCTAAAAACTACATTTAATGGTTAATTTCTAACCTATTGACACTTTTAAATTTTCAATTTCCGTGTTTTTGATGGTTTTTCAGGTAGGGGCACACACACCTTTCTGTCAGCATGGGCACCTTCAAATTTTCATTTTTAGCAAAGGGGTGTATGCACCAAAAACCACACATAGGTACCTTAAACCAAGCACACACTCACAAACCAGGGCGCACATGCCCTTCTCCCAGCACACACGCTCTATCAACTGTCATTTCTACTAGACACGCATGAACCCAAACCCACGCGCAAGTGCCCTATGTACTCTCAGCCCTCTGTCAGAAAATTTACCAGGTGCACACACACCTAAACTATGGCACATATGCCATTTCGCTAGTGCAAGCATCTCTTAGGTGGCATAGGTGCACTGTCAAAATTTCCATACTAATTTTTTTTCTAACCTTGGCACACACGCCTCTACCGTAGAGCACACGACCATAACCCGATGCAGACATCTCTCAGGTGGCGTAGGTGCACTATGGATCTAGAATATCACAGAGGGGCGCAACTACCCTAACCCACGCAGACATGTCGTAACCCATGTGTAGGTGCTTCTATCTGAGTTGGCATATTAATTTCAGGTTTCTAAAAATTTGTTTCCTAAAGTGCTAACATCATTACAAGTTTTTTTTTACATGGGTATACTAAACTAGACATTGGATAAACATTACATGTTTAATTATAAGAATAAGGTCGTGTATGCTCTTCCCTCACATCTTTTGGGGCAATATTGGGAATCAGAAATGATTCTTATGTCTTTTATTACTTTGAGAATGTGTTGAATGTCTAAATTGAGCAAAGGTATATTTCATGTTTGAATTAAGTGTTTTGATTTGTGGATTTCTTGAATTTTACATCCCGTATTCTCTTCTCTTGCGTCTTAGGGTGATCTTGATAATAAAAAACAACGTTTATTATTTTCATGGAAAATTACTAACTCTTTGCATGTAGGTCCTAATGCTTGTCAAAGAAAGAAAGACACCAAAACAAAAAAAAACCTTCTAATACACGTGTTTTCATACAGGTTGCCAAACGGTGAGCTACTTAAAACCACATTAAGTTAAGCAAGATAAAAAACACACCATTTCACTTCACACTATATTACAGGTTAAAAAAAATTTATGTCCCTATCTATTCAACTAGAACATAACCCCTTTGGCATAACGCCTTAAGCTACAACAATGGGGGTGGTTCCAGGAACCCTAAAGTAATCCACCATTTTGTAACCTCCTGGATGAAATAGGAAGTGCTCTGCTTACCCACTTGACTAGTATGCATTTGAGTTAGAGTCAAATATTGTCCATACCATGGTTCCAATGACGATACAACTGAATGCACTAGTTGCTCATATATTGGAAGGGGGTACAGTAAATCCGATATACTCCCAAATAAGTCATTGGGACTCTTTGGGAAAATTGTGCTCACATTAGACAATCTTCTAACACCTAGTTGAGAGAACCTGTTAACGAGGCCATTCTATCTTAGAGCCCACTTTGTTAGTTTGTTGTCACGTTAGGCCATCACGAAGTGTCGACTCACTTGGAGTCTAAACCTTGTTTCTTAAACAAGGCAAAGAACCCATGTAAGTTTGACCTAAGTGTCTTTCATCATAGAATTAAACTACGTCCCACTTAGCTCAGTTTTATTCTCATCTTCGGATGAGGTGAAACTCTTCCCAAGTGCCGTTAAGTTTATTTTCATCCTTTTTTTATCTATACCCTTGCATTCTCACCTCCCATTTTTTGGGGTGAGAAAGAAGCATACCTTACACATTTTATCATAGATAGTACTTGCCACTTTTTTTATCCATTTACGCCCATCTATGTTTACAGCTGGGTTGTTAAACATATAAAGTGCGCAGGTACATTTTCATATCTTTGATAAAGTCTTTGATCTTTATTTCAAGATAGTCTTCACTACCGTGATTTCGGTTCATCTTTTTTATCTCTCCTGAGGTTGATAGTTTTTTGCTCGCATTCTAATCACACAATGTTGGTACTTACATTGGATTTTCAATTGTTATCCCAAATCCCCCCAGGAAAATTTGGTCAAGATAAACCCGCACATGGAGAAAATATGAAGGGAAAACATTTCGGACCTGCGAGCTCACATTCCAGAATGAGGCAAAGGAAAAAGTCAAAGTTTGAACCCGAGTCAAAGCTAATGCGGGCCGGCGGACCTTCGAAGGCAAATGATATTTTTTGACTTTTTGTCAAAAAAATGTAAAATGGAAAAAATGAAGCTCCTACCTTCGCCGACCCCAATGGATGCCACGTCATCAGCGGAGGAGTAGGGGAAATGTGCAAAATTTGCTCAAGCCAATTTTAGTAGAAAATGTAAAAGAAATACGCAGAAAGCCATATCTTTTGATACAGAGCTCCATTATTGACAATCTTGGTACTGATGGAAAGATCTAAAGATTCTCTTCATCATGGAGTCTTCAATTTTTTATTTTGGTAGATATTTGTGGGAGAAAATTGTAAAGCACGTTTCGGCATGAGAAAAGACAAAACGAGTTTCCAACTACCAGATTTAATGAAGTATGGGTCATTTTCTTTGGTATGCGAAGTAGATACATGGAAATATGAGATTTTGCATCAAGCCCATCAACAAATGAAGAATTAAAATGCAAATCCAGTTTTCAACCACCAAATTTAATGAAATATGGGTATTTTCTCCCTCGAGCAAACAAAATGTATTTGGGAATGGAATTTATAGATGGAGCCTTGACTTTTTGACCAAATTTATGAATTTTGTCGGTGGTTGGAGCAGATAATTAGATTTTCTCGTGCTTTTCCCTCTCTTTTCGTATTTTGCTATATGTTGTAATAGAGGCACATTTTCAAGAAGTTAGTTACTTGTTGTTCATTCTTATTCTTTTCCTCTCCTCTTCTTTTCTTCCCCAAGGTCAAAAATGGAGTCTGAACCTCCTCCCCTGCTATGTAAATGGCATTTTTTGCCTCTTGCTCATGTATGATGCTCTGTACAAATTTATGAAGCAATAAAACTCATTTTTGTGATGTGTTTTTCCATCCTTCGCTTGTTTTCATTACATCTTCTTGCCTCTCATCATCCTGGAGTATTTCATGTATGTTTTGGACGTTTCATTTGCAGATCTAGGAGTTGTGTTCACGGGGATCAAAAATGGAGTTCTATGTGAATCTGAAATTTGGTCTGTGATGTTGTTGTCCATCCTCTCCATTGCTCACCTCACCTCCCTTCATTTCATGGCCGTTTTGATAGATGATCAATACTTCCCTCTTCTTGGTGATATCACCTCGTTAGTGTAGGATTTCCCTCTTTGTGCACTTTCTCTCTCTCTCTCTGTCTCCTTGGAATTGTTAGGATAGGTGTAGTTAGATGTAATTTCTACATTAGAAGTAGTTTAGCATTAGGATTAAGAAGAAGAATCTAAATTTCTCTGGAGGGCCATCTCAAGTCTGCAAGTCCCACAGCTTGAGAGATGGTCCCATGTTATGCAAATAACACCAGATTACCCTGCCTTAGAAAATTAGATCCATAACTCATTTGGGTGTGTTGTGATTTCACGTTAACAATTTTGGCATGCCCAGTGTGACAGGTCTAAAGCACCTTACCACTTCACTTCATCAGGTTCAATGTGCTCTTGGTGAAGATTTCAACCTTTGGAGGCACTTTCAAGCACATCTGGCGAATCCATTTGGTCAACAACCCATTATATGAGTCGTAGACCCTTTTCCATCCATTTCCACTTATTTCATCCATTATTTCTTCCATCTCTTCCATTCTTTTCCATTCCATGAAGTTGTGCAATCATGACTTCATTCCCTTCATGGAACTCACACTTACAGCAACAATATAGTCCACCTCCAATGTATTTCCCAACTCCTCCAAATCAACATTATGATCAGATCTAGAACCATTAGGCTTACCCATATGACTAGTGTCAAAACTAGTTTGACTATGAAGCTTATCAAGGACAAGGGGATGCATATGATGGTGATAGTTATGTAGAGGATGCTAGTCTACTAGAGAAGATTCAAAAAATGGAGGCTAGTATGGTTCAATTAAGGGAAACTGTTCAAATGAGGGCTTTCAACATTTGTTGTAGGGCACCTTGTTCATGGGAAGGCCCTTTTCCAAGACACTACAGCCCTCAGGAGAAGTTGGACTTCATGATTGAAATGCTACCCCAACTTGTACAATGGACAGTGGAGATCGGGGCTTATGAGCAAAGTGCGGGACAACCTTGTCAATGGGTAAGTCAATCACCAACTCCCTACCTTTCATTTTCTCTCCCTCAATCTTTATCATTTCGACAGAGGCAAGAGTCAAGCCCCTCACTTTTTTCCCTAAGTGTTGATTTATTTCTCCATCTCCTAGTCTTCCATCCCACCTCAGTTTCTCTGCCCTTTTCCCTCCCAAATCCAATCCCCCTCCACAAGATCCAAATGAAATGCCTTCACCTCTGCCACAAACAAGGGAAAAACTAGTGCAGACCCCACCCACCACTCCTCTTGCCTTCCCAAGTCCATGTTGGGAAGAGACTCCAAAAACCAGCCAAGGAGAACATCAAATAGAGGAACCCAACAGAGAAGAAATGATAGAAAATCTAAAGATTTGGGCTGCTAAATTTGAGTTTTCAAAGGTTCCCTTGTTGGTTAAGCCTATGGAGGAGGCTGAGGTCAAGCTGCAAGTGGTGGAAGCTATAGCACAAGCATGGGAAGGAGCTACTCCTAATCCAAAAGAAGAGGAGTACATTCCGGCTGTGGAGGAGGACCATACAATTTCAGAGGCTCCAAGTGCGGAGCAGGCCACAGAAGAACCTTCAGTTATTCTTCCCACTTCATCCCCTTCAAGCTATGATGTTGAGGAAGAGTTTGAGCTTTCAAACTTCATGTTTAAAGATGAGGGGAACCATGGTGAGAAAATTACAGATTTGAAGGACACCATGGAGGAGATCGAACACACGCAATAGGAAAATGAGGAGGCAGATTATCTATCTAACTTGGAGGATTATCTTGATGGAGAGGAACCCATTGAGATCACATCATTTTTTCCTCCATATCTCACATCCCAAGCATATGATCCTGTTGCCATGGAGGAGAACATTCAGGAACAGCATCCTGTACTTCATAACAGCCCTCTAGAACCAATATTGGAAGATCTTGATCTTCCATGTTCTTCAAAGGAGGAGGAAGAGAAAAGCCAGGAGGATGTCATCATCTCTCTCACACCATCCACCCAAGAAGGTCCACAAGAAGACTCCATTTTTGGAGTTGAAATTCAGAGCTATGGGCACATTCAAAGGATCGGACCGTGCCCAATCAGGTACTTGGATTCATTGGAGCCAAAGGAGAAACCAAAACTAGTCATGCCTACTTCAAGGCATGAGGATGAGCATCAAAGTACCAAGGGTCACCATCAATACCTCTAGGAGTCCAATATAGGTCAGTTGGAGGAGGTATTTTCCATTAATTTTGATACCTTGATGACTTGGGTGGAGGAATGACTTATTGTCAGTTTTTCACTCATCCAACCAGCCATGTTTAGTGCCAAATCAGTTGCATGGCTGCCATTTTTGAGGAAGGGAAGCTATTTCTCCCTGTCAGTTGTTGGTTTTGTTTGAGTTCCCTTTGCTCTTGGTTAGAGTAGTGTAGGTAGGTTTGTTTTCAGTAGAAGAAGTGATTTTGCATACTCTGCATGTTCCATTTGGAGCATTTATGATTTTCAGTTTGTACATAGTTTTTGGTGTTGTTGTTTTTCTCTTGCACAGTGCATTGTAATGGTTTTTGGTGAAGATCAGCTCCAAGTTTCAGCGGGTTTCCAAAAGGCTCAGAGGTCATAACTTCAGAGTTCAGATCAGTTTCGTGTTTATCAGGTAGACTCCATGCCCAATGGATACTTCAAGGCCACTGGTCTCTTCATCTAGCAGGTAGATGTCCCCATGAGTCACCAAATTGTTATCCCAAATCCCCCATGGGTAAATTTGGTCAAGACAACCCCATACATGGAGAAAATATGAAGGGACCTATGAGCTCGCATTCTTGAACGAGGAAAAGGAAAAAGTCAAAGTTTTAACCCCAGTCAAAGCTAATGCAGGCTGGCGGACCTTCGGAGGCAAATGAGATTTTTTGACTTTTTGTCAAAAAATGTAAAATGGAAAAAAGGAATCCCTTACCTCCGCCGACCCCAATGGATGCCACGTCATCAACAAAGGAGCAAGGGAAATGTGAAAAATTTTCCTGAGCCAATTTTAGTAGAAAACATAAAGGAAATACGCAGAAAGCCATATCTTTTGATACAGAGCTCCATTTTTGTCAATCTTGGTACCAATGGAAAGATCTAAAGATTCTCTTCATCATGGAGTCTTCAATTTTGTATTTTGGTAGATATTTGTGGGAGAAAATTACAAAGTGCATTTGGTCACGGGAAAAGACAAAACCAATTTCCAACGACCAGATTTAATGAAGTATGGGTCATTTTCTTTGGTCTGCGAAGTAGATACATGGAAATATGAGATTTTGCATCGAGCCCATCAACAGATGAAGAATTAAAATGCAAAACTAGTTTTCAACCACCAAATTTAATGAAATATGGGTCTTTTCTCCCTCGAGTAGATAAAATGCATTTGGGAATGGAATTTATAGATGGAGCCTTGACTTTTTGACTAAATTTATGAATGTTGTAGGTGGTTGGAGCAGAGAATCATATTTTCTCATGTTTTTCCCTCTCTTTTCACATTTTGTTATATATTGTAACAGAGGCACATTTTCAAGAATTTAATTAGTTGTTGTTCATTTTTCTTCTTTGCCTCCCCTCTTCTTTTCTTCCCCAAGGTCAAAAATGAACCTCCTCCCCTGCTTTGTAAATGGAGTCTTTTTCCTCTTGCTCATGTATGATGCTCTATGTAAATTTATGAAGCAATAAAACTCATTTTTGTGATGCATTTTTCCATCCTTTGCTTGTTTTCATTGCATCTTCTTGCCTCTCATCATTCTGGAGTATTCTATGTATGTTTTGGATGTTTCATTTGTAGATCTTGGATCTGTGTTCATGGGGATTGAAAATGGAGTTATATGTGAATCTGACATTTGGTCTATGATGCTGATGTCCATCCTCTCCATTGCTCACCTCACCTCCCTTCATTTCATGGTCGTTTTGATAGATGATCAATACTTCCCTTTTCTTGGTGCTATCACCTCGTTAGTGTAGGATTTCCCTCTTTATGCACTTTCTCTCTCCCTGTCTCCTTGGAATTGTTAGGATAGGTGTAGTTAGATGTCATTTCTGCATTAGGAGTAGTTTAGCATTAGGATTAGGAAGAAGAAGCCAACTTTCTCCGGAGGGCCATCTGAAGTCCACAAGTCCCACGGCTTGAGAGATGGTCCCATGTTATGCAAATCACACGAGATGACCCTACCTTAGAAAATCATATCCATAACTCATTTGGGGGTGTTAGGATTTCGCGTTAACATCATTTTCTTGAGAAATTGATATAATTCCCTTTATTGTGCGGTTACGCTACTTGCGCAACTAGCAACTTCTTGTTATACTCTTACTTCATTTCAGTTTTGATGTCATCTAATCCTTTTTTGAGGGTGTCGATATTTCCTTATATATACCGAAATAACATCATCTTGATACTAACGCCTTGCTTGCTTGGTTAATGTATTAGGATAGCGTTGTTACACTATATATACTTGCAACTTCCATTTTTAGAAAACTTAGCTTTCATCAGCATTCAAACTAGTTTTCGTATACCTCGTCAAGAGATTGCATCAGTACCACTTTAATATTTAGGCCTTGTTAGAATTCTAACTCGACCTATGTATTGATATGATATTGGCACTATCCGCTTTGGGCCTTTCACCAAAATCATAGTTGGGGTATAGACTTGGAAAAATGACAATTTGAGTAATCATTGCATTTGAGTATTCATATGAGTGTTCTTTGAATCATAAAAATAATTGCATAACATTACCTTTAGAACTGCACAAACATACGCCTAGGATTTCGTTTAAACTTCAAATACATTTAGACGGAACATCGTATAACTTTTGGCTAGTGATGCCTAGAATCACAAAAATGCTGTCCAAACCAAATGACTACGACTTAAGAGAGAATCCTTTTAAATCATTCCCATTTAGAGGAAACAACTTAGTGCCTCTATTCTCACAATTCAAGGACATAGAGCCATTGATTGATCACAGCGGAGAGGAGTCTGAATCTTCTGAAGAACAACAGCAATTAGACTTATGCCACTTTGACAAACTATTTTTTTTTTCAACAGAGATCAAGTACTCACAAGAGTCTTGGAACTAGAGACTAAGCTTCCCATGAAGCTGAAACTAAGGTCATTAACCATAAAAAATAAGAATGAAGTCCCTTCTTAGACATGGATAACCCTTTTGACATAGGGTATGCTTCTACTTTTGGTCACCATAATAACACCGCTGAAGGAGACCCATCCAAGCAACTTGGTGATTCACAGAGACCATATTACAAAGCTTCATGTAAGGTGAAGATTGGGCACAAAGCCTCGCCACCTACCAAGTTTAATGAGGAAGAGGATCCTTTAATCGAAGAAGATATCCTTCAAAAACATATCCTGAAACTGAGCCAAAAACTAGCAAACTTAGGCTCTTCAAAAGAGTGATCCTCATGATCTTATAGAAGACTTTTATATGGCTTTCCAAGAGGTCGCATACAGCGATAACTTCTTAAAACGAATCTTTCCTCACATCCTAGGAGCACTAGGATTGGAATGGTTCTATGGCATACCCAAGGGCTCCATTATAACGTGGCCAACGTTTGTAGAAAAAACTGTATGACATTATTCCTATAACATGGAAAATGATATCACAACGAACGATCTCTGTAATACAAAGACAAAATCCCAATGAGACATTTGTAAGCTTTTTACAATGATGGTGATGATTAACATGTTGTTTCCTTTGCGCCTTTAGAGAAAAGTAGCTAGTTAGCATATTTGTGCATAACTTGAACCTACAAATAGCCTTCCATTTACAAATGAATTGTGGCTCTAACTTTGAAGAAGTTATAGAGAAAGGACAGTCAAATCGAGAAGGCCCTCATGACAAAAGTAATGCTTAAACCAGTTGCCAAAGATAAACATGAAGTAAAATCCAGATAAACCAAATTTTTTCAATAAAAAAAGCATGTCATTGGAGATGCAATTACGAACTCCAAAAGAGTCCATAGCCATGTAGAATGGTCCGCTTTTAAATCTATCACAAGGACCTTATCCCAAGGCACCTACCAAACATGAGTTCACACCATTAACAGAATCCCTATCTGCCATACTGAAATAGTTAGATAACGTAAACATGGTGGAATACCCAACCGCGATGATACCATACCAAAAAAATGCTCCAAAACCCATTTGGTTCAAGGAACATGAGTACTGTGACTTCCACCGCGTTAAAGGGCACAAGATAGATAGGTGTTTAAGACTGTGCATCATTACATACAAGACCTCATTGAAGAGGGAAATATCATTGTAGATTCTCCCCCTGACTCAGGCCAAGGTCCAAATGAGAAAATGGGTATCTTTAAAGAGCCTTTTCCTAACCATGTGGATAAGAAGAAAAGGAAGCCAGATCATGGAAAAACCTCCAATGACTATAGGACTTCCACTTATATTTATCCCACTAATGACAGTCCCTTCGATTCTCTCATAGGATGTATTCATTCATCTGATGAACAGGTCAATACTATCTAGATCTTAGAAAAGAGTTGTGTAGTAGGGATGAGACGTGCTCGTTTAATCATACCAGATCCCCTACCTATCCCTCAGGAAGGTCAGTACAATTTGATAGACCAATTGGAGAAAACACCTACTAGGATATCCATTCTAGATCTCCTCAAAATCTCTACTTCCCATAAGAACATATTGTATAAGACACTACAGAGTTTGGGAGTCTCAACCGATGTAGATCCCATGCACCTCCAAGCCATGATTGCACACCTTGACACTAGTGATCATATCACTTTTGATCATGTTGTAAACCCGCGTAATGACCCATAGCATAACTTACCCTTATACCTAGAAGTGGTTGTTACCCATCACAAAATTAAGAGAGTACTTGTGGACAGTGGATCTCAGTCTAAACATTTGTACTTTGAAGTTGGTTAAGCAGCTAGGCCATTCAGAAATGGATCTAGGTGCCAAAACTATTACGATCACAGCCTATGATAATAAGGAGTGAGAGTCGGCAGGTACTATTGTGATTCCAATAGAAGTAGGGCTGACTTGTCATGATACAATGTTCCATGTCCTTGACCTGGATCTACCATACAACATGCTCTTAGGATGCCCATGGATCCATGCCATGCAGGCCATTCCTTCAAATTTCCATCAATGTATCAAAATGTGCCACAAAGGATAGATAATCACCATTCAAGGTGATCCAAAACCATTTACACATTGTAGAGCCTTGCACAGTTTTTCTCATGCAGCTTATGAATGCCCTTCTATAGACATTATTATTCCTTTGCAAACAGAGGCTATCAAGGAACATGTGGATCCAGATTCACTCAATCCTTTCAATCAAGAATTTCCTTCGTTGGTCAACCTTTTCACATCATAGGAGGAAACATAAAAAAAATATGGCCTAGGTGAGCCATTCACCCTTGAACAAGCTTTATTAATATCATATTTATCAGTGTCACCTAGGACATGAGGAAAGCCCTATTTTCAGTTCAAAAGCACTCGGGAACAATGCCCTAAACCATTAGAGAAATTCATTCCTAGTGGTTTCTTGTCTGAGGAAAAGATGTTAGGGGATCCTACTAACAGAGTGCCAGAAGGAACCATGGCTTCATGCCATCAGGCACCCCAATATGTCAAATGCCACTACATGATGTTTTTCATGGGTTATAAAGGGATGGATGTGGAATCAATGTGCAAGGGTGATTGGAACCCATTCCTATCCCTCGCTTCAAATCAAATAAACATGGTCTTGGAATACGACCTCATGACAATCCACCCTTTGAAATTGATGCCACCTCTTCTGAACATGAGAGTGATTCATCTCATTCTGATAGCGATGTCGATTCCCAATGTAGCCTCTATGAGGATCTCACCTCAACTAACCTATTCCCTGATTCAGCTGTCCTTACCTTATCCGAATCCAAGCCTCAAACCAATTTCCAAGTAACCCTTGTATATCCCAAACTTATAGATTGGGATCAACAATTTCATGTGTCAATCAATTTCTTCGAGAATGATGAGGCATTAGCAAAATTCATGGGACTTAGGGACTCTATTCCATCCAGGGATCATAAGAAAGGATTTGAAATTCAACTAGATAGTTGTGTGTACTTTGGAGAAGAAGCAGAGATGTGTGGATGCTTGAATAAGAAGGTCACAAATAAGAGTACGAATACTTCAGAGAAACCTTGTGCAAGGAATAAATGCTAGTCTCATAGTGACAAACTCTTTGAAGCACTCGTAGAAAAATAGAATGAAGAACCTATGGATAAAATGAGCTATCCATTCAAGGATGATGATGAGCTACCTAAGGAGGTTGACCTTACTCTTCCCCCTGATCCTACCCAGATGGAGGATGCTTCTAAGATGCTTGTGGAAGAAACCATCAATGTCAACATTGGCTCAGAAGAGGAACCAAGAATGATAAAGTTGGGAGCTTCACTCTCAGCTCAAGAACAGAAGGTTTTTGTAGAGCTCTTAAGAGAATATGGAGATATATTTACATGGTCATATGTAGATATGTGTTTGGATTAGATATAGATTTAGTCATGCACAACCTCGTTGTGCACCCAGATGCTAAACCCATCAAGAAGAAGTTGAGAAAGATGCACCCTACAATTGCACTCCTTGTCAAAGAAGAACTGGAGAAATTATTAGCTGTTGATTTCATTAAGCCCATCGACTATTCAGAGTGGATATCTAATATAGTCCCTGTTCAGAAGAAACTTGTTGGCATAAGAATCTACACTGATTTCCATGATATCAATAAAGCATGTCCTAAGGATGATTTCCCCTTGCCTAACATTGATATGATTGTTGATTCCACTGCTGGTTATGAAATGTTGTCCTTAATGGATGGATTTTCAGGTTATAACCAGATTCAGATTGCAGAAGAAGACCAACATAAAACGACCTTCATCACTCCTTGGGGAACGTTCTATTACAAGGTCATGCCTTTCAGACTCAAGAATGTCAAGGCTACCTATCAGTGTGCAATGATTGTCATCTTCCATGACATGATGAATGACATCATGGAAGATTATGTTGATGACATCCTAGCCAAATCCAAAATCAGAGGAGAGAACCCTGAAGTGCTGAGACGTATTTTTTAACATCTCCTAGATTACAAGGTTCACTTGAACCCTAAGAAGTGTGTCTTTGGTGTTTTTTCAAGAAAAATCCTAGGTTTCATTGTTTCACAAAGAGGCATAGAAGTGGATCCTACCAAGGTTACAACTATCACAGAAATGCCACCACCTACCACTCTCAAACAACCGAGTCTACAAGGGAAAATTCATCCAATCCATCACTTTATTTCACAACTTGGGGATAAGTGCCACCCATTTACACATCTAGTAAAGAAGGATGTTGCATTCAACTGGGGACCAGATTGTCAAAAGGATTTGCATTACTAAAACAATACCTTGTCAACCCATCTGTACTCATGCCACCTACCCCAGGTGAACCTCTCCTCTTATACATCTCTGCTACCCAGTTTGTCTATTGGTGCACTTGCTTGCCCAATATGATCTAGACCATAGAGAAAGGGAAGTTTACTACCTTAGTCACACTCTGATTGCCTACGAGTTGAATTACCCACAGATTGAAAAGCATGTTTGGCGGTTGTCTTCACCTTTCAGAAACTTTTCCACTATCTCCTTAACAATAAAACCAAACTAATATCCAAAGTTGACCCTCTCAAGTACCTTTTATCCAAACCCACCCTTACAGGATGAATGGCTAATTGGATCATTCTCCTAAGAAAATTTGATATTGAGTTTGTGAATCAGAAAATCCTTAAAGGGACAGGTATTGGCCGATCAGTTGGCAGAAGCTCCTCTACCAAGAATGGAACCTTTGTGTCTAGACCCACCAGATGCATCTATGATGTATATTGAAGAATTTGTAGAATGGAAAGTCCATTTTGATGGATCATTCACTTTCCATGGATCAGGGGTAGGAGTAGTGCTCATCACTCCCACAGGTGAGGTTATCCCAAGAGCATTCCGTTTGGGATTCCCTTGCACTAATAACATTACAGAGTATGAGGCACTCATTGCTGGCCTCAAGCTAGCTATTACTTGGAATATCAGATAGCTGTGAGTCATTGGGGACTCCCAACTTATCATTAAACAAGTTAATGATGAGTATAAGGTTAAGGATGAGAAGCTCATTCCATACAAGAAGTTGGTTGAGACCTTGAAAGAATATTTTACACAGATTATCTTTGAGAAAAATCCAAGGTCACATAATAGATCAATAGATGCTATGGCTACCATTGGATCTCTCTTACGCATTCCACCTCAGGAGAGAAAAATTCCTTTCTTTGTAGAGCATTTACAAATGCCCACATATGACATGCTAGAATCTTGTTTGACATGTGAAATTGTTGGTCCATTATCCCCCTGGTATGACCCTATCTTCTGATACCTACAAGATGGCACATTTCCCCAGACATTACCCATTCTAAGAAGAAATCCCTTATCCACCATATAGCCCATTATACCCTCCTAGGAGGCACCCTTTATCATCATGGCTATGATGGGAATCTACTTCGTTGTTTGGATGTTACTGATTCAATCCACGCTATTAAGGAAGTACACGGTGGTATTTGTGGAGCACATACTAGTGGTATGGTCTTGGCTAAGAAGCTCTTAAGGGTAGGTTATTATTGGCCCACCATGGAAGCAGATTGTTGTAATTTCGTCAAGAAATGTGAGCTATGCCAAAAGTATGGGAACTTGATACATGCACCAGCATAGGATTTGCAGCCTATCACAACACCTTGGTCATTTTCTAAATGGGGCCTGGATCTCATAGGGAAGCTCCATCCTTCTTCTTCAGATGGCCACACCCACATTATCACTGCCACTGATTATTTTACCAAATGGGTAGAGGTTGTGCCTCTTACTTACGTCACCGGTGCATAAATTTCTAAATTCATCATGAACCATCTCATCTGCCATTATGGTATCCCTTCCACCATTGTCACTGATAATGGTAAATCCTTCAAAAACAAAATGGTTAAGACATTGTGTCAACATTTCCATATTCAACTCAAGTGGTCTACCCCCTATTACCCCCAAGGTAATGGACAAGCCAAAGCTACCAATAAAACCCTTGTACGAATCATGGAGAAAATGGTAAGTAAGACTGGCTATAATTGGCACTTACAAATACATCCCGCCCTTTGGGCCTATCGAACCTCCATCCACACTCCTACTAGTGCAACCCCATACTCACTAGTCTATGGAACTGAAGCCATCATACCCTTGGAAGTGGAGCTTCCCTCCCTGAGAATATCTCTCTGGGATTATCTTGATAAAGACAAAGACTATAGAGTAGCTCAGCTAGCAGAGCTAGAGCTATTGGATGAAAAGCGGATAAGAGCACTTAATCACCTCAAGGTCTACTAGAAAAGAGTATCAAGAGGATATAACAAATGGATCATTCATCATGAATTTGATGTAGGTGATCTAGTGTTGAAAGAAAATTAGAAGAATACCATCAAAGATAGAGAAAAGAAAGGTAAGTTTGAGGCCAACTGGCTAGGGCCTTATGTGGTGGTTGCCAAGTATGGATCAGGAGCTTATAAACTAGCATATTCATATGGTGAAGAGCTTTCGGAACCAATGAATGCCATGTATCTCAAGAGGTTGTATGCTTAAGCATGATGTGGATATTAGATAAGAAATAAAAAGTATAAAAACAAAGAAAAAACAAGCAAAAAATGGAAAAATTGAGAAAACAGTAAAGAAAAAACAGGTCATCCACATGTGAAAACCACACAATTGTGGCACAGTGGGTAGGTCTTTGGGTGAAAACTGGTTTCTAACACTCAAGGAGGATTCACCGGTCACAAGTCACTCTTGCATCAGGATGGGTAACCCTCACTACTTTCTAGATATAACTTCCTTTGCTAGGTCTAGGAACCCTACCGAATCCATCTTTGTTAAGTCGTGATATTGCTTATTTACTCTTATATCTGCATGAAGGATGTGCCTTTGTATATTCCCATCTAACGTTGGGGGCACCTTCACATTTCACCTTCTTGAAACATATGCACGTGGAATTATTCCCTTTGTATATTCCCACATCACGTTGGGGGCATCCATGGTTCTTTTTCCTTGTACATTGCGTTCAGAACATGACCTTAGAAAACACAAAAACATTTAGAAAAATAAATACACAAAAATCTAAACATTCAGAAAATTCCCCTTCTAGGAATGAAGCTAAACCAACTCCAAAACATTGTCTTAGGGAAACCCCAAAAATAATGTGAACAATAGCCTAGAAAACATATCTTCCTAGATAACCCAAAAACAATAGAAAATATATCAATGTTGTCCTGCAAAAACAAGGTAATGATTAATTTTCTTTTAGTTGTCAGTTTGTATAGTTTTGGTTGTATATTTGTTTAGTTTTGTTAGCTTTTGCTTGTGTGTTTGTTTACTACACATCTGTTGTTATCACATCTACCATCTATCATTCATCACATATAACATCATCTGATACATCATATATACAAAGAATGCTAAGTTTTACATCATGCATGTATACTAAGCTAATCATCACATATCGTATCATCAATGGGGGCAAGAGGGGTTGTGCATGATCACAAATCTATCCCCCCCCCTCCCCGCACCAATATCATCTAGTATCATCCCAAGTGCTAGTATCTACCAAAATATCTCACGTACAAAATGTATGATATCATCTCAATCACCCTGGGGCATTTTTATATATTTCTAGGTGCTTCTTGTCTTCTATTTTTATCTAGCGCCATGATTATTTTTAAATAATTATTGTTGGCCCATTTGTCTTCTCGCCGGGGCATTTTATTGCCACCCGACACCCGTTCTCTTTGCCTTGGGGCATTTTTGTGCTTTTAGGTGACCTTCCATTTCCTAAATTCTTCTGACCAATCAAAAATTTAAAAATTATAAAAACCATTCAAAAAGCCAAAAACATCGTAAAACTTTGAAAATGGACTAAAATTGGTAAAAAAGCTCATTTGCAGCTGAAATCTGTGTCTCTCACATGGCACTCATCTCGTATCTTGTTGACATTTTCACATGTTTTGAAACAACGACTCGTGGATCACCCAACTCTACAATCATTTTACAAAAGCTACACTACTTACTTCGTCTGTACTCTGGGGCACTATCAGTTGCCTGGTACTATTTTCGTCATGCACATTACTTTTCCATTGGACCCAAGTGTCCTCCATCCTTTCCCTTGCATATACAAATTTCTTGGGGCATCATTTTAAACCCTTTTCATTTATCAAAACATTTGGGACTACATCTCGATAACAAATTATTTGTGCAACTATCTTGAACGTTGTTGGTTTGAGTGTGTGTGATTGTACTTATTTCCCTGTTAGATGAGTTTTTTTACTTCTCGTATTGCATTGCATGTTTGTATGTTGCATGGAGTTGTTTTTTTAGCAAGGGATGGTTGTTTGTATCTTGGATTTTCATGTCATTTTACGCTTTCGTCGTATGCTTACATTTTAATAAGGGCCGATGATGAGGATTCTACGCAAAATGATGATTAAAAATTGTTTGCACTGGTTTGTGGATAGCTCAATATCCCTCTTTCTTGTTGTTCTCTAATCTTCTCTTCATGCTTTTCTTTATTTTGTTCTCTTTTCAATCGTCGATTGAGTTCTTCCATCACCCCATCGACACTCGAGGGGGAATCCCTTTAGCTAACTAATTTTTCTTCTACCCCTTCAAAAAAAATTCTACTCGTTTATGATTGTCTACTTTCTTTGAAGTGACGTATTTTGTGTGACCTCAAAGAGGGATAAATATAGACACCTGTAGTTTGATCAAAGCACTATTACTCTCAATATTTCACTAACTATTCTCCTCCTTGTAAATTGATGTCATACCGTCAGTTAGACCTATCTAACTCCCCTCTTATGACACTCTTTCGGTCATATTCCTCTTGTAAGTCAATTAAACAAGCTAATATAAGCCTCTTCTTGGCTAAATCCTCTTCTTATCCTCTTCTAGACTACTTCTACTAGCTTCCTAGACTATCAATCCATTTCATTGGATTGATTAGACCTCTCAAAGCCCTCTCAAAACCCTAATTCCTCTCTAAACATGATTAACTAGCCTAACCTAGTTTAACTAGTCCTAACCCTGATTAACTTCTTCTAAACCTAGTCAAATCTTACTTTGACTCCCTAATTAACTTTTTGGCTTATCCTTTTGTCCCGCATGCACAAAAAATATCCCACTTTCCCAAATGGAAAACTATAAATAGCCCACTACCCCCTCTCATTTACAAGAACACTTCTTCCCTCTAACATAAACTATAGTATTATTGCTAGGATTAGGAGTTTTATTTCATTTTATTGAGCTATTTTCTTTATCCTTTGCAACACACCACACACCATTGAGTAAATGGGAAGAACCATTGGCCTTGAAGCCATTAATGGTGAGATCCCATTCTCTTAAGCACAAACTGATTTCTTAGATCCTTATTAGGCTCACTTATTTAAGCTTTCAAGAATAGAGGGTAATTATATTTGTTAAGTTTGCTTGTTTGCTTCAAAACTAATGCATGCAAAATAGGAATCCTTGTTTACTTCTTATCTGATGGTCCATTGATCAGTTTTGCACAAAGCTTTAGGGTTTCTTGAGTGTTCTTACCCCATTCCATAGCCTTTGCAACCTTTCTTTGAACGGCTTATCTCAAACTCGAGCTCATCAATGTGGGACTCAAATACCCATGATAGCATTTTCCTCATGCAAGGGTATGCACCTCCTCATCAAATGAAGCCATGGCTAACAATTTTTTCATTTCTACGGTGCTCTGAAATTGTGCGCGCAACACCTTGTTCGGATCATTGATGTAGCTCATTCCTTGAACTTGTTTTTCTTATGTGATCTTCCTCCATGTACATGCAGATTTTGGAAATCTTATAGCCAAACTGGGATCTTGCCCCATGCTACCATATTATTTTCCTACTCTTTCCTCCTCAACTTCCTTTAGCACCTCATCCACACTGTGTTTCACCTTTTCTTCCATTAGCTTCTTGATAATTCCCGTAACTTCTCTCTCTGCAACCTCTTTCATCTATTCCTTTGTGAGGATTGGGGTCCTTTGATCCTTTACATTTACTTCTCCTCTCACCCCTTTCCTTCAACCTCGGTCTCTTCTTCGTCACTCTTCTCCTCATCCCCTTCATTATACTCCTCATCTCCTTCATCCTCAGAATCATACACCTCATAGACAGGTTGCTCTTCACCTCCTTCAGGATTTTCATCATCATCCTTGTCATTGATGTAGGCATCTACAATCTCTGTCTCTTTTGAATTTTCCTCATCATTCACCTTCTGCTTCTTTCTTACTGGGGATTCCATTACAGGAGATTCTTCTTTTTTTTTCTCTTTGATAGGTGATGTCTTCATTGGTGATTCCTCATGGGTAAGGTTCTCTTCATGCTCTGGCACCTCTTCTTCTGGGGTATTTTCTTTGATAGGAGACTTCTTTCTCTATGCGTAAGTACTAGGCTTGGTGCTTACTTCCGGTGCACTCACCGTTTGTGCAGTTTGAACACTTGTCGCCTTCTCCTGTACCTCTTCTCTTTCTCTCTTCCTTGGCATGACATTCTTCCTTCCTAGAGGGTCTTTAGGAATGGAGACATCACTCTCCAAGTAAGTTCCCTTTTCAAAATTTGGCCTTATTTGAATGTATATCCTTGTTGCATCCCTTCCAGTGATTGTCATCATTTGAACTTCGTGGGAAACATACTTCTCCACATATGCGAGCTTTTTGGGATACATGAGCTTTCGGTGCAACTCACAGTGGTCTTGGTCCACTTCACTAAGGTTGAACCTTAGTATTTTGGCTTCCTTAAATATGTTGACCCCTGCTTGGAAGTATTGTGTGGTGAAGGAGAAGGGCAACTTGCACTATGGACCCTTAGTCCCATTTGTCAAGGTAAATCTTCCAATGTAGAAATGTTGATACACTGCAAACTCTACCTCTCCATCCACGAGCACTGGTAATTGCTCTGGGATCCTCCATCTTGCTCTAAATGCATCGCATAATCACTTATACCACTTTTCCAAGTGCGTCTTGTGAGCGGTCGTCATGGTTTCACAAGTGTATTTTGCAAACCTTTTTGCGGGTGAAGGATCCTCTTCTAGATACTCCCAAATAAATTTTTATGGCCCGTCTGGCACTCCAATCTCTGAAAATACAATGGTGAGGAGGACATTACCGAAGAGTATCTTTTCTCCCTCATGTACGGTGCTTATGATTTCATCCACGATGAAAGCAGACAAATTATAAATTGTTCCTTCTTATATCTTCTGGCATACATTTAGACATGCCTTGTTCACTTGTGTCCATCATTATTGATCATTGAGCTTGGTCACCAAGTGCATGGCCATCCTCATAACTGGGTCTAGAATTTTGGCAATGTCAAAGTATCGTGACCCCTTTTTCTAGTCATATGCGGCTAGCCTCCTTGTCACTCATATCATCATCTATGCTATCTCCTTCACAAATGAGGCATGTGAACTTGGATATTAGTTGAGGTGTTATGTGCATCTTGCACCCCAAAAAATAAAAGTGATCCTCATGCACGTGCAACATCAACCATTGAAAAAGGCACCCAGGCTTGCCAAAGTAAAGAAAATCATACAGTTACAAAAATCTAGCCTTCTCTAATTTGACCTTTACCTCATCGTTGTAAATGGGCATTCCGTCTGGTGTCCTCTAGCTAGATGGACCAACTCTAATGCCATTTCTTTCTCAGTTATGCTTGTGCGATGGTTATAATCACTTACATCCATCTTTCGCAAGTGTGACTCCCATTCTATTCCTAGTAATACTCCATTTGGGTACCACATTTCTGCGTACCATTCTTCATTTGAGCTTGCGAAGGTAGTGGTTTTCTTTCCCTTGCCCTTGCCCTTTGTTTTCTTCGGTGAAACAGTTGGTTTCTTTAGTGCCATTCTTTTGTCAAGATCAACTATGGAATTCTAACTCTTCTCTGCTACTTTGTTGCACTCCAAATTCAAGTCCAAAGCTTCAACTCCTAGAATGAATCCTTCTGTCTCTGTGCCCTAGCTACTAAACCCTAACCAGGAAAACCTTGCACAAGACGACACTCTTCACAACCTTTCCTCATGCCCATGTACTCCTTCCTTCTGGTTCGCAGATCTACTCTAGTCGCACACTTAAATTTCTTGGATTCTTCTTCCTTCGCACAAATTTCTCTTTGGATGCCCTAGCTTGCAAGAGCTTCCTTCAATTTGTAATTGCAAGGTAAAGTAATGATGTGCCCGACTTCATAGTTATAGTTTTTCCTTCTTTCTAGCATCAAATTCTATACCACCTACCAATGTACTTTAAAATTAAATGTGGATTTTTCCACTAAGACAACTTTAAGCACTTTTACCCACGTGCCTAATCCTGCGTGAAAAATTTGACAACCTTCTGACATGTAAAAAATTCAATCCGGACGAATACTCTTACGCACGCGTCTATAGCGCCAAATTCCTTTACCTAATTTTTGCCTTCACCTACCTCATGTTGTTCCTACACTCTTCATCCTTTTTACATGGTCTTTGTTACAACCTCCTTAACACCATACTTTATCATCCACTATTTCCTCACATGCTTTCTCAACCTTACGTACTTCCTTCTACTAGTACACTCAACTTGTATTATAGGCCTATACTTTGCATCACTCCACCCCACACTAAAATAGATGCGCAGACCTCTATGCATACACAGCCTTGGAAAATAATTTGGTTATCAACGCACAAGGTGTAAAACGAAACAAAAAGAAAAGAACAAGCAATGAGAAAGGGAAACACAAGAAAAGAAAAAGCATAAAGGGAAATTCTAGACTAGCTAGCAATACTGGCTCATTACAAAAACTAAGAAGACTTATTTATAATAGGGCTTCAACCTACTCCAATTGAAATGACCTAGTAAGCTCGTCCCATCCAGCGCTTGTAACTGGAAAGCACCTAAATCAAGAATGTACGAGATGATGTAGGGTCCCAACCAATGGAATTTTAACTTCCCAGGATGGTGCAAATACTTGGAATCATACAACAACACCATCTGCCCAACCTCAAACTTCTTGTTCTTGATATGATGATCATGCCATCCTTTTTGTCTTGCTTTTTTTGTCTATTGAATCCATCTAGCAAGTGATCTCCTTTCATCTAACTACATCAACTTATCAATTATTTCTTCCAATGCTTTCTCATCAGCTAACCCTCTTACACGTATTATACGCAGTGATGGTAACATGAATTCAACTAGAAAAATAGAATCTGTGCTAAACACCAATTAAAACAGTGTGGCCTTGTTAAACCTCTTGTAGTTTTTCCTGTATGCCCATAGAACGGTTGATACTTTGTCATCCCAATATTTTCTTCCAACGTCACAGATCTTATTCAACGTGTGACTTAGTATCTTGTTAAATGCCTTAGCAGTTCCATTTACTTGAGGGTGATAAGGGGTAGTCTTGTGATGGGCCACCATAAATTTTACTAATATAATCCTAACTATTTCATTGAGAAAGTGTGTACCTCTATCACTTGTTAAACTTAAAGGACAACCATACCTACTAATTATGTTCTCCTATAAAAATATAGTAGTTATTGTTGCGGTGTAATCCTTCGTAGGTGTTTCCTCTTCCCAGCATGTTAAGTAATTAGTGAAAGTAATGATATACCGTGAACCAGTCCTTCGCGTGGTTGACAAAATTGGCCCTACAAAGTCGATTTCCCATTTTTCAAATGGTTCAGCACTGAATATTGGTCACAAGGGCATTTCATCTCTCTTTCTAGGTTTTCCAAGGTGTTGGCAATGGTCAACGGCCTTGTAAAACTCAATACAATCTTTGTAGATGGTTTCCCACCAAATACCTGCTAGTAAAATCTTCTACGGGGTAGCATTTACTACATAGTGTCCTCCTACAATTCCACCATACACTTCTTCCATAATTTCAATGCACTCATGTTCCAATATGCATTGGCGTAGAACCTCATCATGACCTAACTTATACAGGTCTCCACTAATCAACATGTAAGGTGTGGGACGTATTGCTAACTGCTTTCTCTCCATAGCCTTCATCCCTTCTGGTGCCATACCTATTTTTAAGAATATCGTAATATCTTCCAAGTTTGAGGGTGCACGCTGCAACATAAATAGTTGTGTGTTTGGCATTGTATCCTCAATATTATGTGCGTCCTCCCCTGAGTTAATACTAGATAAATGGTCAGGTCCGTAATTGCTTTTTCCTAGTTTCACAACCACTATGAACTCAAACTCTTGAAATAATAAGATGCAACGACATATGCGCCCTTGCAGAATGGGATTGTTGACTAATTACTTTAATGCCATGTGGTCCGTGTAGAATATAAATGGTGTTGCTAATATATACTGCCTAAACTTGTGTAGTGCATAGATCATAGACAATGCTTATTATTATCCATTCTTAGAACATGATGACCATTGGGCTTATCCATTCTTATTATTCTACTTCCTTAATGATACCAGATGTTATCATCTTGTCTATTTCTTCCTTGACCCATATGCGTAAATTTGGATTCATCTGATAAGGCATCTTTCGAACAGGGCGCGCACCTTCCTTCAACTTGATCTTCATCTCCGGTAAGGAATGTTGAATGCCTTTGAGTTCATGGTACCTACGATGAAACAAATCCTAGAATTCGCGCAACAGATCAATGGCCTTTGAAAATTCTTTTTCTGACCAATAGTCCCCGATGATAGCCTCCTTAGGTTAAGTTTATGTTCCTATGTTAACCTTATTTGTTTTCAATGGCTCATGGTAGGCTTGTGCTCACTCATTAGTGCTATTAATGACTTTGTGCGTACCTTTAGAGTGGCTAACATCCAAAGTTTCCATCTCTTCACCGTGTACTACATAGACCGTTTTTCTTTTTTCTTTTTCCATGCACATGCACTCAAGTTGTACTTCTTCTCATTCTTCTTAATTGAGGTTTGTCTCCAAATAAGGCTCACCCAACAACTCTAGTAGCCTATCCTCTTCCATAGCACTATCTCCCATTGTAAAGCGCTTGATCACCTACAATTCCTTATCTACTGATGGCTTAGTACTCCTATACTTGAAAGCTTGAATGAGATCAGCTGCCAACTCCTACCAATTACCTATTTGACGATGCATCTCTGAATGAATATACAAAGCACGTGCACAACCTTTTAAGGTGGAATACAACTTATACACCCATAACAAAGGTAGTAATACTTCTATGCTTCCCATCCAGGCCTTCTCACATGATTGGATATGAAATGAGGCAGTCTCTTTACCATGGTAGTCTTGTATAACTGTGGGCGCATTTCTCCTAGAAAACCTTATAGAAAATGTGATCCTTACCTCACGTCACTCTAGGAGGTTCTCCCAATATGTATCCCACCAACGTGTTGCAGTTCTAAGTAGGTTATAGTTGAGCATTCCCCTCCTCTCATCCTCATTCTTCTACTGAGCCTCTATTTCCTGCAAGAATATTTCAGGGTATGCTCCTCCAAAGTAACTTGGTAACTTCTTCCCTCCTAGGCACTTGACTGAGTGTGCCTTTGTTACCATTGTTATAGATCCTCTCAAATGTCACCCAATAAAATCATAGGTCCCATGTGCCCAATTATCGCATGCCATACTAGTGGTTTCAATCAAGGACTAAGCATCTTCAAACTGGATGACTCCCTCTGTGGGATGAATTATCTTAGGATCTCTGATGGAATGTACATAGATTATGTCAACAAATTCTTCTCCCAAGGGCTCAGTATAGGGCGCTGACTTCCCATCTATCAAAGGGATGATCACCCTTTCTTCCTTGTTTTCAAAGCTGATATACCCTTTGTTAAACCACATGTCAACATTGTTCTTGTAACACCATATGTGCCTAAGCAATGCTAGAAAATTTTCTTCCTTGACGAGTGCCAAGACTTCGAAGTCTCTAGTGAACTTGGCCCCTTGAATGATGATACCTGCATCCTTCAAGACTCCAATGGGCATTGCCTTAGTATTTTTTTCCATATACAACATATTCAAAGATGGCTATAATGTGGGACTTCCCATATGATTTCAGGCATCTAAGGTAATAAAATTGACCTCTACTCCCATGTCAATGGGGATATTACTCAGAAGTCATCCATCAACAACTGCATTCAAAGTAATCTCCTAGTCATAGTCAAGGTTGTGAGGAGAAGGGGTTACATGCAAGACCTACCTTTCGTACTCTGCTTTGGTGTGTGGTACCTTCTCTCTCAGCCATTCTCATAGCAAGGGGATAATATTCTCTTGCCTTAACATATTTCATACTTCCTTTACTGCATCTAAGTCATCCTTTGCTGCCTCGAAATTCTTCCTTTGCTCCAATTGTTTTGATTTCTCCTTGAGACATTGGATCTCCCCTTGCAAACTCTGAATCACATCCACAATCTCTTGATACACCTCCTTCTGATGAGTGGGGTTCAGATAATTTTCATGTACCACTACCTCTCTTGAAACTAGTTTCCTTTGCCTTGGCATCTCCCTGGCATGCACAGCCTCTGCTCATGTCATCACCAGTACAGGTTCTAGCCCTGACTCACGTGCCACTCATGGCATCCACTATGAATCGGCCTTATTGATGCTCACCATCCCAGTGCCTTTGTCCTTTCGGTGTTGTTGGTTCATATTCTCATAGAGCTTTGGACATTCTTCGTACTTATGTTTCTTTCCACACCATGAGCATTGTAACAGATCAGGACACTCCTATTTTTAATGCTCTGTAGATCCACAGTTATAATAGGTTCCTCACTAGAATTCACTTCATCCTCTACCATGGTTACTGTGACCAAGAAAATCTTCCGAAAAAACCCCTTCCACGCACTCCTTCATCTCCGCACCCTTCATAACAATGATCATCATCCTTGCAAATTCTTGCAAGGATAGTCTGGCACACACCTAGATCAATAACATCATGCATGTGATCAATAAGTCTGCAATCATTGGTATCATGGGTCATAGAGGTATAAATATTATAATGGCAAGAAACATTCTTGTGGATTGTGCCCTGTAGTAGAGGGCACCTACTTGCATCATGATCCCCATGGAATATTTCACAATCTACTGCCATAGCACATACTGACTTTCGAGGGAAACTATTATTTGCATGCCCTTCCACTTCGCAGTATGTACACCAAATCCCACTATGAGCCTCATGTGTTGAGGTTACAGATAGATTCTCAAATTGCTTGGCCATTGCAGCAATTTGAGCCTCTAGAAAAGGACTAACACTAGTATCAACACTCCCAACAGCTTCGGCGTGCATGGTAGCTGTACGTCGGAAAAGCAACAGGCGAGCGTGAGAATCAACAAGTGACTCTTCCATGTACCCGACCTCCCGAGGTCGTGCCGAGACAGCCGGTGGGGGTAGAATGTGCAGACAAACTAGTTAGGCAGTCTAATGTCTTCAACACGCACTAATGGTATTTGCGAATCTAAGGCAAAGAAGGCCCTTCTAACTTGGACTGGTGTGATAGATCGATCAGCGAGGATGACTGCTCGAAGGCTCCAATCAATATCGAGCTCTGGCGTGATTCGATCTATGGGTTGTGGGATGCGTGGAAAATGACCCGGGATGGTTTCGTGTATTTCTCCTGATAGGGTCATATGGTGAATATAGTCGATTCTATGGACGATTCTCTGGCCTAGTCCAAAATTCTCTAGCTTCGTTAGCTGTTGTATTTAGTAGGGATAACTGTTGAATGATGAGAGGTGGAATCGGAGTAGACTGAAATACTAATTTACGTAGGCCAGTGTCTATGTCGAATTCTTTTATGGATTCGTTAGGCTGTGGGATCTGCGGATCACAACTATAGACTCTTGGTTGTTGCGGTCCCGTTATGGTCATACGGGAGATCAAGTTCTGATCCCTAGTATCCAATAGTCGTAAGCTTTTTCAGCTTCTATGTTTAGAACCAACAGTTGTGCGATCTTCTCAGAATACCTTACAGGCGTCCTCGCAACTTGGATTCTTAAGCTGGTATCTATATCTACTAGGGTGTCTCCAGCGTCTGGCTGTGGAACTAAAGGATCACACCCGAATGTTTGTTCTCTTTCGAGCCCTTCTACAGTCATGTGGGTATTTTCTAGGGTAATCTGTAATTTGGCTGATTTGACCAAAATAGATGCGCTTGGTCGTCTTCGATGTTTAACCCTCTCAACTGTATCCTGATCTGTTGGAAGTCTGTTGTTATTTGGAAGACTTGTATCCTAAGGTTTTGGTCAATGTCAGTTATTGCTACTACGGTATTGGGCTGAGGCACAATTGGCTCGAAAATGTATTCCCTGGGCTCCCTAGGTCCCGTAATTGTCATGCAAAAGCAGTAATGAAACAAACTGTAATAAAGTAAAATCTAAGTGCACTTCTAGCATATATAATTTCTTTTTGTATTTTCTGGCAATTTATAAGAGAGTAGCTATTTAAAAATATTTAAAATTGACAACTAAACTAACAACATAAAAACAAACAAAATAGCCGAGTGTAGCTATTTGTCTGTGCGATTTTGTATATCTATTCTAAACAACGAAATAACTAATCTATCTGCAAGATTCTCGATCCTACCTAAGAAGTGAGGAATGAATCATAGTTTCTCAGAACTATCAATCCCCACAACCTCCCTGGCAATATCGAGAATGGAAATAACTGAAATAAAGTGATTAACTACTTTATTTGATAAGTTCTAACTAAAACTTTGAAAGATGGAACCTGGATTTCGCAGAACAGTGGCGAATCCGACGGTGTGTGTGTTCTTGTCCCCTCAGTATGATCTCTTCGTTCTTTGTGCTCACGTGAATCCAGAAAAGCGTGAAATGCTTGCATCAACAGGAATAGATATTTGGATCAATGGACAGCCTTCAAAATGCAGACAAAATAGAATGCGGATAGGAGAGGGATAGCACAAGAGTACAGAGCTTGGCCTATGCAATTCCTAGCGGGGTCTACTGCGAATCATGCAACAAAGAGCATCCAGAACCTGAGACTAGTCTGTATGAAGAGCAAAACCTGCAACTTTAATGGCTGCCTAGACCATTCTACTCCAAAACAATAATGCTGTCTGCACAAGTTGGATCTGTGGCTTACCAACAGTAACACAAAGCTAAAACAAACCTACAACAAACTATGCTACCAATCCTAAGCAAACTAAAACGACCATAGCACTGAAAACATGAAAATTGGAATGAAAATGGTGGCCAAAATAATGTTTGCACTTGCACAAGTTGGATATGTGGCTTACCAGCTGCAATACAAAACTAACCAAAGCACTCAATGAGAAACCTAAGAATTCTAAGCAAAGGAAAACTAAATCTACTGCAACAAGAAATTCAAAACAAACTTTGGAGCAAAATTCAGAGCTAAAATCCGGGGGCCATTTGCATGTGCACAAACCATGCATTTATAGGAATCCAAACATGCAAAGATCAAATCTAAACTGAACTCCTAAACATTAAACAAAAGAAAAACACTATTCCAGGGGACCAAAAACATAAATGCATGCTCAAGTCGGCAAGAAAAGCTGGTAAAGCATTGATTTTTGCGTGCGTTCCGTCAAAAGCACGTTCTGGAAAACGCGCACAGGACCGCCGCCCTGCTCAGGGAGGCGGTTTCGTCACTGAAGACCAAAAAGCCAAAAAAAGAGGAAAAATAGGGAAAACAAAGCACGCGGGGGCTATGCGGGGCATGCGGGATGTTAACGCATATCCGTAAAGCTTCTCTGGATCCCGAACACCTTGCGAAGAGACCTGTATCATCATCGGGGCACTTATTACACCGTTCCGTAGTACAGTACCTTACAATTTTGGGTACGTACATATTGCCCCCTCGGAGAAGCATTTTAGCCATGAAGAGGCATAAAACGGTGGGTCCGAGTATGGCCGTCCTGAAATGGGAAGTTAGAAGTTATACCTTACATGCCCGTGTGTTGAAATGACGCCGTCCAAAATTCCCGCTACCTGCGAAATGAAAAGAGAACTCAAATGCAGATAGATACAATAATTTGAAAAATAAACGTTAAAATAATAGAGAAAGAGGACGTACCATTTGTGCGAGGATAGAAACTTACCTCCGTCGGCGCTCCGAACCTGTGAAAAAGATATTTAAAACAAACCGGGGCGTTATATATATGAAAATGGGCCCATTTTCCTATTCATTTGCGCGAGTCGATTTGGTTGATTTCGAGCTCTGGGACCCACGGTGACGGTTTCTCACGTGAGTAGAGTCAAAACGTTCGCAGTGAGATAGAGATCATGCCTCCACGTGCGGAATGCCACCCCGCGAGATCACAGGTTGGTTTTCTTCAATTTTGTACTTTTCCCTCTTCAATTTAAAAATGCTTAATTTGTTGTAATAGGGGGGTTATTTTCGAAAATGTTTGGTTTAAAGGGTCCATCTAGGGGGGGCGCCTACTGGGTAGGCCCCATTTTTGATTAAAATAGTCATTTTTTGCAATTTTTGAGCCTTTTAAGCTTAAAAGCCCGCGCGGGTTTTCGGACCGCGACCGCCGCCCTGGACAGGGCGGCGGTTACGTGACCGCCGCCCTGATTAGGGCGGCGGTTACAAAACCGCCCCCCTGCTCAGGGCGGCGGTTTTGCACAGAATGTAAAAGAACCTCACTTAAAATCTTTTACCTACATTTTTAGCATTTGTATGTGTTTTTATGCTTCTCTTGATATCGTTTAGATACTAACTTACTCTTCCTTGTGTGTTTTTGGGTGTATGCAGGCAAAAGAGGAGTACATTAGATGGAGCCGGGAGAGAGAGTGCGACTGGCTGCCCGGGGTATTAGATGCCCTCTCAGCAGATGAGGAGGACACATTGCAGAGGGCCGGCATATTGCGTATATCGCGTGTGCCCCACGTTGCTCCATCCAGTCACATTCTTTGTGACCTATTCTCATACTGGGATGCAGATCGGAACACTTTCCGATTGCCAGGGGTCCGTGGTGAGTGGACCATCACTTTGGAGGATGTTTACCGCATCCTGGGGGTCCCGATTATTGGGAGGAGACTTACACTAGAGACAGCAGGCTCCCGGGCACAGATCGCACAGTGGACTGGTTATATGGGGGATGCAGCCATTTCTACGGGGCCGAAGAAGGGAGTGCGAGTCAGATCCATTTCTTCTTTTCCCATCCCTATCTTTCGACAGGCCATTATGGGGATCCTTGCCTCGAGACTCATCGGGGACAAGGGAGGGGACACCTTATTATATTGTTGGGGCCCCATCATTGCACAGATAGAGGGACATGGCCGGAAATATGCTTGGGGCGCGGATATTTTGGGGACCACCTACCATGACTTATACAGGGTGGTCCGATTGCAGGGACAGTCCTTGAGCCACCCCACTCTAGTCATGAGTTGGGTGTATGAGCGTTTCATTCCGTATGGCAGAGGCGTGGAGGTGGCAGATCCCGGGGCGGTGAGGGCAGCCCGATGGTCAGGTATGTCAGTGCTCAGAGCACCTCACCAGCCAGTAGCCACCCTTACCACGACGGACATGGAGGCTACACCGTACCAGCTTATGGCCGGTATATGGGGAGAGGAGACCACGACATTGGTCTCCTGCTCCATCACAGGGCAGCTTATCGATCGTGTGGGACGGGTAGAGGTACATCCCTTCAGCAGGGTTCCTCAGCAGTTTGGCCTCCCATACGCGGCTATGCTTCCTCCAGTAGCACCCGTTTATAGATCAGTCCGAGAGGCTAGAGGGGGGCCTAGAGGCCGTGGTTGGACAGTGGTTACCCCTGGCATTCCTATTACAGCCAGGGGGTAGTTCGGGCCAGAGGGAGAGCTGGTGCGCCTCAGGCACCATTACTTCAGATTGCTGCAGGTCCTGCTCATAGCAGTGACGACCCCATAGATATTGACTCCGATTCTGAGGAGCACACAGAGGGAGGGTCAGAGGAGCAGACGGACGAGAGCGATCCTGAGTGGCATGATACTCAGGATATTCTGCGGGCAGAGAGGGAGGAGGAGAGTGCAGAGAGAGAGATCGTGGCTTCTGAGGAGCCACTCTCCCGAGGCCATGGTGGAGATGATGAGTCCGTTGTGGGGCGCCATGTTGCCCCAACTACAGGAGCAGCTCCTCAGTCGGCAGCGGCATCAGCAGCAGGTGCTGGCCCTGGCGACCCATCTTGGAGGCTTGGTGATCCGAGTAAGTTATCCTCTCCTTCTTTCAATGCTTGTTTGTTTTAGGATTTGTTTTTGAATGTTAACTCTCCTTATATTTGTATTGTGTATACTTTAACCTCTTGCCTAGTTCCTAATTCGTTTTTCTTTCTTTGCTTTGCAGAGACTGTTGATGAGTGGCGGGATCTAATCCGTAGGGTTTGCGTCGATTCTTTGATGATCCCTATGGATAAGACCCGTGCGGAGTTATCCGTGGATGCCGAAGAGCCCTCAGCAGCCGGCAGGCACACTGACGTCTTTGCTCCCGTTTGGCATGTGGCCAAGATGGTGTCAACTCTCCGTACAGAGTTGGCCGGCTATAGGACAGCCGAGCGTCTTATGAGGATCCGTTCTCATGGCGAGACTACGACTGCCCCTAGGGACCCTGAGCCCTCCGTCCATTCAGAGCGCCAGCGTAGCCGGAGTCCTAGGCAAGGGCGCGCACCTTCAGCGGGATCGCGCAGGGGTTGAGAGGCCACTTGGCTTTCTGTATTTGTACTTATATTCTTTTGTGTATTACGGGCTCTTTGAGCGTTTTGACCATGCCTAGTGCATGATGGCATTGTATATAAACTTTGATTTATTTATATATATGCGTCGGTTTTGGATCAAAACTTGTCATTTGTATTCTATTTTCTTTATTTCCAACTGCTTTGTGTATACTACGATGTATGTTTTATATGCTTTCTAGAATGTATGCAATGGAAAACAGATGGTGCAAATGTTTGCTTTCTTTTTGTGTTTCATGATGCTGATACATGATATTGTAGATATACTGTGATCTTAAATCTTAGCTTCTGTGAGCAATTTGGATACCTCATGATTTGTTTTGGCAAAGTGATGAAAATAATCAGTATGATGAACAGATTAACTTGCCCCACTCCTAACTCCACGCAACTAGTAGGATGCGAGGGCTCATCACCAAGAGCCAAGAAGGGCGCAAGTTATGGAATATGGTGAAGTGATAGTGATGAAAGACAGACGAAGCTTTGGTGGAACCAAATGAAAACTACAAGCTTATTCTACCTGAATGACTTCATAGTTTTGGATGCAACTTGCTTTGCGGTTTATCCAGACTTAGACCCGTAGATGGCCACATAGTAGACAAAATCTGGGTTTTTAGGATTTTTGACTCTCTTGGAATTTTTGAATATCTGATTCATTCGTTTTTGACTCAAAGTTTGAATTGATTGTTTATGACCTTTTAACATTTACTTTGTTTAGAGGACCCCCTACACTTTGCCCCATGCTACCTGTAAGAAGCATGGGTTTATCACCGTGGGCAAGGCATAGGCGAGTAAGGGCATTTCCATCCTTTCCCAACCCTACGTCACTAGTAAGAGACGCAAGCTCATCACCGAAGGTTGGTGGGGCAAGGAAATGTGTAAAATAAAAATTTTTGTTTAATCACTTCTTGACTTGTCTATTTGAGTAAAATGTCAGTATATGCTTATTTCCAAAGAGATGTGTATATGGGATAGATGTGACACCATGAAGCTTCTAGAACAGACCATAGGCAAGACACCTATCCTAAGAAGAAATCAAAGCGAGAACAAACTTTGCAGATCTTGGTATGGTTACCGTTAGGACTTCGTCATGTCTGATTTTGTTTGATAAAAGATTCTGAGTTGATTGATGATATCGAAGATGGAGAAGTATGATTAAAGAACTTTATGCCAGAAACATCACGAGTTTGAAATAGATTACTTTGAGAATAGATTCCCTGATCACAATTTGTGTAAGAACAAGTGGACAAAATGATCCTAATTTGTATGAAAATGCAATGTAGATAGTTATATGGGTAGCGTTAGCTGCTTACGCGTAGAAACGCTTGAGGTGGAGAGAATTGACTGTTTCGCCAAACTCCTCTCCTTCTAGCGTGCATAAGAGGTATGCACCATTTCCGTAGTCCTTCATGACTCGGTATGGGCCCAACCATTTGGGCCGGAATTTCCTTCCTTCGCCGGTCTTCTTGTCGATCCGGCTGTCTAACCTTAGAACTAGGTCACCTTCGTATATGTCACGTTCATAGACCTTCTTGTTGTACTGCCGGCACATCCGGTCGGCATAGACTCTATGTCGTTGTTCAGCATCTAACCTAGTTTCATCCAGACTCTCTAATTGAGAAAGACGCGCTTCTCTGTAAGCGTCCTCATCCAGAATCCCTTGTAGCGAAATGCGGAGACTGGGGATTTCAACTTCGAGTGGGAGAACTGCTTCTGACCCAAATACCAATGAGAAAGGAGTTGCTCCTGTTGGCGTTCTTATTGAGGTTCGGTGGGCCCACAAGGCCGGATATAACTTTAAATGCCAATCCCGTTTGTTTTCTTTTACCGTTTTAAGGAGAATGGCTTTCAACGTCTTGTTTGTTGCTTCAGCCTGCCCATTGGCTTGGGGATAATATAAGGAAGCCGTATGATGGCTTATTTTGAACTTACTGCATAGCTCCCGAACTTCTTCGTTTTTGAAAGAAGTTCCATTATCTGAGATAATGATTTGCGGGATACCGTATCTGCAAATGATTTGGTTCAAAATGAACTTAGCGATTACGGAACCAGGCACAGTTGTAAGAGGCATAGCCTCTACCCATTTAGTGAAATATTCTGTGGCCGTAATTATAAAATTGTGGCCGTCTGTGGATGAGGGAGAGAATTTCCCTATTAAGTCTAGGCCCCATGTAGAAAAGGGCCACGGAGTAGCGATCGGTTGCAAAGCTTGTGCCGGCATGTGGATCTCATGAGAGAACTCCTGACATTTATGACACCTGCGTACAAACTCTATTGTGTCATGTTCTAGAGTGGGCCAGAAATAGCCCATTCGATGTATTTTTCGAGCAGTGGCATGGCCACCGAAGTGGCCTCCACATATACCGCTATGGGATTCATGGAGAATCCTCTTGGACTCTTCTGTGTCAACACACCTTAAGAGCATCCCATCGAATGCTTTCCGATAGAGCACCTGCTCTATAATGACGTATTTAGTTACGATAATACGTAACCGTCTTCTTTGTTGAGGTGTAATTCCTTCTGGGTACTTATGGTCCATGATATAACTAATGATATCAGCGTACCAAGGGCACTCAGATATAGCAGGTCGGGTTTCGACGTAGTATACGCATTCATCTGGAAAGTCTAAGTCTACTAAGTCGCCTCCGTCTAGCGGGTTATCAGCTAACCAATCTGCAATGATTTGTCCTTTAACTGACTTCTGGTTTACAAATGTTAATTCGAACTCTCCCATTAAGGTTATAAAACGTCCAGCCTTTTTGGACAAGGACCCCTGTGTGAGAAAAGTCCGTAAATGGTCCGTCTTTACTATGACCCTTGTCTCTTGATTTAGCATGTAGTGTCTTAGGCGTTTAGTAGCAAAGACTATGGCAAGACATTCTCGCTCTGCTTGTGTATAGCGCGTTTCGTAGTCGAGCAATGTTCGGCTAATGAAATAAATCGCACGCTCTCTTTTGTCATCGTCTTCTTGGGCTAGCATGCAAGCTAACGAAACATCGGTAGCCCGTGAGTACAAAATTAAAGGGCGATCTAGCTTTGGTGGCATTAGCGTAGGCGGTAATAGCAGGAAACGCTTGACTGCATCAAAAGCTTCATTGCAATCTTCGGTCCAATCAATGCTATAGTCCTTCTTGAGTAAATTGTTGATTGGATGAACGGCGAAGCTTAGATCCGGGATAAATCTCCGGATTGCACCCAACTTTCCAAGAAATGATCTGATTCCAGATTCATTCGAGGGTGGGACCATTTCGAGGACAGCCCGAATTTTGGCTGGATCAACATCGATCCCTCGTGACGATATGATGTAACCTAGGAGCTTTCCTCCTGTTACACCGAAGACACATTTCTCTGGGTTTAGGGTAACTCCATATTCTATTAGGCGTGAAAGGATGATGCGGAGTACTTCAGGATGGTCACAACGCTTCTTGGCCTTAGCCAACAAGTCATCTACGTAGGATTCCACGATTTTATGGATTAAATCGTGAAATATGTATGTCATGGCCCGCTGGTACGTAGCACCGGCGTTCTTGAGACCGAATGGCATAACAGCGTAGCAATAGGTTCCCCAAGGAGTTATAAACGTGGTTTTGGCTTGATCTTGCTCGGATATTTTGATTTGATTGTATCCCGAGAATCCATCCATGAGAGACAAGAGTTCAAAACCTGCTGTTGCATCAACAATAACGTCTATGGATGGTAATGGGAAGTCGTCCTTAGGGCAAGCTTTGTTGATATCTCGAAAATCTATGCAGATGCGTATCTTTCCGTTCTTCTTGAGAACGGGAACGATGTTGGATACCCATTGGGAGTAGTCAACTGGCTTGATGAATCCTACCTGAAGGAGTTTTATTACCTCCTCTTTTACCATGAGGGCTACTTTGGGCTTCATGGGTCTTGATTTTTGTTTAATTGGCTTCGCATCTGACCTAGTGACGAGGTTGTGTACCGCAATGTGGGGTGCGACTCCTGTCATCTCTTTATAATTAAATGCAAATGCCTTCTGATGTTCTTTGAGAACTTGGGTGTGTATTTCCACTTCCTCTGGGGTTAATGAAGAACCTAACTTTAAAATTCTTGGTTCATCTTCCGTTCCGATATTGACATCGATTGTTTCTTCAATTAAAGAGGCATTACCCTCTTCGAACTCAGGTGGTGCCGGAGGTAGATCCATATCATCCCCGTTTTCCACCGCGTATATATTAGGTTCTTTTTGTGAGGGAAGATTCATTACGGGATTTCCGAAGTAGGAAGATGAATGCGAGATCAGAGATAAATCTAGCGTGTGATAGGAGAGATGTAGTGCTGCAAAGGCATTTAAGTAATCCAAAGTAGCCGCATCATTTCCAACATGGTCTAGGACGGTAGATTTACTTCCGTTTGAAAGAGGATCCATCATTGTTTTTATTAATGGTTCGTTACGAATGGATACCGTGAAATGAGTATCTTCTAGCTCATTGTTTGGAGTAAAACGTGATGCTGAGGTTGCTATTGAATCGGCGAGAAGATTTTTTTCTCGCGGGATTGCTTCAATGGATATGAAGTTGAATGCCTTGCTTAAATCTACTACAGCGTTTTTGTAAAGTTGCAAGTGTTCGGCTTTAGTTTCATATACCTCTGAAACTTGGTTTGCAACTAATTGCGAGTCTCCTAAAACTCTGATATTATCGATACCAATTCTTTTGGCTAAGGTAAGGCCAAGGAGGAGGGCTTCGTATTCAGCGCCGTTGTTTGTACATTCAAAGTTTAATTTAAAAGAGAATGGGAGGACCTTCTCTTCGGGCGAGGTAAGAATTATACCTGCCCCCGCTCCATAACGGCATTTAGCTCCATCGAAATGGAGAGTCCAATACTTAGCTGGGAGTATGGATGTAGGTGTATCTGCTGTGTTTGCATACTCTACTTCTACCATGCAGAGATCTTCTGCTGGCAAGGAACCAACACCTAAGGAAAATCCTATGCCTACTGAATCGAATGGTAAGAACATTGGTGAATCTTGTTCTATTAATTCAACGATCTTCGCAGTAGTCCCTAATGATACTGTCTCTTTAGTTTTACCTTTAGGGGTTGGAATTGTTTGGACTATGTTGGTAGTTTCAAGATCCGTCGTAGGTATCAACTTTTCCTCTGGCTTTGGGTCAGAGGGTTTGTTAAGTTGGTTTGTTGGAAGTTCAAATTCTGAGTGTACACCTGGTCTTTTCTTTAAATCAGCTAGGTGTACGTCAAACGGCTTTGGATCACCTTTGGCTATAAATACCTTTCCCAGATGCAGGAATCTTACTTCTTGAAATAGCGTGGAAGGGATTGCCTTCATGCGGTGTATCCATGGTCGGCCGAGGATCATATTATAGTTAGTTTCTCGATCTATAATATAAAACTCAGTCAGGATTGTTTTAGGTCCTAAGGTGACCGGTAGTATTATAGTTCCTATCGATGTGGCTTTAAGGCTGTCGTAGCCTCTCAAGGTATTTCGTGTAGTAGAACAGTTTGTTTCTCCATATCCCAATTTTTGGAGAAAAGAGAAAGGAACTATGTTAACCGCAGCTCCGTCATCAACCATTGCCCGTTTTACATAGTTATTATAAACTTGTACTTGCAAGTGTAGGGCTGGATCGCCTCGGCGTGCGATCTCAGCATCTGTAGGCATTTTACTTATTTCGAATATGAATTCAACATCCCTATCCGCCTGTCCCGGTGGATAAACATCAAAGTCTATATGATTTACCTGCGCTTCCGGTGGTGGAGTGATACTAACTAAATGACCCAAACCTAACGCCTCTAAAAGAGCAGCCCTATGAGCAGGGGAATTCTTTAGTAAATCAAGGAATGAAATATGCGAGAAGGTTTTTGTTAGATCATTAATTAGATCATAAGCACCCATGGGTTTTGCTATGGTTTGCTGGATGTTATCTGTTTCCGGCAGGTGGCTTGGACTTGGTTGAGAGAAATACTCTCGTGTTCTCGTAATTGCTTCAACGGGTAATTCGGAGTCTAACTCTACTAATCCAACTACCTTAGGTCGTGGTTGACTTCCTAGTTGTGGCGCGACTAACGGATTTAGTGAGGTTGAGGCCTCGTGATCGTTGTTTCCCGTTATTGCACCTTTGTTTGTTCCAGTTGGTTTCAACCTATCGCTATCATGATTTGGGAGTGGATCATTAAAGATCTTGAGAGGGGCATTCTGAGGGGAAACTGCCCCTGCGAAGGTACTTGCCGTTGGTGACGTAGGATCTGCTAAGAACATATCCATAAAAAATTGTTTTTGTTCACTTGGCAAGCGTTGCATGAATTTGTTGTAATCACGACACGTTCTAGTGTCATGACCCCGAATTTTATGGAAACCACAATAAGAATTGGGGTTGTAATTCCCGTTTTGTTGGTTTGGTGAGTATTGTGGCCTAAAATTCCGATCAAACTGTTGCCTATTAGGACTAAAGTTTTGTTGTTTCTGGTTTTGATTTTGGTTTTGATAACCAAAGGAGTTTTGGTTTGGTCCTTGTATGGGATTTCGCCGTTGTTGTTGTTGTGGATTATTAAAATCCACTGTATTGATCGTCGGGGTAAAATTGTTGTTTCTTTGGTTGTTTGTTTGTGACGGAGTATTAATGACATTTATCCTCTTGGGCTGGTCAGTTACTCCATCTGTTGTTACCCCACGATTTTTGTTAAGGATTTTGGGTCCTTGATTGACGCTTGTAGTGGTTGTAGTGTTTTGAGTAGGGGTGATTAACCTCCCGTTTGCTCCATACGTCTTACGGCCACTATCTATCGCTGCTTGATCAATTCGCAGAGCGCTCTCAAGTACCTCGTCATAAGTCCTTAGTGGGAACTTCTGGACTTCTTCCTTCACATCTCTGCTAAGAGAATGAAGGAATAAATCGCATAGTTCCATCTGATCCATGTTTGGAGCGCTTGCCGAGGAATAAAGGACTGTGCGCCACCTTTGGATGAAATGGGCGACAGACTCGTTATGTTCTTGCTTGATGTGCAAGAACTCCCTGATTCCTGTCCTTAATAGTTTGTTCATGTCGAAGGCTTTGATGAACTCAGACACGAGTTGTTTGAATGAATGTATGGAAGCCTCGGGTATTCTGTAATACCAATCGAGGGCAATGCCTTCCAGCGTTTTGGGGAATATTTTAGCAACAACCCCATCCCATGGGAGTAGTTCACGAATGGCTGTAGCGTAAGCTTTGATATGCGCATTCGGATCTCCTTCTCCTTTGTATTTAGGCAAATCGGGAAGAGGCCTTGGAAGCATAACGCTTCGTATGGCGAAATCTAAGGGCTCCTTTAAATATTCTGAATAAGTCCCTATCGCATACGTCTCAACCATTGATGGTGCCTGTTGAGGAGGCGGTGGCGGAACGGGTTGTTGATATGGCGTAACGTACGCGTTAGCAGGGGCATAAGGCAATCCTTGCATTTGAGTAAACATGCCGGGGGATGAGTACAAATCCCCTTGTGGTGATTTGGAGTACATGTTTAAGTACGAAGGGGTACTATCCAGGAATGGATTGCTTTGTACTGGACCTAGAGGAACAGTACTGGCGATAGTGGGTCTAGTTGGCACTTGTTGTGAATATTGAGGAGTCATACCCAATGTGCCTACTCCTGTGAGGAGATCCACTTGGCTAGGATGGTGCGGAGGATTGGAACTCCCTGTTTGTATGATTCTTGAATTTTGACTTGCTTGGGCAAGTTCTAATCCTCTAACCTTTTCCATTAGATTTGAAATGACTTCGTTTGGTGAAGCCATGATATCATGCCTTGGTGGCGTTTGTTGTATATCCCGGTGTTGTATAGGCATGTGATAGCCTGTCATGAACTGATTGCTATCTTGCCAAGTTTCTCTGAGAGTATTTTCCATACGTGATGGCATAGGGGAGTTTTCTTGAGGAGAGAACTCGGGCTATATCTGCAAAGTTCCTACAGGTGGGTACATGCCTTGAGAGCGTTGTTCACTCCTAGGATAAAGTATTGATTGTCCATCGTCTAAGACCAAGTATGGATCCGATTGTCTACTAATAGGCGGTCGGAATAATACCTGAGGAGATGAAGCAGACTCTCCAGTTAATGTCATATTGTTCGAGCCTGAAGGCTCTGTTTGTGTTTGATCAAGTTGCTCCAACCCCTCTGTTTGGTAGGACGAGTTATATCTAGTCCTTGGTGTTTGTGTTGACAATTGATTAGTTGAATAGTTGTCACCCCACATTGAGAGTGAGGGTGATGACTGCCTATTCTGTTGGGCGTAGTATGCCTCAAGACCCAAGAGGGGTCTGCCGTATGCATCTAATCCCGACATATTCGGGGGGTATATGAATACCCGCAGAATAATGGGAAGGAGCGAAGGTGATGTGGAGAAGATGAAACTTCTCAAAGAGAAGGTGAAAGAATTGCTTGTTTCACGTCGGGTTCACCAATTTTGTACGTCGGAAAAGCAACAGGCGAGCGTGAGAATCAACAAGTGACTCTTCCACGTACCCGACCTCCCGAGGTCGTGCCGAGACAGCCGGTGGGGGTAGAATGTGCAGACAAACTAGTTAGGCAGTCTAATGTCTTCAACACGCACTAATGGTATTTGCGAATCTAAGGCAAAGAAGGCCCTTCTAACTTGGACTGGTGTGATAGATCGATCAGCGAGGATGACTGCTCGAAGGCTCCAATCAATATCGAGCTCTGGCGTGATTCGATCTATGGGTTGTGGGATGCGTGGAAAATGACCCGGGATGGTTTCGTGTATTTCTCCTGATAGGGTCATATGGTGAATATAGTCGATTCTATGGACGATTCTCTGGCCTAGTCCAAAATTCTCTAGCTTCGTTAGCTGTTGTATTTAGTAGGGATAACTGTTGAATGATGAGAGGTGGAATCGGAGTAGACTGAAATACTAATTTACGTAGGCCAGTGTCTATGTCGAATTCTTTTATGGATTCGTTAGGCTGTGGGATCTGCGGATCACAACCATAGACTCTTGGTTGTTGCGGTCCCGTTATGGTCATACGGGAGATCAAGTTCTGATCCCTAGTATCCAATAGTCGTAAGCTTTTTCAGCTTCTATGTTTAGAACCAACAGTTGTGCGATCTTCTCAGAATACCTTACAGGCGTTCTCGCAACTTGGATTCTTAAGCTGGTATCTATATCTACTAGGGTGTCTCCAGCGTCTGGCTGTGGAACTAAAGGATCACACCCGAATGTTTGTTCTCTTTCGAGCCCTTCTACAGTCATGTGGGTATTTTCTAGGGTAATCTGTAATTTGGCTGATTTGACCAAAATAGATGCGCTTGGTCGTCTTCGATGTTTAACCCTCTCAACTGTATCCTGATCTGTTGGAAGTCTGTTGTTGTTTGGAAGACTTGTATCCTAAGGTTTTGGTCAATGTCAGTTATTGCTACTACGGTATTGGGCTGAGGCACAATTGGCTCGAAAATGTATTCCCTGGGCTCCCTAGGTCCCGTAATTGTCATGCAAAAGCAGTAATGAAACAAACTGTAATAAAGTAAAATCTAAGTGCACTTCTAGCATATATAATTTCTTTTTGTATTTTCCGGCAATTTATAAGAGAGTAGCTATTTAAAAATATTTAAAATTGACAACTAAACTAACAACGTAAAAACAAACAAAATAGCCGAGTGTAGCTATTTGTCTGTGCGATTTTGTATATCTATTCTAAACAACGAAATAACTAATCTATCTGCAAGATTCTCGATCCTACCTCAGAAGTGAGGAATGAATCATAGTTTCTCAGAAACTATCAATCCCCACAACCTCCCTGGCAATATCGAGAATGGAAATAACTGAAATAAAGTGATTAACTACTTTATTTGATAAGTTCTAACTAAAACTTTGAAAGATGGAACCTGGATTTCGCAGAACAGTGGCGAATCCGACGGTGTGTGTGTTCTTGTCCCCTCAGTATGATCTCTTCGTTCTTTGTGCTCACGTGAATCCAGAAAAGCGTGAAATGCTTGCATCAACAGGAATAGATATTTGGATCAATGGACAGCCTTCAAAATGCAGACAGAATAGAATGCGGATAGGAGAGGGATAGCACAAGAGTACAGAGCTTGGCCTATGCAATTCCTAGCGGGGTCTACTGCGAATCATGCAACAAAGAGCGTCCAGAACCTGAGACTAGTCTGTATGAAGAGCAAAACCTGCAACTTTAATGGCTGCCTAGACCATTCTACTCCAAAACAATAATGTTGTCTGCACAAGTTGGATCTGTGGCTTACCAACAGTAACACAAAGCTAAAACAAACCTGCAACAAACTATGCTACCAATCCTAAGCAAACTAAAATGACCATAGCACTGAAAACATGAAAATTGGAGTGAAAATGGTGGCCCAAATAATGTTTGCACTTGCACAAGTTGGATATGTGGCTTACCAGCTGCAATACAAAACTAACCAAAGCACTCAATGAGAAACCTAAGAATTCTAAGCAAAGGAAAACTAAATCTACTGCAACAAGAAATTCAAAACAAACTTTGGAGCAAAATTCAGAGCTAAAATCCGGGGGCCATTTGCATGTGCACAAACCATGCATTTATAGGAATCCAAACATGCAAAGATCAAATCTAAACTGAACTCCTAAACATTAAACAAAAGAAAAACACTATTCCAGGGGACCAAAAACATAAATGCATGCTCAAGTCGGCAAGAAAAGCTGGTAAAGCGTTGATTTTTGCGTGCGTTCCGTCAAAAGCACGTTCTGGAAAACGCGCACAGGACCGCCGCCCTGCTCAGGGCGGCGGTTACAGGACCGCCGCCCTGTGTAGGGCGGCGGTCACGAGACCGCCGCCCTTCCGTTTCGTCACTGAAGACCAAAAAGCCAAAAAAAGAGGAAAAATAGGGAAAACAAAGCACGCGGGGGCTAAGCGGGGCATGCGGGATGTTAACGCATATCCGTAAAGCTTCTCTGGATCCCGAACACCTTGCGAAGAGACCTGTATCATCATCGGGGCACTTATTACACCGTTCCGTAGTACAATACCTTACAATTTTGGGTACGTACAGTACTTTGATACCCCTATAGTTTGGCAAGAACAAAGAAATTTCAAAAAATAATTGGGGAGGTGGCTGGGGTCTTTGTCCTCCCAATCTAGAGCCTTAGTTCCCTTTGGTGTTTCCTCCTCCACCAAATCCACTGGATCCACAAGGTCCCATTCCCCCTAACCCCCCAAATCCACCTCCTGTAGTAGGCAAAGGACCTAAAATGGTCGCGCCTAGTGTTCCCAACATCCCACTAAACTGTGTGTCGATGGTTTGTGATATTATCTCACTACCAGTTGTATGTCTCGTGCCACTCCCAAACGTGATACCCAAACCTTGCATACTTTCACCTTGTCCAAAGATTCCTCCAAATACATGAATGGATTTTGTAGCCATGGATGTCCCAAATGATAAATTATATCTCCTAGGCGCAGATAGGTTACTCCCACCGATACCAATTAGGTTAACAATACTTCTCTCTTGATCTGGAAAACCAAGCGTTAGGGGTTGGTCGTCAGGTGGGTTCAGATGCACGTCAATGGCTCTTCTTTCTCCATGCAATGAAATATCATCAAAAGATGAAGGGGCCTCTCTCTCACACTTTCCAAGATGGGGTAGCATAGACTACTCAAGCTCCACATCCTCTACGTGAACCTCAACTCCTTCCCACAACGTCTGCCTCCATATATCCATCACACTTGCAACTTTACGTTGTTTAGTCATCTCCCTTTCACAAGCTTCACTATAATTGAGTTGTCTCTCCTCACTTTCCTTTTCAATTGTAATTTCTACCATCTTCCTCCACCCTAGCTTCCTCTCCTAGCGCTCATAGAAGCTTAGCCAGCTATGGGAAATGCCTCTAAACTCAAGGTAATGACCAAAATATTCATAGCCAAAGGAATTGTTATCAATGAATCACAGCACCCCTATGTTTATACAAGTGCATATACTTGAACTCACAGTGTGATTGGATAACATGGGTACTATCTCCAAGTTGTGGGACTTGCTACTTGAGATAGACCTCCAGAGAAAGTGGGTTCTTGCTCCTAAACTACTTGCCACATTCTACTCTAATGCAAGGGAAAATAACTATTCTAATTTAAATTTCCAAGGGACCAGGGAGAGAGAATGCATAAAATGAAATCCTACACTAAATCGGTGATACACCAAAAAAGGAGGGTGTGAGAGTAGTCTTCAAATGCGTGAGATACAGAAGCAAAGCGCACGCTAGAAGGGGTGATGACAATTCTCCATAATCTAGCAAAATGCATTCACAACAATATCTCAAACATACACAATGATAATGGATCCCTGCCAGAACATAATAATAGACACAATATTCTTGTAATCAAGGTTAAAGGGGCAAAAAGAATGCAAGAAAACACAGCAGGGGAAGATGCATCCACAAACTTATATTTTATTGCTTCCTGATATGCACAGTTCAATCGGTTACAAGAAAAGGGCCTGGATCACCATGCAAGGAGTCCAAAAAAAGGGCCTGAAACACATCAGCTTCACAAAGCAATTTTGGTAGAGATTTGCCACAAAACTACCCCCCCTTTACAATGAGCCCAACACTCCAATTTATAGAAAAAATGAGAAGAGAGAGAGAAGGGAAAAAGGAAATCCCGAAATCTGTCCTTCAACCACTTGTAAGAGGCATTACATGGAGTAAAATGATTGTATATTACTTACAAAAGGCTCCCCATACTGTCCCAGGTGCTGCAGCAGAGAAAGAATGGTGACCATGCCTCTTAATTGCACTCCCAACTACCAAATAAAACATTGTTATGAACCCGGCCACGTTTTATAAAAAATCCCCACCGATTTCTCATCAAATCTAGAATTTCTTGATTTTTTTGCATCGGGCTTGGAGCTACAATTCTAGTGGTACCAATTTTGTGTGATTTTGTTGAGAAATGCAAAAGTTATGGCCTTCTGAGTGCGGGTGGCTGTTTTGGGTCTAGCAGGCGTTTTCTGTCATTTGACGGGAATGAGCATTAACTGACTGGAGCCGAATATGTTTCTTTTATTAAAATATATCTACCCTCATTAAAAATAATATGGCATAGAGGACGTCGTGCTCATTCCAGAAAGTCCAATTTTGTGAAAATCGGAGCTCAGAGTCAAAAGTTATGGTCGTTTGAAGTTCACTGGTCAAACGTTGACTTTTCTTCTTTGCCTTAGGCCGTTTCGGCTTTTCGCGTCCCGCGTGTACTTTTGTCCCGGCTGTCCCGGACACATTCTCCCACATTGGCTGATTCAGGCTTCCTTGTCCCTACTTGCGGCCTCTTCACCTTTTCACCTCCCGCGCGTACTTTTTTCCCGATTGTCCCAGACAAAAATCTCCGAACTGCCCACGATAGACTGTCTTGCGGAAAATCAGCCGATTCACGTCCCACGCGTACTTTTGTCCCGGCTGTCCCAAACCACGTGAAACAAAAACTTGATGATTTTTTTATTGCCTATGGCCGTTTCGCCTTTTCGCGTCTTGTGTGTCCCTCGCGTACTGACGTCCCAACTGTCCCGCGGACTGCCTGGGACAAAAATGTCCGACTTAGCCGATTTTCTTTGTATTTCGACTGCGAACTTGGTATGATGAACCTTGGTACAACCCGCACTGATACGACCCATGCCCTTCAGACCCGAAATGATTCAAAACAATCATGCAACCTTATTTTTTACATTTTTTTCACTTTTCTAACTTGTTGGGATTTCCTCTTAGATGGGAGAGTTAGAGAGAAGCCGAGGGGGTCCCCAAAACACGATTTTGGGCCTTGAATCAATCTACTTGCTCGGGACTGAATAAATTGATGCATGTTATCAAAATTACCTTGAGGGGTGAATTTTGGATAACAGGAATAGCACACAAAAATGATCCTCTACGCTCCCTCAGAAACTTGAACTCAGCAACTTCTGGGAAAGAAAATGTAGAAATGGTGTATTCAAGGGTATAACTGGTCAGCACTCTCTTACACTAGTGATAAACAACACATGTCCAAGTCAGATCTGCATCCTACAGCCTCTAATAGTCGTCTTGGTTCCATATGCATGATTTGTGGTACCAACTTGATCTAGATGCATATGTTGAAAGCCATTCATATAGTTCTACCGGGAAACAACAAAAGAATGTCTCATACAACTCATGGTATAGGTTCTCTTCTACCCATCTACGTGCATTGAACTCAGGTCCAGTGCTAAATCTTTGAGAAAACTCATTCTTCATGCTCTTGAACCATCCTTCAACACTTTTCAAGTTTAAACTCTTTGTCATCACGCATCACAGGGGCAAGATGCATGCCATTTCTCACAACAACTTCGAAAAGAGGTCTCAATAATGGAACCAAGATGTAGTCATATTTTATACCCTTAGACCAATAGTCTAATCCCATGTGCGCTGGCCTATCACCCAATGGGAACTGGGCACTCACCCAAGGCACGCGCGGGCACCAAGTCTCTCCTTTATGTGAGTCTTGTGAGAATACATCATCTTATAATAGATATTCCAACTGAAATGAGTAAAAAAGAACCATGCAACATTCTAAGAACCTAGAACGAGTTGGTATCTCATTACATCTAGAAAAGAGAAATAACAAGCAGCATAAGGAAATGGTTCATACAGAAAGGAAATACATAAGTATTATACTCCTGAACACATATATGATTTATAACAGAGCCTTATATTCATATTAACAGGTTCAATACCCAAAGTACAATCCCTTGAGATCATAATAGATCCTCATCTAACCATGTAGAGCCAAGTCATGCATCAGAACTACACTATGTTCATCATAATAAAAATGAATGCAAACCCATCCCTGTAAATGTGCCACGATTCCTATATTTACCTAATCCAAACCCATAAAATCCTCCATGGAATTTCTGCAGAGCTTTGCCTCTCTTTCCCCTTGTCTCTCTCTTCCACACAACCCTTTACTCTCCACTCACACCCTTTCTTCTACCAGGCGCTTGTATTTATAACCTTAGCAACCACCACCATGTCATTATGAAGTCGTAGATCGGTTACTAAGTGTCGAAGTGGTCCTCCATGGAATCATACCTTCTCAGATCCAAGCTCTCCACTCTTTGTAATGATGTCTTCTAGAACCTTCCATCATATGCTCAGAATATTCCCTTTTTGATCCCATAGTCACCATGATGGCACCTTATCCACAAGGGTCATGCTTTTCTCATGTGCTACCTAGGACGTTGAATACAGCTAAGTCCAAAATCCGTCCTACCTTGTGCATGTGTGTCGTGTTATATGGAGAACCCTGCTAGAACCCTTCCCTACGTGCCTTCAACCCATGTGCCCTTATTCAACTAGGTCTCGTGCGCCCACGCACCTTCTCATCCTTAGAAAATATTTCGGGGCCGAACAGCTCCCTTTTTCGGTAGGGAAAAATAAATTTATTACTTACCCCTCTATTATTATTTTTCCAAGGAAACGCGTTCCTTATGACCACTTGGGCGTAAGTATATATATAAAATGGGACCCTCAAGGAAGGGTTCATAATAATTTGAGAACTCTAAGCTACATGTACCATCATGTTTATTATCATTCCACTTCTATGGATGATCTATATCATTTGAATCCATCTTCAGTAGGTGATGTAATAGGGAATCTTATGGTTGCATGGTTGTTGAAAGACCTAGAAGAGGAAGCTCAAGCTTATATCCCACCAGGATCCCCTGATAGCATAGGAATATATTTACATATGAGCATATTGAGAAAAATTTCTCCACCTCCTTCCACATCAAGAGCAATAAGAATGATAGGAGAGACATTTTCCTTTTTCCATATCAACACTACAAGCCCAATGTCTTAGATGGCATCATTTCCATCAGGCTCAACGTTTCCTATTATGATACCAACTATTGGATAATGTCTAACTCCCACATATATAGGAAAGGGAAAACAAAAGGATGTTGACACCATTTCAACTATTTAGAGTATAGTAGGATCTAATCTTGTGGTTTATGTGAAACCACCTATGTTTATTCCCTCCACTACACTTATGGCGAGTTCTATTGCCCCTATTTTTTATGGGTAGTGATGGTGTTTCCCTCATAATGGTTGTTTCCTCCACTTCTTCCATCACTTCTCCCATTGGATCTCTCATAGTTCCCATGTCACCTCTACCTTCTCCCATTTTCACTCCACCCATTGTTTCTTCTTCCAATACTACCACTTTACCATTATCAGCCCCACCATCAACTACCATCTCAATAGCCATTGTTAGGCATGCACCCATAAGAGTTCCCACAAATCCCATATCTTTCATGGATATGATGACATCATAGGGGTCAAACATATCCATGGACCTACATCCACTTCTCAATCAAGGCCCTCCATTCCTTTCATTCCTACATTTTCACTTCCTAAAGTGCCACTACAAGATTGTATGGATCATCCCATTAGTAAAACAATATAACCAATTCCTTCTACTCCTCTTATGGGTCATCCCATTGTGAGGCCATCCATTTGGGCTCCAACTACCTCCGTTCCTATGGATTCTTCTTCAACTTCTACTATCATGATTGCATCTACAATTGGGAAACTTTCATTAGCTTCTAAAGAATAGGTGGAGTTGTCTAAGAAATAGTGGAAATAAATACTTTTGTATACGTCTCAATCTCATGCTTATCATGTACCAGAGGTTTCGTTGTGTTATAGAAATAAATAAAATAAGTTATAAAAGGTAAATACTAGCAAGGTATCTATAAAAGGTGAAGAAATACTACTAAGACTAAAATAAGACGTTATGGGCCTGTCAAGAAAGAGGAAAAGAAAAGGAGATTCAATCATGGATCCATTTAATATCATGGATATTTCCCTAAATATGGAAAAATGAGAAATAAAAGAGGCAAGAGAGGAGGCCAATGCTACAAGAATTCAAATTTTAACACATCCCACTCTAAGAAATGATGTACACCTAGCCTTAAGGACTTATTTTTAACTTTAGAGACATATCCTCAACCAAATACAAATCAAATTTGGTCAATTCTAAGCTAGATACGTTCAAGAAGGAAGTCATGGATATGAAATCCAAAATAACTATTATATCTAAGATTGTTAAAACACTGTATTACCTAATGCACCTCTAATGAGTATAGATGATGTAATGACTATAGAGAACAAAATTGTGAAAGTGAGAATTAAACTCTCTAAAGCTTTAACCTCTCTATCAATTGCATGCAGACATTTGAATTTATTCCATTATAATATTGTGTCTTTATTTGTAGAAGTGGGTTTAACTTGAATTATAAATCCAATAGGTATGGTGTATACAGTTGATTAGTTTGATGTGTTTCTATTGCATTTCATGGCTACTTTCAATCGACAATTGCAAATCCCAAGCCAATCAAGCAACGTAGGGATGCATGATTTAAATCTTACCACATTTAAGAAGCTTGAGAAAGTTAAAAGTATAAATTTATTTTTAGGAGGCATTCTCTTTGATTTTGTCCAAGCTATTAATAAGAGTGAAGATCCATGTAAGCATGTAATTATCAATACAATTGTTGTTGATCATAACTATTAAATCTGCCAACATGCATAGAGCCTTGGATAGCCCAAAAATTTATGATGTTTAGATCCTTCATGTGGAATTAGAGTACAATGATATTATTTTTGTAAGTTTTTTTGGGTGAACTTTATACAAGAAACAAAGCTCCACCAATTTTGATGATTTAAATTGGGCGTTCATTTGAAACAAATAACCTATAATTAGGTTGTTTATTGTAACTATGAGAAAATTGTTCACATATAGCTTTCTAAGCTCTAGTTAACTTTATTTGACTAGTTTTTTTTTCTTTAGTTCTTAGTTTAGATTTTCCTTTTCTAAAGGAGTTCCAAAAAATGTAGAGTATAAGGCTACATCCCAAATCTCTATATATACATTCAAATTTACTATAAAAAGAATCTTGAGGGTTATGAATTAATAGAAAGAATGAATATGGAGCTCCACATGGTTTTTTGAGTTGTTGAATTTTTTTCAATTTTTGATTCATGTCGTGATGCCTAGACATAAATCCCTTTTAGTTATTAAGTAAGGTTTGCACTTCTAATCTCAATTGAATTTGTAGGATAAGGGATTAAAACATGTTAATCTCATTTTTATTAGTTGATGGTTCTTGCACTTATATTTGTAGATGTGTTTTGTTATCTTAAATGTTTGATTGATTTAGAAATGTTAGCAAGTGGGAATTTTTTTTGTGTGTGTGGAATCTAATTAGCTTGGATAATAGTTAGGTTAATTAACCTCTTATCTATGCTTTGTGAATGAACTTTGATTATTTACATAGATGATATAGAATTTTGATTATTTGGTTTCATTTGACTAATTTCCTTAAGATTATAAAGAATTGAGGGTAAACTATTTCTTTTATTATTTAGTTTGTGTGTGTTTGGTTTAGCTGAGAAAAAGGTGATTGTTGTGCTTAGTGAGTGAAAGACAATCTAGTTCTATTTTCTACCCTGCCCTTCTCTTCCTTTTAGTTTTTTTAAATAAGTTCCAAGTCACTTAGTTAGGATTAGATCATTGTGAATGTAAATATGAAAAACTTAATTCAAAATTAGGATAGTTTAGATCCACAAAATCAAAGGTTGTAATAGGTGATTTTACCTAACACAATGGTCCCTCCATAAGTTAACACTTGGTCAAATAGATCCCAACTGAAGCTATACATCCCAAAGTATTATGTACCTTGAACCCTATTTCCAACTGGGGTTATAAAATGAGTATGATTAAATTTATGTCTTTTATAGAAGCATGTGTAACAAACATGCATCAACAAGCTGTAGATTGGTTCGTTACCAAGAACACATTCCATTTTTTATTAACTTACATTAGATAAAAATGAAAACTTAAGCATCCACTAAAACTGTAAGATTGAAATTTTTTGTACTTATTAAAAATGTGAAATAGTTAGTGTTGGGCGTAAAGGACCCACATCATTATTAACCAAACCCAATACAAAGATAGAAATATTAAAGGTTACAGAAGTAAGATTAATGCAATTATGGCTTGTTTCATGAATAATTAAACAAATGGAATATTGAACAATGCATCATGTGTACCTCTTCACCATTTTTACAAAATGGAAAAGAAATCCCAACATCAACATGAGATAGTGTAGCGCATGCAGAGAACTTGAGGAAAACTTACATGCGGTGAGTAGAAAGTAAAAATATAGGTCCTACGTGAATAACATGACAACACTAAATGGTTTCCTCACCCATACACTCTATGCGCTGAAATAATGATTAGGTTTTTTTGTTTTAGGGTTTAACATGAATAAAAATATATTCAATATTAGGGTATTTGACTTGGATGGATAGGATGACACCATGCATCAACAATGACATGCGTCCAAAAAATTTTGTTTGATGACCACTGATAATGCACACACCTCTTCTTCACTATTACAAACTAGATAGGGAATGTCAATGTTAATACGAGACCATGCAATACTGGTCAAAAACTTGAGGAAAACTTGTTTGAATAGGTAGAAGGAAAAATGTAGGTTTAACGTGACCAACACAGTGGCATTGAATGACCACCTCACCCAAACAATCTATGTGGAAAATGATAATTAGGGTTTTCTATGAATAAAAATCAATTTGAGACTGGTTTCTAACTTGGACAGACATGATGGCATCATGGGTCAATGACAATCCACACCCAATATTTATCATGTGATGACTAGCGCATCACACACACATATTCATCATTTTAAAAACTGGATAGGAAAGCCCAACATTAACACAAGACCATGCAGTCCCAAATGGAAATTGAGGAAAAATTTATTGCAACTGTAAGAAAGAAATAAATTAGGTCCTTTGTAACTAGTACAACGATGTTGAATGATCATCTCATCTGGTGCTCTATGCGTAAAAATGATGGTTAGGGTTTTCTATGAATGAAAATAACTTTTATATTAGGGTTTCTAACTTATATGGATAGGATGGCATTGTGCGTCAATCACGTCCCGCACATAGAATTTTTGTCTAACAACTGCCACATGTCAGACATGCCTACCCAACATGCCATGTTATAATGTTTATTAGCACAGTAAAAATATATACCTTTCAATAACCCTCTCCTCTTTAGTAATATTCTCGTTTCCTTCAAATTTTTCATAATAACCCTTTTTAATATTGAATTTGTCATAATTGCAACTAATGCAATGAGTGATTTTGTCACTCTTATAGAGAGGGGTATTTGGTAACCCTTGAGGATAGAACTGGTGACCTCGCTATAAACAAGGGTCCAAACCAATATGCCTCTCCCCTTCCGCTTCATATCATTTTCCAAGTCTACATGGAGCATTAGAACTAAAACTAGTGACCTCACTATAAACAACAAAGGTGTAAACTGACATGTCTCTCACCTCCCCCTTCTTATGCTTTAACAAGTCTGCATGCTTGGTGGATATGACCTTTCTACTAAAAATTTTCTTCAAGTAAGTCTCTAACCAATTTATTGGTGTTTTCCCTTTCACCGCAGTATCTCTCCTTTTAGGATGATATTTCCAATTGTATCATGCATTTCTCTTTCTCTCTCATGTGAAACCTGGCATGTTTTTTTATCAGTTCTCTTTGTTAGTAGTTTCCTACCCATGTGGTTCCCATGTAAGGGTGTTGGGATATTTTTAATAACTTTACTCTAAAGAAATGATTATGCCTAATAATAGTAAATATAACTTAGCTTTGTAACTTGATTTCATTATAAAATCAATGTCTTTGCTTTAAAGTGTTATTTTAATACCTTTCTTTCTAAGGAAGGTTAATTATAGGATGTGATTTGGTTATAAAATTACATTCTCTCATTGTGAGAGGTATGATGAAAAGAATCAATTTTCAGAGGCCGTAACTCTAGATGTTGATGTAAGCAGTGAAAAACTCATTAGTAGTGGAATATAAAAATATAACAACAAACCTTTCCTCCGAGTTTTTCTAGAAAACCTCAGTGATATGATTATGGAAGTATTACACTTGTAAAATACTTGAACATTTGGGTTGTGGATGCTCTTGAATTGATCTCCAAAATGCAAAAATGGCAATGCTACAAGCACAATTTGGACACAGGGAACGTAAAGTTGAATAGAAATTTTGGCAGAGTTTAGTTTCAATCGTACAAAGCTTCCAAGGATTATTTTGCAAAGGATATGGCCTATTTTTATACTGAGGGAGGGGACATGAAAATTGGATCAAATTTTGAATGAGTTCCAGGATCTTGAATGTGTTTTCCTGAAATAACAAGTGGATTTGGTTAGTGCATTTACAACTTTGAAGGGGAAATGAATTTTTGGTTGGTAGTAAGATTTCATCTGAGAAGGTGGTTACACATGCAATTTTACTACCCCCACCTTTGTATGATTCTAGAAGTGGATTGGAGTGAAGTGGTCTAGAATAGTGAAGTGAAGTCTAAGTGGAGGATGAATAGGAAAATATATTTAATTCTATTTAAATAACTAATTTAATTAGTTATGAGGTGTGAGAGGATAAATTAACCATTAAATTAAATAAATTTTTAATTAAATTCACTAAAGGGTTTGGGAATTAATTTAATTAATTCCAGAAGTATAGTAGAATTAATTTAATTAATTATAAAGGGTATGATAGAACTAATACCAAGAATAGGCTAGAAAAAGGTATGTATTTTTAAGGTGTCTACATTTCCCCCTCTTTAAAGTGTTATTACGAAGTAATATCATTTTAAAGATACTATATGCATGTAGATCAGTGTGTAGAAGGCAGGGAAGCTGGTGAAGAAATTATATGCACCAACATGTGCATATGCAATGGAACATTGATATGCCTCAACGAGTGTGGATGCGATGGAAGATTGAGATGCCCCATCGAGTGTGGATGCAATGGAACTTTGAGATGCCCCAGCGAGTGTAGATGCTAATGGAATGCCCCTCAAGTGGATGTGTGATGTATAAAAGTGGTGGAAAACTGCTTGATAGGAAGAAGGGAAAGGCGAAGGCAGAGGGAGGTAAAGGAAGAGGGAAGGAATTTTACTTGTAGCATGAGATTTCATTTAGAGAGTGAAATTTACAAAAATCTTATTTTGGTGTTGCATAATAGATTTTTCACCGTGATTATGAAAGAATCATGATGTTTAACATGTTATGTGTGTAAAATAAACACACACACACACACACACACACACACAAAGATAAAAAAGGAAAAAAAAAACCAATATACACAATAGATGTATGCACCATGGTTAGAAATGAACCAAGATGTTAACATACTACTTGTAATTGGTCCAAAGAAAAACAAGAGAAAACAAACCCAATACACGCCATAAAAGTAGGTGTCATGGCTATAAAGGAGCCAAGATGATAACAAAATACGTGAAATTGGTCAAGAAATAATAACAATAATGCAACACAACTTTGAAATAAAGACAATTAAATTTTCCCCTAATGTGTTCCATAGTGATAAGTGAGTAGATGTGAATGCCTCTAAGAAACAATATATGCAGAGGGATTATATCGGACCAAAGAGCGGAGTAATCTTAGATACTCCTAATGGCACTCTTATTGCATCCCGTTGAAGTGTAATCTAAGATTGAAAAGGGTAATTTATCCCAAGCACGGGCATTGAACAGGCATTAGAGATAATGAGCGCCTAAATTTCCCCAAGTGAGGATAGGCACAAGGGAAATAAGAGATTTTACTTTCCCCAAGATATGATTCTGACATACAAGGGAAAAGATTAATTGTGATAGTAGTAAGATGATTGGGATTATCACTAGGGTAGGAATGAAATGTCTGATTTCATTGATATGTGTTGATTTGTTGGTATGTTTGAGAATTTTTGTAATTTTTTTGGTTTTGTGATTATTTAGATTTTTTTTATTTTGTAAGTTATGAATTTCACATGTGTGTGTTTGAATTTTTGATATTTTTTTAACTCAATTTTATTATGCCATATGCTAATTAACACCATGAGTAAAATCATACACAAAAGAAATTGTAAAACAACAACAAGATTGCAAAACAAACCTTTACGCATACAGTAATACAAATGCACCAAGATTATAAACAAACCAAGATGCTAACAAGACTACTTACTCAAGATTAACCTCTAACAACAAAAATGCAACACAACTAATAATAAATACATGTGACTATTCCCCTAAAGTGTTCCAAAATGAAGAATAGACAGATATTAATGCCCCAAGCTATATCTTAGAAACAAAATGGGATTAGATCGGGATGAAGAGTGGAGTAATCTTAGATACTCCAAAGAAACTCTTTTGGTATCTTTTTAGAGCTCAAATTTGTGCCCGTCCCAAATTAGAATGATCTAAGGCTTTGAGGCAACATGAGACTGTCTCCAAGTTGTGGGACTTGAACTGAGATAGACCTCCAAAGAATTCTAGCTTCATCTACCTGTTCATAATGCTAAAACTACTCCTAGAAGGGAAATGCAACTACCTGAAACTAACTTATAATTCCAAGGGACTAGGGAGAGAGGAAGATGCATGAAGATGAAATCCTAAACTAAGGGAGGTTATATCACCAAGAAGAACGAGTGAAGATATTATTATAAGTTAAAAAGAGAGAAAAATGAAGGAAAGAAGGGTAGACAAAAGTGCCACAATCTAAAAAAACATTTAAATCACCATCTTCATGGAGCACAATAGATTTGAACCCTGTAAATACAACAAGATATGCATAATATATCTACAATTGCAATGAAAGGCAAGAAACCCAATAAAACACAAGCTAGGGTAGAAAGAGTACAAGACATGAATTTTATTTCTTAGAAGGATGCACAATTCATTACAATATAGGAAATAAGGAAAGAATCACCTTACAAAACACCAAAGTCTAAGGCCTGCAACTCACAAAGCTCTGGAACAATTTTGACAGAGTTCCTTTACATTTTTCAAAATATATCCCTCTTACAAAGTTCCTAACACTTAGATTTATAGCTTTCTGGAGAGAAGAGAGAGAGAGAGAGAGAAAGAGAGAGAGAGAGGAGAGAGAGGTCACAGAAAATGCCTTAATGGCTTCAACTACCCACTAATGCAAATTACCAATTTTCATAGAAGGAATGGGCAGCTGACATGCTCCAAAGCACGTTATCATAAATTTCAAGTGAAAATGTGGTGCCCATACTCAATCAATTTAGGTAGTTGAACTGCCTACAATTACTTATTAATGGCTCAAACTATTCTCTCCCTTTTTTGTTTATCAAATCTTACCAAAATCATATTTTGATGAGGGGGGAAAAGTAGCATTTGGAGAAAGATTGACAAACTCATCAGATGGCACAAGATTTTTCACATTTTGGGCATGGGTGGGAACACCAGTTCTACTTGAGACAACAATGCTTTTTCCATATGCATCTTTCTTTGGAGCCTCTTTTGGGACATTGGTGAGAACTAGGGTCTTTGGTTTGGCTTGAGGCCCTACCCCTTTGACAACTTTACTTCTTGTGTTATACTCTTTTTCTTGGGCCACAACAACATTCATTAGCAGCTGTCTATCCTCTTCTAATGGGATTCCTCCATCATACTTCTTAATCATTATAGCTCTTAGGTACTCAAAATCATTATTAGGAAGTTCAAATGCTTGTACCATATCTATTTCTAAAGCATGAGAGGGAGGAAGAAGAGGTACCCGGTGAATGCAATCCCAAAAATTTGCAGCGGTTCTTACACTTATGACCTTAGTTAAAGTTGCTCCTTGTTGTTGTGAGCTTGTAGATCAGTTCACCATGCATGCATGCATCATCAGTGTTATCATCATCATCAGCTTCTTCAACTTGCTGATCTATTTCACATAGTGGGTGAGGTAAGAAGCATTTGTCACACTAATCCATTTCATTTGTCTCCTCAACAACAATAACTCTAGCATTTAGAGGATCAGGCACTACTTTATTTTCCCTAGCTTGGGGTTTTCTATCTCCCATGGGTCCTTTACCTTTGTCATCAGACCTCTGATCATTTCTAGGATGATTTGCAAGTTTGTCTTGTCCTTGTTGTCTATGTTGACCCTGAGATCCTTGTCCAATTCCTTTCTCTGCTCTGGCCAGCTTGTAAGAGATTTCTTTGACAGCCCTGGCCAAATTCCTTAAAACTTCCTCAAGATCCACAGCCTTACTTGATTAAGGCTTCTCAGGGTTGATCAGTTTAACACCCTCCCTCTTAGGAGGTTTTCCAACTGCTTTAATGTTGTTCTCAATTTATAGAGCCATGGTAAAGGCCTGCCTCAAAGTCCCAGGATTCTTATCCCTCAAATAGTAAGCAACCTTCTTATCAAATGCATCTGAATACTTTATCATGCATGATTCATCACATGGCCTCAAATTAACAAGCAGTCTTCTCAATGTTTTGTTAAATCTATTATTGAAATCATGCCTTGATTCATTAGGATTCTTTTTTATATTTTCAAACTCTGATAAAAGAAACCTAGGGTCTATTTTATCACCATATTGCATTTTAAAAGCATTCTTCATCTCTATCCAAGAGTCAATGGAATTATCTAGAAGAGATTTATACTAGTACCTTGCATCTTCTTCTAGAGTATGGATAAATAATTTAATGTATACATCCTCAAACTCTATTTCTAAGTCCTCCATCATATTGACAAAGAGCTTCAAATGTTGATCACCAGTGATTGCATTATTTCCCTGAAACTTAGGCAATCTATTTCTTACATCTTGTGGCACAACATTTGGATAGCCAACCATACCTCTAAAACTGATGGGACCAAAAGTATTAACAAAAAATGGGGGTCTGGGTGGAGGCTGGGCCATATTATTTTGAGGAGGTGACCTTGAAGGAGATGTAAACTGATGATGAGTGATAAGTCTGTGTGGTACAGGGATGCAATTTTTAGAATGACTGCCCTCTAAAGGCTCTGTTTCTTGGAAAACTTTATTAGATCTAGAAAATACCAGGGTAGATTGAGAGGAAAATGTTTCAAATACAAAAGAAGTACCCTCTCTAGATGGAGAATTCAATTCAACAAAGAGACTACCTGATTCAAAAGCACTTGAGGAAGTACCGCAATCTTCAATCATAGGCTGATCAGTTTCACCAATGGAGATCTCTTTTCTTGATGCTTTATCTCCAACAGCCTTCCAAATTCTTCTTCCTTCTGAATTAAACTTTCCCAACTCTTGAAACAACCTTCTACTAGGGTCCTTGGTGAAGAATTATCTTCTTCCTTCTAGCTTTACAGATATTAATGACAAATCCTTGTTGATATATGTTAAGACACTAGTATTTATAAAGAATTTAAACAACACAGAGTCGCCACTAAGGATTTTCATCTTAGTTTGTGAAAATGCATTATGAAAGATCTATCAAATTTCTATCAATATCATATTCATGCAAAGCTTACAAGATCTGCTCTTCTTCTACCCAAATTTATCAATGATAATATAAACTATGTTTTCCATAAATAGAAATGATCACTTACAACACTTGGAGAGAATGTTGATAAGGTGTAGAGAGTATGGCATATCATTGAATCCCAAGAAGTGCCACTTTCGAGTGCAAAAGGTGAATCTTCTTGGTCACATTGTATCAAAGGAAGGGGTCATGATTGATCCCAAGAGAGTGGAAGCCATCAGCGAGGTTCCAATTGCAAGAACTAAGAAGGGAATTCAATCCTTATTTGGACAAATAAACTTTATCAGAAGATTTGTGTCTAACTTTTCTAAGCTGACCATTCCCATTACTAGTATGTTGAAGAAGGACCAAGTTATCAAATGGGAAGAATCTTCCATTCAAGCTTTCAATGGGATCAAGGAAGCACTAAATCATGCCCCTGTTTTGGTAGCTCCAAATTACAAGAAGCATTTTCAAGTTTTTTATCTTTCTTCAGAAAACACCATTGCATTTGTTTTGTTGCAGAAGGATGATGAAGGGGCTGAGAGACCAATTGCATTTTTCAATAAGGCATTGTAGGGAGCTAAGTTGAAGTACACCATAATGGAGAAGCAAGCATTTTCCTTGGTAAAAGCAACAAAGGTTTTCAGACCCTACATCTTGAGCTCTAAATTTGTTGCTTATGTTCCCCACACCATGGTGAAAGACATTTTATCAGATATGGAGGTATCAAGCAAAAGATGCAGATGGGTGAACAAGTTGTAGGAGTATGACATGGATATCCAAACCACAAAATTGGTAAGAGGTTTGGGCTTAGCTAAGCTTATGGATGAGAGCAACTTGCAAACTATTGAGGTGAATGAAGTAGAAGGAGAAAGGGTAGATGTCCTTAAAAATTTGGTAAGCTCTGAATGGTACAAGGATATAATCTTTTATCTCAAACATCTATGCTGCCCTGAATATTTGAGTAAAAATCAGAAAATATCTCTTAAGTTAGCCTCTCAAAAGTATGTCATTACTGATTTTGGGTTAGCTTGGAAGAACCTCGAGGGAGTGCTCTTGAGATGCATTACTGAAGATGAGGCCCCCAAAATAATTACTGATCTCCACAGAGGAGTTTGTGGGGACATTTTACTGGAAGAGTTACAACACATAAAATCTTGAGGGTTGGTTATTAGTGGCCAACTCTCTTCAAGGATACAACTCTATTGGTTAGGAAATGTGAAAGTTTCCAGCATTTTTCTAGAAGAATGAAAGCTTTAAGATCCCTTCCTTTATAGCCGGTGTCAATTGAAGCCCCATTCAGACAATGGGGAATGGATTTCATTGGGGAAATTTCTGATCCTTCCAGTACTGGTTATAAATGGATTCTTGTAGCCCAGGTGGAAGCAATCCCCACCAAGAAAGAAACACACTAAGTTATCATGGAATTCATGCTGAATCAAATCATATGCAGATTTGGATCGTCAGCTAAAATTGTTATTGATAATACCATGAGTTTCAGAGCCAAACCTTTGGTGGCAATGTGCAAAGAGTATGGGATCAATCTGACATATGCTTCTAACTACAATCCCCAAGGAAATGAACGAGTTGATTTCAGTAATAAAAACTTGTTGAAGATCATTAGAAGAACCTTGGAGCTAAACAAAAAGAAGTGGGGTGAGCAACTGAAGTTTTTTGTTTGGGCTGACAGAATCACTGTCAAAAGAGCTACTGGTAAGAGCCCATTTGAGTTGGTATATGGAACTCAAGCTTTGTTGCCCCTTCATTTGCAATTGTCTTCATTTCAGTTTGTTCAACAAATTGAAGATCAAGAAGTTGGTCCATATGATGCTCGAATCAATCATATTATTGAGTTGGATGAAGAAAGAAGGGCATCCCATCAGCGGCATGTGAAGTTTAGAGAAAAGTTGAAGAAGTTATTTGACAAGAAGGTGACTCTCAGAGCTTTCAGCATTGGGGATCTTATGCTTTTATGGGATAGTAGGCATGAAGATAAGGGCAAGCATGGTAAATTTGATGCATTGTGGATGGGCCCTTATTCAATTGATATTCGAATTGGTGAAAATACCTTCTTCCTAAAAGACTTAGATGGGGAACTACTTGAATTACCTGTTAATGGTAGGCATTTGAAACATTTCCTTGATTGATTTCTCATAATCAAGGTATACTCCATTGTACAGTGTATAGTTCTTTATTTTCATTCTATTTTTGTGTTTTTGTTCATTTTGGTCCTTGGTGACCTGGTTTTGTTGGTTTCTCGGTTCATTTTTTGGAGGATGGTTATGGATGTTCTGCTCTACAAGCTTATTCTTTGACTTTGTTACCCAATGGTCTATTTTTGGCACTTGGTCTACTATTTGTTCTTGTGGCACTCATAGGGAGTGCCCATCCCTGAGTTGGAGCCGATGTTGGTGCTCAAATTAGTCTCGCCCCATTTGTCATTGAAATTCCTCAGTTTGCGGCCTCTGTCATGTTTTCTATCTCCCCGTATTAATGCTTGAAGACTTTTTCCTCCATTCTGTTGCCATGACCAATCCCTTCCTTGGTCAAGGATCACTTAAAATCCTAGAATTTTTTTTTCCTCTATCTACGTGAAAGAGTTTGTAACTTGGGCGTAAAACTTGGGTTTTTCCTTTCCTTCCATTTTCCACAGTCATGTTTTATTGTCCCTGTCATTTTTGTCCCAAATAACCTATTGTGTAGCTTGGATCATATTTGTTATAACATTTCCAAATTCTCTATCCTTGAAGAAATGTTCATTTTCGGGCTCAAATGGTGATTATCCTGCATTTTACGGTTTCATGGGTGTATTTTTCCCCCTTCAAATTTACATCTCAGAATCAGTGGAAATGTGGCCCTTTTTGGTTAAATGCGGCTCGGCGGGGCACTTTGAAAACTCTAAGGCTCACTTCATACTCAAATCTTGTCCACGTGGAGGGTCAGAACTCATTTGAAAATTCACCTTTTGGTTTGGCCTTGGAGTTGCGCCGGGGAGACACGTGGAGATTTCTGCTGCCTTGCCTAGACTTAGACAAATTTTTCATGCAGCCAGTATAGTTTTGGTAGACCATGGACACGTGGAGGGTTGGCGCTCATTCGAGGATCCACCTCAAGGTCCCACCTTAACAATTGTGGCAGGAAGACATATGGAGGCTTTTGCCAGCTCTGCTTTGTACTTAAACTTTTCAAATTAATTTTGAAAGGCCTGAGACATGCAGAGGGACCATGTCTGTTTGGGTACTAGCCCCTAAGTTTTATTTTGAAGAAGTGCTAGGAGGAAACTTGGAGGCTTCTGCTCACTCTGCCCTTTGCTTGGACTTTTCAACGGCTAAAGAAAAATGTCTCGGACCCTAGACACATGGCGCTTTCCGCTAAACCTTCAAATTTTTTAACAAACTATGCTAGACTGAGACACGTGTTGAGCCCACACTTGTTTGGGGTCTCTGTTAATTAGGGCCTTCTAAAAATTTGCCATTGAGACACGTGGAGGCTTCTGCTAGCTCATTTTTACACTGAGACTTTTCAAATGCCAAAAGGCATTTTTCTTGGGCCCAGGGCATGTGGAAGGCTCACGCTTGTTTGGGACTTGCCTCTGTGCTTCTCCTTTGTAGTTGTGACAAGGAAACACGTGGATGGCTATGATATAAAGTGGAAAAGGGGTAGAATCAACAGTTGTTATGCATCATGTCTATTTTTTCTGCCATTTTTGCTCCAAGATTCTTGGAAACGCGAATACACACTATTTTTCATCATTCTTCGATGAAATTCCTTGTCGTCTCAGTTTGTAAAGTGCCATTTGATGGATTCGGAACTTAATTTTTGAGTCTAAGGATTGTTAAGGTTGATATTTTAAAGTTGGAATTGCTTAGGCACGTGCAAAAATGGGAATTACCAGAGGAGATGGATGCGAGGTAGAATTGCAGAGGAAAGAGAGAAAAAGGATGAAATGATGAAAGTACAGGCGCAAAAGATGAAAAAGGTGTTGCCTCAAGAGCAAAAAGGATTACCTATCATATACAGATGTGCAGAGCCTCCGAAAAATTATTAAAAAGGGGATTTCTCACATGACAGAATCAAAATGATTAGAAGTATTGCCAAAAAGTTGTGGCATGGCATCCTAGTCATTAGTCAAGGGCCCAAGAAACGTGATCAGTTCACAATTGGTCCACCTAATAGCTTTCGGATCTGAATTTGTTAAACGTCGTTGTCTGAAACAAATTGGTAACAAGCAAAGGTCCCTTGAATATTCTTCTCTTTTGGGGGGAAAATTGAGTGAGTAAAATGTATAAATGCAATGAGAATACTCTTACAAATGGTCGGGGGTTGAATTCTTAAGAGAAAATTTGAGAAAGTCATCTTCCTGAGAGACCAAGTAGAGATAACCTGTTATTTTCTTCTGTGTTAGATTTTTTGTCATGTCAAGTTGGTTGCAGATGTATAGCCATTGACGAGCACTGATATTGCTCTGGAAGCTTTCCCCTAGTGATGAATCTAAGCAATTTTGAAATTAATTTGTTTCTAATCTCTAGCAATTTATGTCTACTTTGTTTTAGAATGTTTGTAAATAGTTTCTTTCATTCCTATTGTAATCTTACATTGAAATATTTGAGAAATCATACAGGATCTCATCCCTGTGACAGTTTAATGGTATTTGCAATTTCATTTCAGGAAGAGCCTTCATCTTGGCTGAGATAAACAAATTTAAAATCAAGTCACTATCATTTATTGATAAAGATTGTCTGTAAGTCTTTGGGTGTACCTTAGGCATGATTGATCAGAGATTTTGGTGTTTAATTGAGTCTTTCAATTCAAGCCTTTGTGTTAGAGTCTCAAATATTTTGTGAAAACGTGTTGATCTGGGCCTCCATTGAAGCACACCTTCTGGTTGAAGGAACGTCCTAACTATTTTGAAGCTTTCTGTTGTTGAGTTGTCCATTGTTGTGAAGTCCCTCAAAGATTTGGTATAATCAAATTTATCCTGCTTCATCTCCCACCAAAATCATTCAAAAACCATGAATCCATCTTGAACTACCCCTATTTTCCCTGTATATCAACAAAGGAACAAAATCTACTTACTAAAATATGCAGAACCGTCAGGATTTCTTAATGTCTTCAGTAACCTTAGCCTTGTGTTGAAAGTATCTCCATCTTTTAGAAGTGACAACTCTTAAGAGTTAAATTATGGAGTATTGACCATATTTTCCCAAGGTTTTCTTCATAAAATTTGTCCAAAAGAAGGATATCTCCATCTCCTTCATCAAACAGAGGTTACACTAAGGGTCCTCTCACCCCGGTCGAAGAGGCGCCGCCTAAAGTAGTGAGGACAGGTCAAATCCTCTTAAAGGTGATATCCATCTCTCCATAAATCTGAGTAACAAAGGGCTAGTTAGATCTCATCCCCGGCTACAAAATGAAACACACTGTGATCTATCTATCTCTAAGCTCCATGTCCAATCTGTGTTGTTACTCGGCTTGAAAAGGAGAACAAATTTGGATACCAAAAAGTTATACCAAAGATCATGAAATAAATATGGAATGAACTCATAAACCTAATGTTGACACAACAAAGGGGTTTGTGATGTAACTTGTACATGGGAGGAAGGTTATCCATAATCGGTGTTCCCTAGGTCTATGCCCTATCTTTGGTTAAGGGAAAGAGCAAACTGATCAATATGGGAAGTTTGTTATGAGAAAGTTGATCAATGTGGGAAGCTTTCTTAGGATGTTGATAAGATAAAAGGTTGATTAATGTGGGAAGCCTTCGGTACCATGATACAAGGGAGTAGCCATCCTTCGAGGGTATGGTATACTTTATACATATATGATTTTAATTGAAGGAATGATATACATGATGGTATTCCTTCAAGGGATCAGTCTATTTATTTGATTTTCTTTTTTCTTTTTTTTCCTTTTTGACATAAATAGTTGTCCTTCAAGGGAGCAATCTATTTTAGATAACTTTAACTTTTTGATAAGAGCATCCATGAATTTTTACTTGTACATGGAGAAGAGTTGGGCATAGCTAGGTAGACCACTGAAAAGGGGACAATGAATGTATAAGTGACACCTTTAGGACCCTTTAGTGTGGTTCCAAGAGGTAAACAATAGGGTGATGGATGTAATGATCGTGGATTTCTCACCAAGAAGGGAGAACCTATCCACAAGGAAAAGGCCATGGATAGAGTCGTGGTGCCTATATTTAAGGTCATTTCTAGGAAAGTGATGGTATACCACATAATTCCAACTCATTACAATGATATATGTAAGAGGCTAATGATGGAGGAGTGATCTAAGGATATGACTAAGTGCTCACTAGTAAGTATGCTAACATTAGAATGGTCACAAGTGTAATGCATTAAGTTGTTCCACTTATGGTTTACCATCAAATAGGCTCCTGACCCATACTTATGCGTGATGACGTATGGTCCAATCTAGTTGGAGGCAAACTTTCCATGTTGGCTTCTTTCTAGAGTAGTAACGTTCTGATTTTCTTTAAGGAAGAGCTCACCAAAATTAAATCCATGCTCTTTGAGGTTCTTGTTGTAAGTACACTTGATGCACTCTTGATAAACATGATGATTCTCAAGATCGAGAAGGTGACATTTTTCTAACAACTCAAGTTGTGTTAGATGCTCCTAGCGATAATCTTCATTAGAAATGAAGTTGCAAAGAGATACATGTTGCACCTTGTTGTATTGGTGGTTGTTATCATTGATGTCACATGACATTAATGACAAAGGAAGAGTGAAAGATCATTCAGGTCAGGTGGTATTCAATGGTTCTTAGTGGTTCATGTTGGTTTCAAGAAGCTTTAGGCATGATTCGGGATGGTTTTAAGGTGTTAAAAGCTATCTTTGAGATGTGGTTGGTCTCTAAAGGAAAATTACATGTTTCATTTCTTGTTTCAAATGGTCTATAGGTCAGTAATGATGTTGCAAGCATGAGTAAGAGGTCTCATAGGGTGTATCAGGTCATCTGGTGGAAGTTGTAGTTGAAACTGGCCCATTTAGGCCTGTTTCCGGTGCCTGATGAGGTGTGAGAAGTTGGTATAGGTCATGGAAATGTCATTTGAGCATGGGATCAGCCTGTAAATAGTTTCTACAACATGTGTGAGTAAAATTTGAGCTGAGTGGTCAAATTTGAGTTTTTCAATTCTAAATATTTGGTGCATGTTAGATACATATCTAAGAGTCATAAGTGACCTCATAAAATTTAAATTTATTATCCCATTTATCTCAAGATGTATTATACCACATAGGCATGTTTGTGTTGTGCAAGGCTAGGTCTGGGACAGTCATGGTTTTAAGCCTCCAAGTTTACCTTCCTTAGTGAAATGTGGTTCAATGATCTTGTCACGTTTAATGAAATGTTATTATCCTCTACATGAGAAAAATATTTTTTTTAAATCCTTCAAGTGAAATGCTGAGGTATTGTAGCCTCCTAATGTGTTTATGTTTGAATTGATGATACTAGTGCACTGTTAAACATGCAGTTGTTTGAAAACCTCTTGGTTCTGAGAAGTAAGCCTCAAAGTCTCTTTAAAATTCATGATATTAATGGAAAATTTATTCTTCTCAAGTGGATATTGTGTCTATATTGAGTGAAGGGAGGTTTTGTGCTTATAGACAGTCAATAAGGAGACCAAATTCCTTGTGTGTAGCCATGACTAAACTTGAGGGACGTGGTTCTTAAACTGTAGAAGCATCTTGAGAATCATTTTCTAAGGAATTGGAGTTATGTTAAGTATCCATATATGTTGAAATGATCATTCAATATTTTTGTGCATGTGTTCATATTCAAACCTAGTGCTATGTCATGTTTAACCATCACTGTACCTACAATTTGTGCTTGTTGGGAGTAAATGGATTTTTTACCAAAGGTGTAAAGCGTTTGAAATGTTGGAAATTAGTCTCAAAAAATAGTATGAGTTTGAATTTTTCAAAATCCATCATGATTTGAGCTCTAATAGGAATTAATAGTGATCTCGGGTGTGCACAATTACATTATACCCTGACCCTGGGGTTTCGAGGACATTTTTGTTCGAATCTACTAGTTCACCCAAAAAAAATCATGATTTTTTATAGAATTTTTTTTGGGCCTTCTACACCCCTGTTGCAAAATATTGTAGGTGATTTCACTAAGTGTGGAAGGAGATTGGTTTACAAGTTGCTTTACAAAGTCGGTTCTTGACAGTAAAATGATTATTTCAACAATTTTCAAAACCAATCTTGCAAACAAGGTTTGTTTCCTGTTGAATCATGTTCCAAAGGGGTTATATGAATGATGAAGATCATTCCCTTCATTTGAACAAGGATGTTTCATATAATTGTGAGAATTTTTTCTCCTACAGTGGCATATTCCTTCTTTCACTTGTGCAGGAGGTGTAATGGAAATCTTCAAGTGAAATTTGTTCGATGATTGGTGTTTGTGACTATTTAACAAGTGGTTTTGATCTCAGAAGATGATCAAGGATGCATAAATGCCTGGAGGCTATAAGTTGAATGCATTAACAGTCAAATCTCAGTCTATAAATCATGAATTTGTCAAATTGTTCTAAGTTACCTTCATATTTTGTGAAAGTAGAAAATGGTGAAACTCCTTAACTCGAAATTGTGTGACTCCTGGAGAATATTAAGAGACAAACTTGTTGCAACACTAAGATGCTTTATCCTTTTCTTGGTAGAAGAATATGAGAAGACCCTTTTTTCCTTTTCAAGTAAAAGTAAACTGTCAAAATTCCAAAAGAGCTTGAATGAAAGAAGTTGAAGATTTGTGTCTATTCTCTTGGGTTTTTTTGCTTGAATGTGCTCGAATGAAAGAAGTTGAAAAGGTGGGAAATAAAGAAGTCATCTTAAAAATCCTTTAGTAGATTAAAGTGTGTATTTTTGAACATAAGGGTGTTGAAAGAAAAAAATAGTATCTGATAAGTATATAATAATGATAAGAAGTGAAAAATAGTGATATAATATGTGACAATGAGTTGGATTATTGGTGTAATACAAAGTGTGAGATGTTATGAACTATAAGAAGTTGAATAACACAGACATATAAAGTAAAAATAGTGAGATAGAGATGAGTTAAGAAGAGAGTAAAGTATGAATTGAAATACAATGAATTGAATAAGCAGCAATGAATTGAGATTCAAACATACAGTCAATTGAAATTAAACAAGGTGGACTGATCAAACATAAAGTCAATTGACATTAAAGAAGGTGGATTGTAAGGAGTGTGTGAAAGCTCTTGGTAAGTGGTTGATGTAGAGAAAATGTATAGGGAAAGTACTAACACAGAGATATAGAGGACTTAAATTCAATGATGAATAAAGTTTAAAAATAGTGAACTTCTAAGTGTATAACAGAGGTTGAAAAAAGTGTGACATATATACAAATGCAGTGAATAATATAGGCTAATGTGAATTGCAAATATAGAGACTAAGGTGAATTTCAAAAGAAATTTTACTAATCTAGGATCACTATTAGGTGTTCTCAGCATCCAATTTGAAGTGTGGTCATATCTTATGTTCTTACTGAGTTAAAGCTCAGTCTAATCAGGAAGTGGGTGCTTTCTGGAAAGTTGTGGCTTGTATATTGTCAAGTTCTTACTTGACTTGAAGTTATAGCTTTATTAGTTGAGTTGTAGCTCAAAATTTTTGTAACCTCTTGGCCTATAGTGCAGTGGTTCATTGGGTTTTCTCCCAAATTTGGTTTCCCACTTAAAAATTCTTATCTTTTGTGTGTGTGTGATAAATATTGCTCTTTTGATTTACATTTTTGATTAAGTGAACAATCTGATTAATTTTGGATTAAATTTGAATTGGAAAATGATTCACCCCCCTCTCAGTGTTCAAGTTCCTAATAATACATTCAAGGATGGAATTTTAACTCCAAGGGGAAGAATGTCTTCAGAGCTGTAAACAAGAGAAAATGGTGTAGCACCCATGGAAGTACGAATGCTAGTCTGATAAACTTCAAGGGTAAAAGGGGGATGAAGATGCCAATTATGACCTGATTGATCAATAGTCTTGGCAAGAATGTTATGGAGTGTTTTATTAGTCACTTCGGATTTTCCATTAGCTTGAGGAAGAGAAGCTATTTTTGATATTGAATGAGTCAAAAATATTTTTGAGATATTTGTTTTTAAAGTACTTTCCGTTGTCTTTGATGATTTTATGAGGAACGCTGAAGCGGTAAATGATATGTTGATAGATGAAGTTAATGAATTTCTTCCACTCACTTGGTGAAATACTCAGTTGTAATGATAATAGATTGATGTCGTTATGAAGACTGAGGATTTATGGTACTAATGAGCTCAAGGCCCCACTATGAGAAGGGCCAAAGTTCCTGAGCTGACTCCAAGGCTTGATTAGGAATGCAAATAAGATTGGAATGTTGTTAAAAATTAACACATTTCTTGACATACTCACAGCAATCATGATTGAGAGAAGGAACTTCTTGCATAACGCGAGAAGACACATGGGATTTAAGGCATTGAAGGAGAATACCATAAAATCCACGTTTATAAATGATTTCGCTTAGAGTGACATAGCGGCTAACGTATTGAAGAAAATACCTCCTTCCGTTCTTAGATAGATCAGAGGGAATGATGGATTTGGATAGATAATCAAAGATCTGGGAATACCAAAGATGTGACAAACTGGATTCAACAATATTAACACAAGGTAACTCATGGAATGGCTGATCAATACAATGAATGACAACAGAAACTTTGGATTCCTATGTTGTCCATGGGATGAGAGTTTCAAGAGATCATTGTATTAACAAAATGATTGGATGATCAAGAAAATGACTTGGATAGTATAAAAATCAAAGGCCTCAAGGAGGAAAAGGATGATATCTCTATATTTCTAAAGAGTATCATTTTTACATCGATATTAACTCGTAACTTATTTGACAATAAGCTCATAATCCCCATAAATATCAATAATTTGAACATTTAGAAAGGGATCTGTTTCAAGACCCAAGATAAGGGCCTTATACTCTACCATGTTGTTTGTGCACTCAAATTCAATCTTGTTTGTGAGGGGAATAATAGAATCCCCAGGAGGAATGAGAATAATACAAATGCCTCCCCCTTGCAAACACTTATAACCATCGAAGAAGAGGGTTATCCTAAGGGTATGATACTCATAGTGGAAGTGATTGATCGATTCATCTGGAAACTACTCATGAGGAAGATGCGTACTAGGAAGAGGGGCTTCAGCTAATTGATCTGTGATATCTTGGCCCTTGATAGATTTTTGAGAGATGAAATCTAGGTCAAACTCAGTCATGAGCATGAGCCATCGAGTAATGTGATCATTGCGATAAGGCTTAGAATGCATTATTTTTAGAAGATGAAAGCTAGTGACAACATAAGTTTTTTGATTGAGGAGATAGTTTTAAAGCTTAGAAGTGGCAAATAAGAGAGCGCAACATAATTTTTTAGCTTCAGTGTAGGGAGTCTCACAGTCATGGAGGGTGTGACTAATGTAATAAATGGTTTGCTCATGACCTTGGTCATCACGATGTGCTAAGATAACCCCTAGAGCAAGATCAGTGGTAGAGATATATAGATAAAATGGCTCCCCCTCATGTGGAGGTGTAAACACTGGTGGGGACAAGAGATACTGCTTAAGATCATCAAAATCCTTCTAGCAGTTATGGTCCCAGTTGAAGTCTACATCTTTACGAAGAAGATGATGAAAGGGTTGGAAATGATCTGAAAGTTGTGATATGAAACGAAAGACTGATTGAAGTTGGCCTTGGAGACTACAAAGTTTCTTAAGATTGGAAGGAGGAGGCATCTCAAGAATGGCTTTGATTTTGGTAGGGTCAACTTCGATACCCCTAATGGAAACAATAAAGCCAAGGAGTTTTCTAGTTAGCACTCCAAATACACACTTGGTTGGATTAAGATGAAGAAAGAAATGAATGAGATGCTCAAAAATGACCTCAAGGATAGCAAGATGATCATGTCAATGTTTAGATTTACCCAAAATATCATCAATGTAGTCCTCTATAGTCTTATGGATGAGGTCATGAAAGATGTAAGTCATGGCCCACTGATAAGTGGCTCTGGAATTTTTCAGACCAAAGGGCATGACATGATAGAAAAAGGTCCCCCAAGGAGTGATGAAGGAGGTCTTATGTTGGTCTTCTAAGGTGATGAGAATCTGATTATAACTAGAGAAACCATCCATAAGAGAAAGCATCTCATGACCTGTGGTGAGATCCACAAGTTGATCAATGTTCGGAAGGGGGAAGTCATCTTTAGGGAAAGCAAGGTTCAAATCTCAAAATTTTGTGCATATACAAAGCTTTCCAGACACTTTTGTGATAGGTAAAATGTTAGAAACCCATTGGGGATAGTCAATGGGGATGATGAAGTTAGTGAAAAGAAGACATTGCAACTCCTCTTTGATAAGGAGGGCAACTAGAGGGTGCATGTGGAAAAGCTTATGCTTCACCGACTTAGCATTAGGAAAAGTGATGATGTTGTGGATGACGATAGAAGGATCAAGGCCTGGCACATTAGAGTATGACCATGTGAAGGCCTGAATATGATGAGAAAGGAACACGGTGAAAGACTCAAGCTCCTGTGGATCAAGAGATTGACCTACTTTGAGGATGTGAGGCTCCTGAGGAGTCCCGATATTGATGTCGATGGTGGATTTGTTGAGAAGAGTGGATGTGTCAGATGGAAAGGTCTTATGAAGATAAGAATATTCTTCCCCCATGTGGGAAAGGATGGCATCATCATCAGCGCAATGAATAATTTTGATGGTAGAAGAGTCCTCTTCTATCATCTTTGGATGGCAAAGGGGAAGGGACCTAGTCTGATTTTCACACTGATAAGTGATCAGTCCCAAGGTGATGGTGGAGACTAAAAAAATTCAGAAGCGATAGACACAGTGTCATCCATATCTATGGCCTCATGGGATGGAGAAGGAGAAGAAGGCATGTCCATAATCATTGTGGATGTCGGGAGAGGATTGACAGATTGCTCTTGATAACCTAATCCAAACTTTTCATGAGGTTTGCAGCATTGGTCAATGATAAGGTCATGTGTGTCATGCTCATAACGTCCCATGCCAAATCCCTTCCATGCACAATGGTGAAGATAGGTGTGGGTGAAGGAGGGTTTTTCGAGGAAGCCATAACCACTGGTATAAGGTTTGGTGTGGGATGATCAATGATGTGAGAAGAAGTGGAATCAACACCACCATAGATGAGATAGGTGTGAAGATGAGGTGGGCTGAAAGGAATGATGTCCCCAACATTGGGTTGATACATTAGAGCCTTGTCAGGTCTACCAAGGTGATGAGGTGTAGGGAGTGTGTTGAGCATGAGAAGACGATACTCCCCCAACTCGTAATTTTGTTCATGAATTTGTCTAGGGAATCATCATTGGGAAGTTTGGATGAAGGGATGGATGAGCTAGTGGATGGTTGAGATGGGTCATTCTTGGGAATGAGGACATCGTTAGGTTGATAGGTCATGTTGCATGCTTGGAAGGGAGGAGCATCACCGGGAAGTGTCAAAATATTTCCCTCATGCTCATATTTGATGCAACAATGAAGTGTGGAGGGGACACAACACATGGCACAAATCCAAGGTCATCCAAGAAGAACATTGTATTGAAACTCCCCCTCTATGATATAGAATACTTCATGGAGGAGCTTCTCACCAATGCAGATAGGAAGGAAAACCATTCCTAAGGTGGGAGCGATAACATCATTGAATGCATGGAGGACCACAGGTGTTTGGGCAATAGTGGATTTAGGATTTTGAGTTGATCGAAGGTATGTGATGGGATGATGTTGATACTTTCCCCATTATCGATCATGGATCATCGAATGAAGGTATCATTGATTCTAACTATGATGAAAAGGGGAAGGTCATGTTCCTCTGGTGTGATATCTAGAATCTCAACATCATCAAATGAGATGGTAGTAGAAGCCGCAAGTGCCCCTACGAGAGATGAAAAAGGTTGTCTCATCACTAGATGTTGGGATATGTTTCAAGGCTTCAGTGAGATCTTGTCTATGGTCTAGAGAGATTTGGATAAGCTCATAAAGTGACATCTTAACCAGGGCCTGATGAAGTTGTTTGACAATGCTTTGTTCAATTGGCTGAGGGGCAGCTAAGATAGAAACTTTAGGTTTTGATGATGATGATGGAGATGAAGTGGGCTCGCTAGAAGGAGCAGTGATGAAAACCTTGGGTTTTGATGAAGGCATGGATGAGGTAAACTCCTTAGGAGGAGGGATGGAAATAAAAGTCCTAGATTTTGGTTGGGTTGTTGGTTTAGAATCATGTGGGCTAGATCGAGTGGATATCCAAACAACATTGATGAATAAGGGGGGACCATCCTTGGAGGAATCATCACTTGGTGGTGGGATGGCCACAAAATTCCATGATGAATGAAGGGACTTATGCATTTTATTTCATGAAGTTGATGATGTGGATGTTGGAATGGTCATAGATGAGGAGGTGGAAGGAGGGGATTGATTTCCTTCAAGAAGGTCATCTTCCTTGATAATATTGTGGAAAATGGTTTAGAGTGCTTTGTAATGTTTTGTGTCATGTTCATGGGTATGGTGATAAGCGTAAATGAGGTTGGAGTCAAACCATGATGGCTTCTTACTATGTGGATCAAAGGCTTTGATAGGAGGAAGTGTGATGGAAAATTTGAAGCAAGTGTTGAAGGACCTCCGCATATGATTCAACCAAAGTATTAGGAGGTGCCTTATCTTTGTGAGAAGTTTTGGATTTAGAAGAAGAGGTGGATGTTTGAGATGTGGATGTGTGAGATGACTTGGATGTTGAAGGTTGAGTCCTAGTATTTTGAGGTTTTGATGTCTTGGATTCAGGTTTAGTGATGGTTGGTGTTCTAGAAGAAGAAGTGTTGGATGATTTTGGTTTGGGTTGATTGATCAATTGTGATGTTTTGGATGAAGGGGTTGGTCCTAGGAGATATGGATGTGGTCCTAAGATAGATGATGTGACATTGGATTGTTTGATCTTAGGTGGAGGAATGTCTATCTTTTTATGGGGATGTGAAAGAGACCTTTGAGGAAACATGCCAAGGGTCTTAGATTTTTCTTGTGAAGAAGTACCCTTGGGAGGAATGACAACGATCTCAACTGGAGGGTCTGAAGGTTGTGTGGTTGATATTGGTGGAGGAAGTAATTTGTGTTTGATGAGATCTAAAGAAGGTGAAGATTGGCTTGATGTGGGGATGTCATATTTTGTGGATGAAATAGGGACATCATTTGAAGTTATTGTGAGTTGGAGTGCTTTCAAAAAATCTTCAAATGATGAGAATGATGTGGGAGGAGAAGATGGTGTAGATGTGGTCACAATAGTCAATGTGGTTGGTGCGGGTAAAAGTGAAGAAAGAGGAATTGGGATAGGTGCTAAAGATGGATCTGATATAATAAGTGGGGGTGGAATAGATGTAGGTGAGGTAGTGGTCAAATCTGATGAAGTAGATGTGACAAGTGGTGGAGTAGATGTAGGTGTAAGATCAATGGTTAATGTATATGTGGATATTATTGGTGTAGGTATGGGGATAAGTGTTGGTGGAATTGTAGATATAGGGAAAATTTCCAAAGAGGAAGTGGATGTAATAGTTGGTGAAGTAGGTGGAGTTATTGATGGGGTAAGATCTTGATCAGTGGTGTTGGTAGTGTTGATGGTGCTAATGGTGTGAGCATTGGGTGGTTGAGATGTAGGAGGAGTGGTTTGATTTTTTGGCGCATGATTAGGAAATGGTTGTTTAAAAACATACAGTGGTTGATTTGGAGTTGTGTTAGGGTTATCCACTTGAAGGTCACCTAGGTCAATGAGTTTTTGGACAAAATCCTTGAAGTTTCGACACCTTTCTATATCATGTCCATGAACTTGGTGGTATTTACAATAGTGATCCTCACGATACCACACGGGTTTATGTCTCGATTCATCAAATGGTCGAATGGGGGGAAGTGTGATGAGGTAAACTGCCACAACTTATCAAATATTGAACTATATGACTCTCCAAGAGGAGTGTAGTTAGGTGTCGTTCTAGGAGCTCTTTGTTGAGGCCATGTGCTAGAGGTGGGTGTAGAAGAAGAATTAACCACCACAGCATTGGCCGCTCTCTTGGATTTTTCATTGCTTGTAGATGGCTTAGTAAACTTGGTTTTTGGCTTGTTTGATTTAAGTTTAAGTTGGCCTTGCTCAAGGGCATGAGTCTCAAGTTTACGAGCCATAGTGAAGGCTTCTTCAAATGTTTGAAATGATTGGATTTGTAAGGTGGATGAGATATGCTTCACACAAGAGTGATATAATAATTCAATAAGATTTGTCTGTGGAAGGGAAAATGATAATTGATTTATGATTCCATGCCATCATGTGAAAAAATTTGTGATAGACTCATCTTCGAATTGTTGAATGGTGTATAGGTCTGTAATGGTGATCTTGCATGCAATGTTGATTGAAAAATGTTCTAAGAAGAGCTGCGCAAGTTGGGTAAATGAGAACAATGAGTGTTGGGGGATGCCATTGTACCAATCCAATGTGGGACTGACCAAGGACATAGGGAAAGTGTGAAGCATGAGGTCTTGGTCATGGGAAATGAGATAACATGCATGCCTAAATGCACAAAGGTGTTGTTGGGGATCTTCCTTACTGTTAAACTTGGTGAATTTGGGAAGCTCCCAATGAGGAGGATAAGGTTTGATTGGGACCGATGGATGGATGGGTTCGTTGCAAATTTTTTCATAAGATAATGTGACCTTGGGTCCCAAGGTAGCAGCCTCAAGGCTAGCCAACCTATTCATCAAGGCATGCATGGGGTCATTTGAGAGGTTGGATGATTGTGATGGTTGCATGACATGAGAAGTAGCTTGATAAGGTTGTTGGTAAGACTTGTGGATGAGTAGGTGTTTGAGGAATTTCTTGATGGGGATGAATATAGGTCATTGGTTGAGATTGGATAGGTTTTTGCAATAGTTGATGTTGAGAAATGGGGATGTAATGTGATTGTTGAGATTGGGTTGGTTGTTGAGGCATATGATGAGTGGGGATATGAGTGTTGATGGTTGAAATTTTTGAGGAGGTGGATTAGACACTATGTAATGAGAAGCACTCATAAGAGGAGGTTGGGAGGTGATGACATTTACATGAATGTGGGATGTGATAGGTAAATATTGACTATGTTGTTTGGATATGATGGGAAAGGATTGAATGAGGACACTAGTGATGATAGTGGATGAAGAGGTGATAGGGATGGAAGTGGTGATAGTTATGTTGATTAGAGGTAAATTAGGAGGGATGGGTGTGATTATTTTGGTGGTTTGATGAGGTGGAGGATTGGTAGAAGAGGATGGATCAAGCTCATGTTGGGATAGCAAGCTCATTCATGGCTCAAGGGAAAAATACCACAAGTTGCGAAGAATGAACTTGGGTTGTTTCAGGGTTGGAATGATAACCATAGATTTATTGGAGAGGTGGCCCATCAATAGGAAGTTGGGTTGACTTCCTAAGAAGGTAATCATGGAGGGCTATGGGATTAGCATCGAGAAGCTCTTGGAACTCCACACTACCATGAGGGATAATGGGAGGCCCAGAAGCTTCAACTGACACAACAGATGGAGGAGTGGCTGGCCTAGATGGGATGGATTGATGATGCAAGAAAGGATTGGTTTCATCATAGGTGGTGGTTTGAACAAGAGGTCCTTGATGAGGCACATTGATGATCAAAGGTTGGGTGACCATGGAAGAGGTAACCATAGGCATGGATGAGCCAATGGCCACAGTGGAAGTTGATTGGGATGACATGATGGGATTGTTTGATGCAATATTTTGTTCCATTTTCCTAGCTAAAGAGCATGTGATAACGGGCATGAAACAAAACAAGAAAATGATAGCTACACTAATTAAGAAAAACAAGACAAGCATGCAATGTTTTATTTATCTTTATTAATTAAAGAATGTGAAAAATAAAAGGGGAAATGGTTAATGAAGGTACCTAAGAAATGGAAATATAAGGTTGGTTTCAGGTAGTTTTGGATGGGGATTCCTCAATATACCCGAAGGTACGTGAGGCCCGAATCTGTGATAGGATTTATAACATGGCCATCCAGAACACCGCGGTGAATTTCCTATTGGGTGATGAAATCCCAATCAGTTCCACCTAGTAGGGAATGTCTCGATGTGTGGATTAATGTGTGAGTTTGGTTGTGTGTGATAGAATGTGAAATGCAACCAATTAAACCCCTACTTATACTATATTTACAAGAAAGGATGCAAGAGGTTATTTTTAAGCCCAAAACCAAATGTGGAATTTTGATGAGAACAAACACACAAGGAAGGGAAAATGCAATGCAAAAAGGAGAAAATAAGACAAAAGGAGAATACCTGGAGATGCACTTTTCCTTTTTATCTGATCTTCAAGATGAAGCAAAGCAAAGAGAAAAATCCAAGAAATCCAAAATCCCAACATGAAAAAGGAAAAGAAAAGCCTCTACCTGCAATGTTAGTGGAAAATAGAAGAAATATGGAAAATGAAATGAAATGCAAGAGACTCACCTAAAAGGGTCATCCCACTGGGCGTGCCAGAATGTTGACCAAATTTTCTCTTTCTTCTTTAGATTAGTGAAATAGATACTAAAGAAAATCAAACAACTTTCAAAGATGCAAGGGTTTAAGGTACCTTGGAAGAAGATAATGATGAAAGGATGGGTGCAAAGTAGATTTCCTCACTACAAATTTGATGAACTTGCACAACAAAGGTAACTAAGAGGAAAATGGATTAGATGGTAGATGAGGGGGTTTCCCAATGAAGTTGGTTCCAAGAAGCGTTAACTTCCTTATGTGGATGTCAACCCCCGTATTTGATAAAAGATGATAAAATCAATAATAAAGCACTGAATAACATGCAGAAAATGAAGCTAAACATAATCTAGAAATTGTAGAAATGGATAAAAAGTGCAGATCTGATCTAAATCAACACAAAGTAAATTTTACCTGGCTGGGTCGATGGTGACCCAGGTTACAGAGGGAAGGTCGATGAGATGACCTGAGCGGATGGATCTAGGACAACAAGATGAAAATGTAATATGGAAGGGATCTGAGTGTAGATCAAATGACCATAGAGGAATGAAAATACTGATAGACACCTGCAAAGAAAAACATGAGACAAGGAAACAAAAGGATGAAAGAAGATAGTGGTTTGGATGGATTGTATGGCTAGTGGGATATGGGTCGATAGTGACTTGGCTCAGTTGGCAGGTGACTAGAGACAGGACAGAACAAATTTGGATTGACAAAGAAGTAGAATGACAGATCTGAGAACTGAAACAATAACAAAACAGGAAAGGCACATGTGGATGAAGACCTGAAGGGAAAACACAAAATAGGTGATAGAACATGAGCAAAAGTCGATGGCGACCTGGGCAGTCCTAAACAAGGCTGAGGGTGGATGGGTTGGATGGACAACCTGCAAACAAAAATGACTGAGAGAAGAAGTTGGATCTGAAACTTTGATGGCAGTTGGACCTGTAAAACGTTAGTGACTGAAAAATAATGGTAATGATAAGAAATGATATCATAGACCAATATAAGATCAAGATAAACTCCCCTAAAGTCTCAACAAGTGATGCAAATAAGCTCCAAGGGACTCCAAGAAGACTGTAGCAGCTGCAAGAAATATTCAGCTCAAAGATAGGATCACAAAAATGTAAGAGAATTATTATTATGCCTCACTTTGGGAGGAGAGGTAAATGTGGCCTTATAGGGTCAACGACGACCTGAGCAGGTCGCCGCCAACTATGGGGAACCATCCATTTGGGTGGCAGAAGGATGATTTATTCGAGAGATGGGGATTTTATGGATTGGGATAAGTGCTTTAAAACATTTAGGCGGGTTAGGGTTTCCTAGGGAAGTGATATGGGTAGGTGGGGGATAAAAATGGATTAAATAAAAGCTAGAAAAAATTAGGGATTAGGAACTAGGGGGTTTAGTAAACAACCTAGAGAAGGGAAATTAGGAATAATTAGGATTAATTAGATAATGAGATGAGGATTAGGGGATAATTGATGAAAATTAATAATAAATTAAAATATAGGATAATGGATGGGAAATATGAGAATGTTAATAAGAATATGAATTAAAAAAAAGGGGTCTAGATAGGTGATCATACTGAGGGGCGATTTCAACAAGTTTTTCAACATTTTTTTATTTTCACCTGTGTATATAGGTTTTCTACAAATTTTCACACCCCGAATACTCATTTCAGATTCATATAGGGGGCATGGAAGTGTTCATTCCTTCTTCGTATAAACACTTGGCTTCAAGATCAGTTTTGAGAATCTTAGGGGCATGTATCTCCTTCCTAGTTTAATGTTGTTAACATATTTTTAGCATATTTCAGCACTTATTCAGCTCATACTTAGTTTTATGGCATATGGGGAGAGTTTAGGGGAACCTATTGTCTTTTTGTATCATATGTCCTTAATTGCAAAATCGACTCAATATCCATATACAACAATATGATATGTGGGGTTATGGAAGGTCAAAAATAGTTAAGGTATTTGTGGGTAGACTTTCCTCTCCTATTACACTTAAAGGGGAGGATATCATAGCTTATAAATAACTTTGGTACATGGTCTTCTTCCTTTACATGGGTGCATTTGTATCTCTTTTTCTTCTCTCTTATACATTTCTATGTTGAGTTACATGCACCTAACACTCTTGTTTCTCCTCGACACAAATTGGGGACTGATCAACCTCAATCCTTCAGCAAAGTTCAAGAAAGACGAATCTCCAAACAAAAACAGATCACAAGTAAATAGGTGTATTTTTCATTTTTTACATCTTTTCATTTCACAAGTATACAAATGCAAATCTTTTATGTTATACATTTTATTTAAGTTACGATCAATTATGTATCACAAACATTGACTACACTATGTGTTGTAGGTTTCATCATGTAGCATGCCAACACCAAACAAAACAACACAACTACAAAACAAACATTCAAGCAAAGGTAAAGTGTGTCTACACACTTAGGTACAATTTCCTTTAAGAATTCAATTTTCAATTCCTACTTAAATGGGGGGCAAATGTAGACACTCAAATTTGGTAATTTTCACTTTGACAACTGTTGATTTTACTATGCACTCTTGCTATGATAAACAAAACTTCTTAATTCCCGCTTAGCAATTTCTGAGGTCTATTATTTAGCTTGTTTATCCTTGCACACTGTCATGCTGACACATTATGAGAAAACAATGCACAAAATCAATGGAAAAATATCAATTCATCAACTCCAAACTTTATGCGGCATATTTCATGTTGTAATTCAATACCACATAGTCTAGTCATGAATTTGTATCCAGTCATGATCCATCTATATGGTTTTGGACTGTCATGTCTTCTAACTGCACTTCAAATTAGTATCTTTTCTTGGGTCTTATACTTCATCAGAGTCAACCTTTCTTAGATAAACAATCTACAAAACCTTATACAAGCAAGTAAACACTGCCTCATTTGCTAACCTTTGAACTCCTAAGGTAATGCACTAAAGAACTCAATTCATACACTTGCAAAAGGCATCCAAATCTCCCAAAATCCCATACGATCACATATGAAGTCATTGAGGCAACACCCACCTCAGGTATGAAGCTACAAACCAAGTCAAGACATCTATATCTCTCATCCACAAGCACTCATACATCCTCTCTCCAAGTTTTTTAGTAAGAGCCAAGTTGAAATAAGCATGATCAAAGTAATTGCCAAATATGATTGATCTATCTAGATATCACATGCTAGGTGGAGAATGGCATGTGGTTTTAGGCTTCTTCAGAGTAGTGCCAAAATTAGGAGTACAAGAGGGTTCCCATAACCATTCTAATATTTATTTTGCAGGACTCTTCATCCGTGGCTAGAGTTGAGATGAAGTCTAGACTATTCAGAGAGCCTTGCTGCATGTGTGACAACTAGGGTTTGACAACGACATACAAATTCAAGAAGATGAGCACCCCATAAAGTTACAAAAGCCAAAGAAGAGTAGGTCCAAAACCATTTAACAGGATCAAGATTGTATGGTATGGTCCTGACAATTTGGCATGGTACTACCCTAGGTGGATTCATTGTCACAGTTCCAGTTCTGAGGATCATTTAGGTTTAGACCCCCTAGTTTCACTTTTTCACATTCCTAGATTTCTCTAGATGTTATTTACAATTAGCTAAGTGCCTCTATATATCCGTTTTGTATCTTTAATTGCATTTTAAGTTGATTGGTGTATGCTATACTATTTCTATTTGATCTGAGTTACAAATTTGAGTCGTTATTCCTATTATAACATCTTTGTAAAATATGCAATCAAATCTAATCTAATCTTAAACCTAAAATTTAATTAAGGGTTAAACACCATGGTTTTATTATCAAGTCGACATCTATAATCACTTTCAAAGGGAACATGAACAACATATTGATATTCAACATGAATATTTAGAATGAAACTAGAACAATGAAATATAAAAGAAGAAATAACTTGGAAAACTTTACGCCGATGGGGTGGGAGTGGTGTGGTCAAGTCACATGGTTGTGTGCTTGCCCACCTAGGTTCAAATCCCCCCAAGGAACGATCCTCCTCAGAGGTGGTTTCACCGCTGGAGGCAGCTTCTCTGCTCGTGCTGACACTGGTGGTTACTCCTCGCTGCTGACGCAGGTGGCTCTCCTCGTTGTTGACACTTTCTTCTCCTCTCGTTGTTGACGCTGGTGGCTGCTCCTCTCGTTGTTGACACTTTCTTCTCCTCTCGTTGTTGACGCTGGTGGCTGCTCCACTCACTATTGATGCTCTCGCTACTGTCACTGTGGTTGTTCTGCTTACTGCTGATTCTAGTGGCTGATCCTCTCGCTACTGACGCTGGTGGCTGTTCCTCTCACTCCATTCACTGATAGTTGTCCCACTCGCTGCGGCCGTTGTCGTTGGTCGCTACATCTTCACTATGGTTTCATGGTTGCTCCAATTGGGTTCCTAATAGTGATCCCCTTCATTGTAACTAGGTTGTGGTTCCTCTCAAGAAAAATCCTCAATTATACAAGGATGTGGGTCCTTTCAAACACCCTCAATTTACCCTCAATCCAAAAAAACTTGGAAAACTTTACCATCATCCTTGCAATATGTGTTAAATTAAGAATTCTGTGATAGAGTATGTTTGTCCATAAAAAGTATAATTGAAAGTAAAATTTTCCACATGTTGTTACAAGTGCCTTAATAAAAAGACATACAAAATGTGGAAGCATACATGAAATGTGAACTTTTAAAAACAAAATGCCTTCAAGATCTAATGAAATTAAAAGTAATATTTTCTTTTTATCAATATTTTGAGATTTTTTATTTTTGTGAAGAAAAGAAATATATTGTTTATTATTATCTGCATTTAAATGTACTCTTGTGACATAATCTTCGTTTGTGGAATATTATATTGTTTTTTAAAATAAAAATAATAAAATATGAAAGTCGAAATTAAAAAAAAGTGTAAAAAAAATATATAAATTAAAATGCTGAATTAAAATAAATAATACCTATATGATTTTTTAGGTGAAAGTTCAAGTTAAACAAATTATTTATGACTGCAATCCTAATACGTTTATGTGAGTCCTCCTTGCAATAATCATTTTAACCAACAATTAGGCTGCCTCCAAACTTGACATCTCCTCAAACACTTAAATGATCAAACTAGATGACAATTTAAATAATCCTCTAAACATAACTTGAATGTCCTATACAAGCAATGGCATGCCCCCTGGTAGAAACTTGTCCTCCTTGACACATGTAGTTGTCTTCAAACAAATCAAGGGCTTCTAAGTGGTTGCCTCCTCTTCAATTCCTGAATTATGGCTCTTTGCTTTTACACTTGCAAAAAACCAACAATGCAATTGTTTGTGTGTTTTGCTACATGGTTGAGTGTCTTTTTATAGTTTTTAAAAAGAACGTCACAGGAACTTCCATTGTGTTATTACATTTATGAAAGTTAGGGTTTGCTATATTTTTTTCATTGACTAAGTCAAAATGAAAGAAACATTTTTTAAACACCCCCACTGCCAAACCCTATGAGTATGTCTTGGCTACATTTGTCCATGTCCCATGGGACGTACCCAAGACGTATCTTTATATCGTACTCGGGATAGATACATACCGGGTATCGGTATCTGGAAGGGGGGCTGTCCCAGAGTGGGGGGCAAGTACCAATGATGCAAGAAGGAGAAAGTTTATATACATGCTCAACTCAAATGCCAAATGAAAAGTCACTTTAACTATTAAAGGATTACAGTCAAACTTAGTAAAGAAAACAGCCCTATTTATCTTCAAACTAAGAAGTATCAATATCCCAGACATCCCAGCTGATGTGGTTTATGACAAACTTCACTACTTCCAGTATGCACTCCCACTGATCACTAGCACTGCCATGTGACATCCTACAGTGCTGTCAAGTAATGATAGTTTTGAAATGGAAGCATCCAAGCCAACATTCTTTTGGTCTACATCCCAATGCTTTGTTGCTCCTTGACCAATGGTTGAAATTTTAACTAAAGAGCACTGTTTCAAAACTAACTTCAAATTATACCCGGAAATGTCCGATTATTCATCCTAGATATGTATTTGGACGGCCCGAATACACCTGGATTCGTCCATATGACAAATCTAAATACATATCTGGGCTGTACATGTACATAGGCCTGGAACGTAATCCCTATAGATCGGATGCCATATCTGTACTCGTAAATCGGGTAGATGGACTATATTCGCATCATGGGTGTAGGGGGGAATATTGGTAAAACTTAGCTGTCTTTATGAAGGTGCATATTCTATGTTTCAACAGAGCTGATAAATGATGAAGGCATAAAATATACCCTGGTTGGAACAACCCTCCCATTAATGACAAATACACGAGTATCACTAGAGATAGCAATGGGCATCTCAACATGTAATTATGATCCCTTCAACATTGGGTTTATCATCACATTCGGTCCCCTATGGATGCTCTATACGGAATAAAGGTCATAGCAAGTGTCACATGGTCAAAATCCCATCACGCTTGCATGTTTGGATTATAGTTCATCCCCTGACTACCATGTTCTGATATGGAATAACATTCTAATTCAAAGTGTCAATACCTTCGTTCCCATTGGCATCCTAATTTGATCCATTGGTATCGTAGATATAAATTATCTCCCATGTTACTGTGTTTAGTACTTTCCTTCAGGATGCAACAATGCTCACAAGAGGATATGTTGTGTGTCTCGTTATGTTATGCACCCTGAATTTTGAACGTGTTTGCTCTATGATATGCGTATCCAAACTTTATTTTCTTTTGATCCAAGGTGTGTACAATGCGTAGGAATTCTAGATCGTTCCCCATTTTTTTTGCACAGATCTATTGGAATGCCATTCTAAATATCATTGTTGGATTGATACAGGTGGATAATTGTTGATCGTGCAACTCAAAAGACATCGAAGCACTTCAAGGTAGTGGGTGCCTGACCAAGGCCACCATCATAACATGTCACTGACATATTGATTTCCTTTCCAATTGTTCAGTGTCTAGAACAATTGGCATTGAAAACATTGCAAAGATCTCCATTAGATGCTCAGTTTGCATGACAAAGTGGATATGTCAGAAGAGCAGGTTTAATCAGTATTCTTTTAGGGCAACATTAAGTTATTGTTGTATCAGATTAATTAGTAGGGTATGTTGACCCTTATTTTACATTGTTTACAATATCATGCAGGATGAGTTCTCGGCAGTTTCAATGCAAACCAGAGCATATGATGACATTAGTGCATGGCAAATCAGATGGTCAAAACTTGAACTCTGAGATTGGCTGCAATGACACGTGGTTCCATTGGGCTTCTCTTGAGAGTGTGCCAAGGTGATCAGTCAGAGTATGATAATCTTTCTGAGGTCCAACCCATGGAACATTATGGAAATGAATTTATTGCTACATGGATTATTCTATTTAATAAAATGTGAAATAACAAGGAGTTCCAGTGAGTTCAATATTTGAGTCCTTTTATTTTGCACGGCACCTACGTATGATTAAATAGCTAAATAGTATATCTTAACTTTTAGAAGGCCAAGTGTCAAATTAGCTCATTTTCTTCACTACATCATATGCACATTGGTTTGTGTTAACTCCAATGGATATGTACCCATGGCATACAGCACAATTTTGTCTACGTAGCAATAAATCTATGTTCTTGGACACGCTCCTATCTCCTGTTTATTTTCAATTTTTTCTCGATAAGGTATGGGATGCAATTTTTTTAAGAAGATGGGTCTACGCAGTATCACCGTAGCACATGGTCCTCAGGTTTCTTTTGGTACAGGAAAGTTCCGATAATTTAAAAATGTCTGCAAATTACCTTGCCATGTCGAAGTAGAAACCATCTAATGTCTAATAAGCAGTAATTATTATTGTTGTTTGTTTTGATTGTGGTATTTTTCCCTTATGGTGGATGTCCTTCCATGGCTTAGATGCTAGAAATGAGGGTATGCTCTTCAGTTGAAAAATATCCTAGGACTTGCACCTAGTGATCATTTCATTGAGGTTTATTGCCACATTTTGAGTTCAGAAGGTTGGATGTGGTAGTTGAGGACCCAAAAAGTCAACACTTGACATGTGCGATCATTTTATCATGTAACATGTCTCCTAGGCATTTGAACACGTGGTGCTATACTAATTGATAATTACCCTTCGAAGAATTACCACATGTAGCTCATCCCATTTGACTAATAAAGGATATTATTATGGTATACTGATTTATATGAGGCATTTATTTCAGTTCTTTGAAATTAGTAGGTGTCAACATGGATAATACTAACATGTCTATTACCTGTTCCATGGAACAAATTGTTCGAAACCAAATAACATCTGTTATACTTAATTTTCCACTCAAGCAGTTTAATCTCAACCAAGAGGATAAAAATTATAAAATGACCTTGTTCCGTGTTTTACTTTATATTTTTCTTTGCGAATCTGAAACTCTCATTTCCCTGGACATTCCTCTGCATGCTTTGGTTGCAATGTCTAGCCTCTTATTCCATTTTGAAGCTCACATGTTTTTTTTTAAATCGTTCAATATGACGGGACAACCAATCTTGCTAATTTAGCCCCTCAAGTAATAAAAGTTCATATAATACATCAGGGAAGTTCAACAACATCAAACAATCTTACTAGTTTTCATCAACTCCTAAAAGCTAAGCCTGCTACATATTGAGAGTATGTTGATCAAATACATGATCATGCAAGCGAAGGACACCAAAATCAAACACAGTGATCACCCTGTCAGAAGCTGCATAAATGTCAAATACTAGGATGTCCCAGCACTCAGCTTCCATGGAGCTGGTTGTTCCTAGCCACAACAATATTTGCTATTTGTGACTCTACATTCAAGCTTCTGCGTACCTCGATGAATCAGTTCTGCTCAGGTAACAAATGAATAAGGGCAGGCACGTATGCTTTCCACCAGCACAAAGACTCCTAGCTCTTATCCCTAAACTAGAGAGAACAAATTGCATCAATCTTCCACATATCCTTGAATCAGCTTCATCTGTCAGCCTTTGCCTTCTGCAGCTATCAATTTTTGTCTGCAGCCTACTCACAAGACTGGTAATTCTATCTGCTGGATTGATGGCCCTTGCTAAAAAAAAACTTCAAAGTATGGATGACAAATATTTCAGTCATTTTATCGATCATCTATTGGAGAAGCTGAACCTAGGGCTGATTCTTTGGAAGCCCCAACCTTCTTACCACTTGGGGTAGCCAACTTGAGCTTAGATGGCATGAAAAGGGGGATAACTTTGTGATCAAATTCTACTTGGGACTTAGCATCTGTTGGGTTTCGTAGCGTTTACCTGAGTTGGATGTACCTCTTTCCTAATTGTCCCTTAAAATTTTATTCACATCTGCAGATTTGAACCTAGGGCTCTTGAGATTGAGAATCCCTGATACTTATGGACCACATCAGTAGATCATCCCATTTGGACTACCAACAATCGAAAGTTGATGGAATTAAATGTGGGACATGTAAATGGATCTTTAGTTTCCTACCTTGTAACTCCATGAGTTCCATTCGTGAAGCAAATTGCTAATTATGTTTAGACAAATTGATTTTCATGCCAATGGAAACTTCCTTGCTCTCCCTTATTAGAATGATCTAGAAAGCCAATTTGCTTATGGCTTTCCTTGTTGACTTCTTACCATGAGTTGGACACACCCTGAGGTAACATGCCAACCCAAATGCATTATCAAACTTTTGGCATCAGAATGAATTCCCAAGGTTTAGCCATCGTACTGTCTTACTATTCTGTCTATATATCTGCATCCTTTTTTTAATCCTTTTCTGGTGCCTTGGTGAGATTGCAATGAAATGGCATTTTTGTTCTCAATTCCTTTTATTATTTTACAGTAAAACCCAAGTATTTACCTCATTTAACCTCATTTATTTCCATTATTATTTTCATGTCCTCTTCAAGTATCTAAATGGCATTTAATGTTGTCTAATCAATAACCTTTTATTATTCAACCTTGATTAACATATATTATGGGCTCTAGAAATTAAACCTCATTTAAGATTCTAGTTGATGTAATGGGTTTCACAGTTCACCACGTATGGGTGCATCATAGTGTTGGTGTCCCCCAGATTTCACCCTAAAATTTGGGACGACCCTATGTAAAAAAAAATCATACTTTTAAAATAATGGGTCGTTTTGTGTTTTTATTGCCAGAAAGTGTCTGTATTGTGTCAAGATATTCCCAAAGAGTCATATTAGCCAATTCCGCCAAATACCCAAATGCCCAAAATCGTTATATTTTGTTGTTGGGGTTTGCCTGCGAGAAATTTGTATTTAATTATTCTGAGCCCTGTTTGAGGCAAATTGTGCTCCGGTTTAACCTTGTTGTGGTCTTACATGTCAACATTCCCATATACCAGTAGGGTTTTAACCAGGAATTAATCCTGGGCTTTATCTGACTTCTGGCAACGTTTTGTGTTTTTGGTGTTTTCCCCGTTTTGTTTTCTGTGAAATTTCTCTAGGTCAATTCCTGTGTTGGTTTAATCTAATTTCTTGCCTGGAGTATTTAGAGATCACCTATGGACGTTATGCCAGAAGGAATTTGTCACAGGAAGTCTGGTTCTCTCTGAAAAGACGAAGTCATGCACAAAAAAGCTCCTCCTGGGCAGGCCGCATTTTTGGAAAAAGAAGGTTTTAAGCTACAATGGGATTTTTGGTAGTTGCAGGCAGTGAGAATTTTGTACCTGCCTAGCAGGGTACTTTTTCCCATGGAAGCAACGCCACTTAAGTCACAATTGGAAAATTAGAGGCAGCAGGCAAGCGGGAATTTCTTACCTGCCTTGCAGGGTGAAAATTCCCATTGTGGAAATAAAATAAAATCACTTAAGACATTGATGGGATTTTCTTACCTGCCTTGCTTTGCAGGATAAAAAATCCCATTATGAAAGTCAAACAGCTTAAGTGGATCATGGGATTTTTGGAGCTGCGGTGCAAGGTGAATAATCCCATTGAAAATTAGCTTTTAAAAATAGAAATGCCTTCATGTCAAAAAGTGCGACCCCTTTTGGGAAAAAAGGGCAGCTTTAAATGCATTAATTAATTAATTGTTTCTCCAAATTTGGTGCCCAAGCATGAGGTAAAGTCAACAAAGGTAAAGGGGATAAAGGGAAATTATAATTAGAATTCTAAAATTAAATAAATGTTATTTATTTAGTGCAGCCCCTTCATGTCAAAAAGTGCGCCCCATTTGGAAGAAGAATAATACTTTTTTAAGTATTAATTGATGTAATTAATTCTTGTTTTTAGTAGATGAAGTCAAAGCACACTGTGAAGCTTAAGTGAACTGGAAGTAGAGAGCTAAAATTAAATAAATTTAATTTATTTAATGGCAGCCATGAGCATGCACAAAATAGGCGCCCCATTTGAAGAGAAAAACTTGTTAATTAATTAATTAATTGCCAGGAATAGGAGGGGCAATAATTAATTATAGAATGATGAGGGTTATATAAGCATGGGCTGCCATATTATTGGATGTTATTAATTCTTTAGCAAGGAAGTGCAACCTAGGCAATTTTGGCGCCCATTTGAAGAGGAATTTTACTTGAAAAGGTGTGTTTACTGCTAGAAGCTTCAAAATTTGGCGCCTAGGTTTGAAGGAGCTTAATTTGTGTCTGAATAATTGTCTGTATAGTGGTACAGGTGCTCAGGTGAAGTTGATAAAATTCATGCTTGCTTTGCATGCAAACAAAACATCAAATTTTTGGGGCAACAGGCTTGATATATGCAAATTTTTATAATTAAGATCCATTGTTCATGATCTTTGTCTGAATTAATTGCCATCATAGGTGCTTTTATAAGAGAAAGGGAGCTTAAATCATGTCCAATACATTGTATATCTAATCTGATGAAATCTTTAGATCCCCCGGTTGTGAAAAGTTCTGTGCTGAATGGAAAAGAATTGCTCAGACAAAGATTGCTCCAACCATGGCAAAGCTGAACGAGAAAGCTCAAGTGGAATCATGCATTACTCCTAATTTTGACATCGGAGGCACAAATCCAAGCCCAGATCTAGATCTCATAATTGCAAAAGCTTCCAACAAAAATTCACCCTTGTTTCTGATGTGCCCGTTAAAAGTCAGTGATGAAAATTTCATCCAGGATCTTATGCATGTGCAAACAGTTGAAGCCATCATTGATTGCATGTCACTGGAGTGCTTTCCAGAACTACAATTGCTCATATGCAATTTAAAAAAAAAGATAAGTTATTTACGGCAAACATTGCACCATGTCAAAGAACCAACTGCAAAAGCTTCAAGGATAAAAGGGAAGACAAGTTCAAGGCAATCACCCGTAAGCAAAATTCCAGATCCAGCTGCTTTCAGATGCAGCTGCTCCTAGATTCAGCATGGTGAGAATCAAAGGCAAAAGAATCAGCTGCATACAGAATATGAAAAAGGACAAGATAACAACTTTCCTCTTTCTTCTTCTTTCTCTTATTTTTTCCGACAAAGTAATTGAGCAATCAATTAAATTATACAACTTAAGTGATTGGTTTAAAAGCCATTACTTGAAGAAGTTAACTACTTGGAGATAGGTGGCAGACATGCAAAATAGAAGGTTCTATTTTTAGTTGCAAATCATACATGTCATGCAAAAAGGAATTCCAGGAGGGAGATTGCCAGTTGTTTCTTTCCGTCTTCCACATGTGCCAGTTCACTAAAAGCTTCCGACTTGTAATTACCCCTCTACATTCTATAAGTAGAGGAAGAACGTACGGGTTAAATTAGAATTGGTAACCAGCATTTTTGTGTTCCAAACTTTGTGCTGAAACCCCTGATAGCTATTTGAAGCAAAGGAATACAAAGGAGCAGATTTCCGGAGAACTTTGTGTCACGGTGCATTTTGTTTCTAGCTTTTGTCTTAGATCTACTTATAAACTGTGTTATTTTAGATCTAGATCTGAAGCTGTCTTTGCTTATAATTCTGTGTGTTGATATCTATTGGTTTCGTCTATGTGCATGCAATCAACTCTGTTATCTATTGATTGGGTTGCACATCTTCCCTATTTCTTCCCTGTGTTTTATTATTCCCTTCTTCTTTAAATATTTCCTTTCTTTAAACAGTTGTTTACTTGCTGCAAAACTATACAGCTATGGTTCATGAGCTGCATGGTTAAAGTAAAACCCCATATAGTTCGAAAATTTTCAAGTTATAACTAGGTTTTCAGCTATGCAGAAAATCTAGCCAACAACATGTTTCCCGCAATCCCTCAAGCTCATAAATATAAAGGGGGGCTACAAAGTGCTATAAGCAACAAGCATTGCGGTTGGGTTTTGAACCTAAAACCTATTGTAATTCCCTAATTTTAAATTTGGACCCTTTAAGCTCATGTGAATAGTCTAAGCAAGATCACAACTATAAATTTGACCACATATACCAGATATTTCTTGGGGAGGAATAATATGATCCATGGAATAGGTTCGGGGTGTGTAGATGATTAATATCCACTAGCTAGTCAAAATCCTAAATGACCCACAACAATATATATAAATAATCTATCCCTTTTTTTGGTTGGTGATAATTGAATGATGATGCCATTTTGGTTGTTGATGATGAAAAATGTGCATGCAATCACTAGCTTGGGATGCGACATCCAATCCACATCTTCTATTTGACGTGTCCCATGATACATGCATTTGAATTCCCCTTAAATTTATGTATATTCTAACTACCCAATATATGGAAGAGTTGAAACTATAAACAAATTTTCACTACGAGGAGAAGTCGTAGCTAGGGCCACTTCTTTTATCGTTAACTACACCAATGACCCATTACCATTTTCCGAACATCCCCCTCATTTTTTCAAGTCAAGTTTCAAAAATTTTCACGTTATAACTTGTCTTCAACTAGCAATCATATGCAAAATGTACGATGGAAACACTAAAGGGGATATGTCCAAAAAGTGATACTGTAGAAGGAAACAAAGACAAAGGAACAAGGTCAATCAAGAAGAGTTGGAAGGAGGAGAAGTCGTAGATCACGGCCACTCCTTTTATCGTTAACTACACCAACGACCCACTATCATTTTTCAGACATCCATCAAATCTTGATTGCAATGTCAACTAGAATCTTTTCATCATTGTTGAAAAGATTTCCCAATGGCAATGGACTCGGTCACCGGTGGGGCCAATGTTCACCGGGTTGTATGCAGGAAAGCGAGCAAGCAAGGGTGGGGTGTAATGTCGAGTAGCAGGGAAAAAATAATAGCCAAAATAATGGTGCCAACCTGTGTTGCATTTTTGTTGATATGAGTTCTAGCATGACAAACGTCAAGGGATCGATCCTCTAGAAGCTCAACTCTGAATTTCATTGGACAACAATGAGAGCTACTTTCCAAGGTTGCTTCGTTATCGTCACTGTTAAATCACGTGCATTTCGACAATTGTATAGAAAAGTGCTTGATTCCAGTCAGGTTCGATCTCTGTGAAATTCTATAACAAACCCTAGATTTTATTTTCCCGACTTGTTTTACTTTCAACTTCGTTTCACAATGCCGCTTTGTATCTGGCGTCTCCTGCAAATCCACAAATCCCTGTGATATTTAGCTAACTTCATTGCAATTTCAGCAGAAAATGTAGGAAAAATAGACAATTTTGTTGATATTTATCCATTCTTCTTTGCAATTTAAACAGAAATACATATAGTAAAAATCTATTTTCTCTCTATCAATGGTGTCAAGCAATAATGGTAGGGTTTTAGCTCACCAACTCAGTAATGGCCTCTACGTCTCTCAACGTCTTGAACAATATAAAGACAAGCACTCGATGAAGAGTTCAACGACAGTCCCTTACATGGGAGGAGACATGAAGAAATCCGGTTCGCTGCAAAAGCTTTATAAGTTGTCTAACTCAGGGCCTCTTACATCTATGAGAGCTCTGACTCCGAGGGCATCATGTCCATTAAACCCTGACAGACTTTCACGACTGACAAGAGGATATGGATGCTCTGTCCGGTGTCAACTTATACAATGCCTTCAACGTAACTATGCCCCTTTCTTATTATGTCACCACATTATTATTTTGTTGTTCAGCCTAAGTCTGATGAACGTTGGGAAGTCAAAGCTAAATTTAACGTTTCCCAAATCCAATACTAAATTGTGCTGCGGCGTAGTGGTGGCCCCCAAAATTAGTGGGCAGCAGGTCGTAGGTTCCAATTTTGGCTGGGACCACGCGAACCTGTGTGATAGATAGGCCCAACCATATTTTGTAGGCTACTTACTTCAAATGGCTTTCCATAACATCCAAGGATGATAAAAGAATAGTGGTCTCCTCATAAAACTTTGTTTTGTAATATTAATAGCTTGTCCTTCACGTTTATATGGCTCACAATCATCTATTTATATGGCTCAAATCATCTCTTATTATGAAGAAGGATTGGATTTCAATTAGAGGTGGTCATTTCACATTTATCAAAGTTGTAATGTTTTTAGGATTTACTTAGGTCATGTTTATGTATTATGATGGGGTATGGGGACAATGAATTTATGGTATGTGATATGAGTGTTAAGTGATGCATGGTGTAGGTTGTGATGACAATCTCCACAAGAAAAAATATTTGTCTACAAATAAAATGCATGTTACATTAAATTCCTGGAAAATAATGGCGACGACTATTCTCCCGATAGAATGCAACATTTAAAATCCATGCCCCTATCAAATCCATACATACCCATGCATGGGCAGGTCTCATTGTTAACTGTCACATCACAAATGATAGATTTCTTTAATATATGAATTTGAAAACAAATGGTTGCATTTGTTCCTCTGCAACTTAATTGGTTTACAATGTCCTAACAAATTGTATGTCACAAGTTCGAATCTCAAAATATGTGTTTTTAAACAACAAAAACTCCAAAAAAACTAAATAAAAATAAAAAATACATATGCCAACTAAAGTCCCAACCTAAAACGGCAGTTAAAATAAAAACACCTAGAATTTAGGAGCTTATTTGCTAAAATAATTTTAACTAACAAAATCTGCCCAGCTATCTTTAACTAAATCAAAATCAAACGAGTGTCATGTACTCGTTACTATTTTTTAGTTTAATCCAGCTCCCAGAATATCTCAATGGGTGTACATCAATCTCCCCTTCTTGTAAATTACTGAATCTCCTGATTCAAGCTGAGTCTAGTTTTGTTCTATCTTCATGAGAATCCTCTTCTTTGCAAAACAGGTCTTATCGGAATCTGGTAATCCCTTCTAGCTGCACATTAAATACATCTTATAATTCAATGGCCGACGTAGCAGTAATCTTGCACGTCCACTAACTTCTCAATCTGCGCCCTCTCTTTCTTCGGCAAATGCTTGGTCCACTCTTCAAATCCGCCCTCAAATCTTGAACTTCAATCCAGGCCTGCATGATAGGAACTCAAAGATCCGCAACATTTCGAATATAGGATCTGATGTCAAATTCTTCCGGACCAAAATCATATCGAAATATAAACAATTAGTTAATCTTTTTGAGAATCTTGCAAGGACCAAATTTCCGTGTTTTGACTTCAATGCTACCAATGCAAGTGTTATGAGGCCCAATCGCTTCTTTATCGTAGCCCATAGTGAAAAATGACTAACTGCACCTTACCTGGTATTCACCTTTTCTCGTCCAAGGCAAGTCCGCATTTTCTTTTGCAAATACTGTTTATTTGCCTAGCTTGTTCAGCCTTTGCCCTAAATCTTGTTCCGTGCACTTTAGTGTATATGGATTCTGCAAAGTACTCTCGCATCTTGGCTATCCCGTTGTCCCTAAGATGCAATTAAACTCCACTACGCTTTCTTTATCCAAATTGTTTCCTGCAAAAACAATATGAAACTGAGATTGTACCTTAGTGGACCTCTATGATGCCTTTATTTGAAAGCAAAATGGGCTGCCATGTGCAGCAAGACTAACAGTCCCATTGCCATAGTGTAGCGATGATCCCCAACTGGGGACATCAATCTACGTCAAATAGTCCCAAGGTTTTAGACATCAGGCACCTTTCCATGGCTCAACCATCTGTTCGAGGATGATAGGCTACCGACTATATCGCAATCTCGGATAAGCAAGCTTTCATCCAGCAAAGCATGCTCGCAACACAGCTGACTAATGAAACCGTTGTATCCTGGTCAGCTTGTGATAGGGCTCTGGGCAGTCCAATGTAATGCAATACAATCTGCAGTGCTGTAAAGAATCGCAGATCAGCAATGATTACCTTGCATCACCTTTTTGATCTGATCTTGCATGGAATAAAGTTCGGGATTTAGGTTTTTTGTGAGAACCAGTCCACCACAACCTACGATTTGGAATCGTGAATTACCTCTTTGCAGTACAAGGCAACCCCAAGACAAAATCCTACTGTGAAACTGTTCAATCCATGGTCCTTCAAGTACTAGTAAATGCGGGTTTATTAAACAACCCAGTAGTTTTGCTGTCCGCCTTTAGACACTTGACAAATTTCTTTCACAGTAGAAACAAATTTATTGATATCCTTCCTCATCTGAGGCCAATAAAAGTTGTCACTTACTGAGGTGTAGGTCTTATCTTTTTTGGCTACTGATAAATGACCTCCCACTGTTTTACCATTTGAACTGCATTTTTGGCTAAGGTAAAGATTCTTTAAGGTCCTAGACGCAATGCCAAATACAAAGTTGGAGTCCCTAAAATAAAAATCCCCTCAGTAAACAAATAGTCATCATAGGGGATTTCCTCCACACACAACTTGTATGGATTGTTCACAGTATCAATGATTTACTGCATGACAATAAGGCATGGGCTTACATATGTCATTCTATCATGCCTTACATATGACCCAACAACTGTCATTAGGTCAATAGTAACAAGTGATGCCTCCAACTTAAAGCATTTGCCACAATATTAGTTTTTTACACTCACATGTTGTACATCACAAATTGGTGATAACTTTGAAAACCAATCTTGACCTCATTTGGCCATGTTTCATGCGATAACTTGGCTTGAGAATTTATATACTTCAGTGCTTGATCACGTTTAGGTCAATAACAGAGGGTTCAAAATTCGTCTAAATGCAATAGATAGTACTTCCATTGTTGGCAATGTCTGAACAATGCAATGCAATTCTTTATCATAAATGTCATATCCTTTTTTTGTGTCATTCAACTTTTCACTAAAATAGGCAATTTGTTTGCCTTCTTGGCTCAACACTCCTCCAATTGCAACAGCTGAAGCATCACACTCAACAGTAAAAATCTTTTCAAAGTCTGGTAATGCAAGAATTGGAGCTTTCATCACCATTTTTTTAAGTTGTTGAAAACTTCTTTTAGGCAGGCTTGAGTCCAGGAAAAAAAGACTTCCCCTTGGTACAATCGGTTAATGGAGCACTAATACCACTGAAATTTCTAATAAATCTTTTATTAAAGTTGTCTGATCCATGATAGCTCCTCAACTCTATTATGCTTTGAGGAATAGGCCATTCAAGTATAGCCTTAATCTTTTTTGAGTCCATATTGACACCATCTGCTAAAATCACACTACCCAAGAATACTACCTTTTACCTACAAAATTCACTCTTCTCACTTAATTGACAAATAACCTTTCCATTCTAAGGGTATCAAACACTCATCAAATGCTCCAAATGCTCTTCCAGGTCTCTACTAAAAATTGATATGTCATCAAAATAAATTATGACAATTTTTCCAATGTAAGGTCTAAAGACCTGGTTCATAGTTCGCATAAAAGTGGCAAGAGCATTAGGCATTCTGAATGGCATCACTAACCACTCATACAAACCATCCTTGGTCTTAAAGGTTGTCTTCCATTCATCTCCTTCTCAGATCCGGATTTGGTAACCACTCATCAAATCTATTTTGGAGAAGATTTTGCACCAGCGAAGCAATCTAATATGTCATCCATTCTAGGTAATGGATATCAGTACTTTACGGTGATCATGTTGATAGTTCGAGAGTCCACACACATTCTCCATTGTCCCTCCTTTTGGTGATAGTAGGGATGGGGTGGCCACATGGACTCGCGACTCTGGGGACGGCGGCGGGGCGGTGAACCCTATATATAGTACTTGAAAAATCTGATATTTGCCGTCTCATAAGGAACAACAAACGGAACTCTTGAAATAGCTAAACCTGCTACGCAACTTGATCAGAAAGTTTTGATCCAAATAGACACTAAATCAATATGGTGGGTATATGCAAAATGATGCAGGAGGCAAGTCAAAATTCAGCATATAGTCTGTCGAGTGGATCAACGTCAAAATAAGACTTGCTAATAATTTCGGCAATTCTTGTGGGAGTTTCTCTTCATGTCTCTTTCCTTCTCGAGGGCATAAAAGATTAAAAACTTCTCCTTTAGCGATTGTTAATGCAGAATTTTTTATAACTCATTGATACTAGAGATATTTCGCTAATGCTCCTTCCTCTTTCCATGGTTTTAAATTAGAATTGTTTCGGTAAGGATATGGGTATAGGTACGGGCATAGTTCAAAAAAAATCGTAATTGGGATTAATCGGCAGGCCAAATTTTGAATCGAAAATCGGGAATCGGCAACTTTATCGCTACTTTTAAAAACATTTAAATTCATAAAATACACTTAAATTAAATGTAAAAACAATGTTAAATGATGCGAGAAGTGACTCTATAGAATGCCATAGGCCCATATGCATATTTTCAATTAAGTTTTGACCAAAAAAGAGAGTACAAAGTTTGCAAACAAAAATGCTCATAGAGTCATGTCACATGTGACTTTTGAAGTATCACTATCAAATATCAATAATATTCTATTTCATTATGCACGCCTAAAATAAGTTTGTTGCACTGGAGGTTGCCTCGTGGAAGTGGAAGGTAAATATTCCTCCTTTGCAACACCAACATTGTCATCTACAAACATATCATCTGGATCATCACCAACTTTTAATGTCCCTGATGGTATTGCTTCTTCAGTCTCCCTCTCCAAAGCTGCTATCTCCTCTGTAGTAAACATAGGCTCCACATCATCAGGCTCAGCAATCCAATCATCATATGGATCAATGTCAGCCAAGTCGATTGCATCATAACTCTGTGCCCCCTCCACTTGTCTCACACGAAGACGAAGATTGTATCGCACGAAGACAAGGTCATTGAGGCGTTGTGTTGTCAACTTGTTGCGCTTCTTTGTGTGAACAGCTTCGAACATGCTCCAATTACGTTCGCATCCAGAAGCACTGCATGGCTGACACAAAATGCGGATGGCTAGCTTTTGAAGATTTGGTGTTTTTGCACCATAATCTTCCCACCACAAATTTGCAAATAAAACATTTATAATTTTGTAAGTTAACTAAGCTTGAATAAATAAAAGAATTCTAGACTTCTAGTTTCTAGTTCTACGTGTAATGAGACTAAATACAAATGACTCAATTTGTTTTTACCTGGCTGAGAAGTGTTTCTTCTTTTCACACACAGAGCTGAAGAAAAGAGCCTCCCCTCTGCAGTCTTATAAATCTGTAGCTCATCAACAATTGCATCTTTAATATTTTCGTCAGATATCATCCTCTCTATAAACGTATTAAGGCCATCCATAACCTCCTCATCAGCCTTCAATGATGGGGAATAGAAAAAACTTCGGGTTTAGGGTAGTACGCCACTATATGTATATGCCGATGAATTGTCTTGTTCCATCTGCAATCAATTATACGCCAAATGGGTCCATATTTTTGTTGATTGTGCCCATAATATTTAGTTATGGCCTCCTTGGCCACATCCATAGCCTCATACAAATAACCCATTGGGTTTTTCTCCCCATCCACCATCCGTAAAACTCGAACTAAAGGCTCTGACACCTAAAACAAAATAACATATATATTTAAAATTGAAATTAATAAAAAATTATATAACAAATGATGAAATAAACAAATATTCAAGTTTAGATTACCTTCATGATTTCTTCCATTTGCTTTGCAAACATATCATCAAAAATAGTCTTCATGACATATCATCAAAAATAGTCTTCATGACCCTTTCTGTTTCGGTCTTCTTAGCATAGGGAGAGTCCAACCATCGCATGCTCACAAACATCTGCTTAAGGGATGTTAATGAGGTTGCAATGTTTTGCAATGTAATGAAGTTTGTGGCAAATCGTGTGACCCCCTGATCGCACAAGCTCCTTTCCATTGGTGTGCTCTCTCATCAAGTTTAGCACCCAAGTGTGATTGTAGATGAATTTTGTAATATTTCTTGCGTCCTCAACCACATTTTTCACCCATGAGAGTTTTCCTATGTCCTCCAATAAGAGATCCAAACAATGCATTGCACAAAGGGTCCAAAAAAGTGTAGGGTGCCTCTCCTCAAGAAGTCTCCCTGCTGCTACATATGCCGCCACATTGTCAGTCACAACTTTAAGGACATTCTCCACCCCCACCTCTTTCACCACCTCATCTAACATATCACACAAAGTGCTTGTAGTTTTCACTTGGTGGGAGGCATCAATTGATTTTAGGAAAACCAACTGCCCACCTGATGCCACTAGAAAGTTAATCAATGTGCGGTTTTTCCCATCTGTCCACCCATCAGACAAAAAGGTGCATCCTTTTTTTATCCACACATTTTTTTGCTCTTCTACAAGAGTTTTGGTATGTGCGACGGAATCCTCCAACAATGGGCCACTCAAATCATGGGGAGTAGGAGCCTTGAACCCCTTCCCAGCAATAGTCAATGCAGTGACCAAATTCTCCCAATATAGACTTTTTGCCACATTGAAAGGAATGTTGTTGTAGTACCAAAAGTTTGCCGCAGCTATTCTTGCTTCATTGTGCATTTCTTTATTCCAAGCAGTACCTTCGAGTGAAGGTTGTGAACCAGGAGTACTTCGAGGAACAAAAAACATCGCTGAACTACTATTAGTGAATGTGGATGAACCCCATCCCAGTGTTTGACCTCGTGGAGTTGCGGCATTAGAAGATGCCTCAACGTCAAAACCTTCCCTCGATTCCCTTCTATTTGTTAGGGCTGCAAGTGCATCAACTTTCCTCTTCTTTTCTTCTTTTTTCTCTGCATAAGTTGCAAGGTAAGCAGACAACTCTCGTTGAGCCTCAGACGTGCTGCTTGATTGCACGCTGTCACTTCATTCCCTGGTATCTGTGCAATTTGAAACTTAAGGCGATAAACACCTCCACTCATCTTCATGCCACAATAATTGCATATAACACAAGTGCCCTCTGCTGGTTCACAATGCTTCCAAGAGGGGTCAATTTGATTTAGGCTTACTACGAGCAGCTGAACTCATGAACCGGATCACGATGCCATTCTACAAAACAAAACAAAAAACAATTGTCTTAATGACAAAAGTGACGAAATTAAATTGTATGATGAATAAAATATGCTATTGCATGAAGAAAAAATTACGAACAAAACTATATTGAAATTGAAGACTCAAGTGTATACTAGTAAATTATGAACCTGAACATGATAATTTCATAGATAATATTTTTAAAATCGTTAGTACAAGTATACTAGTTGGGAAGCAATTCATAGTGTATCATTGTACCAGTATATCATAGATATTATTCAGTTAACTATATAACTTATTATAGTGTACATTATAGGGTTATACAAATTCAAACAACTTGTTATGCGTACCCAGAATTGTGATAGTTCCATAGGCTTATAGACTGTTTTCTGAGTGCTCACAATTCCTACAATTTAAGCTCGAGAATATCATATGCCATTAATTGTTATAACTTATCTGTTGTGTAATTTTATAACTATACGCTATGCATGTCTGACGGCATACTGTTACAAGGCTATAGACCATAACAGTTAACTATTAGATATACACGGCTAGATATATGAATTGTCATAGCATTAACTAACAAAACTAATTAACATAGTTGCAAAGGCTGAAGTGCCTCACTTTGCTATTTAGTATTAACTATTAAGTGATGAGACAGGTTTGTTAAATGCACTCATATTAGACTGTAATATATGGAATGTTTGTGGTGCATATTGGCAACCAAGACTTTGGATGCTGTTGAGTGCATAGCCTTCTGTAATTTATAGCTTATATGTATCTCTGTAATATACATTAATTAATATCCCAGATCTTAAAAAACACATTATATATCATTCATGTTATGCATTACCTGATAGGGCTCATGTTATGTTGTTGGTAATGATTAATGCAGGAAAGCATGCCAACCACTTCGAATGCCCTTGAAACCACCTTGACTGAACTTGAAACTACCTGTGGTTGCCCACGAAATCACTTCGAATGCCACAAAGTTAGGTTGAATGCCCTCGTACCCAGGTCAAATTACTCGCTACTGGAGGAAATGCATATTTGCCTGGATTCCTACTGTTTCGAGCAGAGAAAAAACTTGAGAAAAAATAGGTCGATTTGGTCTTTTTACTCATCTAAAACCTAGGTGCCACAATCTGGTCAGCGAAATTTTTTGGACGATTTAATGCATTGTTGGATTGTGCTCTGTTTGTGGTGAATGAAAGCTTTGGCATTTTGTGAGTTCTATTTTTTTAAATCGCTGTTTGTATCGGGAACACACGATTCTTTGCGTAGCTTTCTTGGTGAGTATTTAGTTTCTACTTGTTAATAGTAGCTTGGTTTGTTTAAAAATAAAAAATCGCGATTATGCATAGCTCCTTATGTCGGGAGTTTTAAAACAGAGCTCTCACCTTGCTCATTCTTGCATACTATTGTAGAATTTTATCACTTGTCTGTTTGAATTTATGTTGTGTGACTTGCTAGTGGATGGTTTCTAAAGGCCATTGTATTTTATTGTATCTAAGTATGTATATGTTTATTGTAATCGATGCCCTCTATAGTTTTTTATAACATTGCGTTCAAATTATTTTTCACTTCTATTTGTTAGAGTGCAAAAGTTGTGAATTTTGCAACTTGGTAAAGATGTATTACAATTCACAATCTTTTTATTAGATAACTTTTCATTAGATTCACCATCTTGAATGTCTCATCTTGATTGTGATGCCATTGTCTGGTGGGTATATCAGTATTCAATTATTTTATTGAAACGTATGTCAGGTTAATGTGATTCACTTTACTCAAAATTCTTTGCTTGATTATTAGTCTAGTGTTACGGGGGGACGCTCCTGGCCATTTTCCTCACGTCCCGGATGTCCGGGACAATCCCGGGGACAGGACGTTTCCCTCCCCCCTCTTCGAATCGTTTTCTAGCTTCTACAGTGTTTTTGTCTGTTTTCTTCTGCTCAAATCCTTTTTTTCCTTTTTTGGCATTTCTTTCCTTTTTTGGACTTTCGGTGAAGAAAACACAAGGACAGAAAAACAATTGCCATTTTTGAGGGTCTGGGAAGATGTAACAGCAAAAATTTGCATGAGCCATAACTTTCATTTTGTGGCTCCATTTCAGGTGTCGTTTTCTCTAAAAGTGTATATTTTCTCGAGCTCTACGCATTGATGGCAATATTTTTCTTATTTTCATAAAATCCATTTTTGCACCTTTTTGGACCAAGCAACTTCTTGCAATCTCTGAAAGAATCATGAGCTTTGATCGCCTGTAGACATATTAGTAATTAAAAATACTGAGGGAGTATTTTCAGGTGCTCGGACTAATCGTCCCACCTCCAGCTTGGATCCATATTTTTCCTGCTTAGTTATGATGTTTCGGGAAATATGTCAGACAATACTATCGTGCTGAGTGGATCAAGGAAGGTCACCATGAACAATCAAAACTCCTTGAATCTTATCACAGTCACTAAGATAAATAACTGTGATAGAGAAATAATAAATTTCAATAAGTATGCAATGTATGAGAATTAAATTTCAATAAGTATGCAAATGCTTCTTTAAATATATATATATATATATATAAAACGTACCCAAAAGCGTACCGTAGCCAAGATTTTTAAAAATTTGCCGTATCGGCGTACCGTACCCGTACCCGTACCTGTATCCAGACTGTCTAGGATATATTCAAAAAACAACCAAAAGAGAAGGTAACTAATTAGAACATTCTTCCACTGGTGATAAAGTGGTATCAATGGTCAGTATGGCTGGGAAGATCATTCTGCAGCCTTCAAAACAGCCCACGTAAATAGTGCAGGTTTGTACCATATGCATCAATGGATTTGCACTGTGAATGTGGGTCATTTTCCTGGATAAAATATTTCAAAATAGGGTAAAGTGGTGCACTTTTTCTCCATACTCGAGTTAATGAATTTGCACAATTTATGTGACCCATTCTGAAGGGTGGGTAAATTGCATAGAAATGGCCCTGCAGGCTTTCTCTGTACTAAAATGAATGAAATTTCCCTGTAAGTGAAGTTTTGTTTTGAATTCTGGGTAAATTGCTGCAAACTGCCCTCCTGTGCAGGTTTTGGACATAAATGGTGCAGGTTTTCTCCATGTCTGGAGGAATGAGTTTGCACCATCGCTGTGGGCCATTTTGAAGGCTGGGTAAATTGTTCGTAGGAAATTTTATATATGTTTTTGTTTTCATGCTTCTATTAATTTACTTTTGATACATTTAATATCCAATTAGGCCAGGCTTTTAGGAAGTTTTATATACAGTTTTCCTGTGTGTCTTTATTTCTTTACATCTTTACTATTGAATTCTATTATGGATCTTCTTATTTCAGTCAGGTCTCCATTTCCATGAGTTGATAGATTTTATTTGTAATGATGGCAGGATTATCATAGTCTTGAACATGGAAATTGTTGTTCCTAAGTGTGACATAGTGGGTGATCCCAAACAGCTGACTGATGCAAATGCAAATGCTCAGCAGCAGCAGCAACAGCAACATCAACAGAGAGCTGCAACACCAATGCAGTCTGCACCCCAAGCTCAGCCTTTGCCACAGGCCCGGCCTGCACAGTCTTATGGTGGTTCTGTCAATACAATGGGTCCAAACTCAAACATACCACCTCAATCTATGAGTGCTTGGCCTGGTTCATATGCCAACTTTGCAGCATCTGCTTCCTCAAACATTTCTGGTGCTGAGCCTGGTTCATATGCAAAGTCTGGGCAGCCAGTTCAGAGCTCTGCAGTTGGTGGAGCAGTTGGCAGAGGAATGAATCCTCCCTCCAATCCATATGGTCGCCCAGCTGTTGCTCCTCCCTATCAGCCTCCGCCTGTGTATTCTAATAAAGGACCTATTGCGAGAAACGAGGCTCCTGCAAGAATTATTCCTATATCAGCTTTGAATCCTTACCAGGGTAGATGGACAATAAAGGCTAGAGTCACTGCAAAGGGCGAGCTCCGTCGGTTCAACAATGCAAGAGGAGATGGAAAGGTTTTTAGTTTTGATCTGCTCGATTCTGATGGTGGTGAAATAAGAGTAACATGTTTCAATGCTGTTGCAGATCAGTTCTATGATCGTATAGAGAGTGGGAGAGTGTATACAATCTCAAAGGGTAGTCTGAAACCTGCACAGAAGAATTTCAACCATCTACAGAATGATTGGGAAATTTTCCTAGAAAGTAGTTCAACAGTTGAGCCCTGTTTAGAGGAGGATAACTCAATACCAAAGCAGCAGTTTAGTTTTCAACCAATAAGTGAAGTTGAGAACAAAGAGAATAACTCTATGGTTGATGTGATCGGTGTTGTCATATCAATCAATCCATCAAATACAATAATGAGAAAGAATGGCACGGAGACTCAGAAAAGAACTCTTCAACTGAAGGACATGTCAGGTTGCAGTGTGGAGTTGACTATGTGGGGAGGTTTCTGCAATAAGGAAGGCCAACAACTCCAAGAAATGTTTGATGCAGGAGATTTTCCCATTCTGGCTGTTAAGGCTGGACGGATTAGCGATTTCAGTGGAAAAACTGTGGGAACGATTTCTACTAGCCAACTTTTTATAAACCCGGATCTTCCAGAGGCACAACGATTGAGACACTGGTATGATACAGAGGGAAAGAATCTTACTTCTCAGTCTATTACTAAAGACATGTCATCTGGTGGACGAGTTGAAATGCGGAAGACAGTGGCTCAAATTAAGGACGAGGGACTTGGTAGATCTGACAAAACTGACTGGATTGCCATAAAAGCTACCTTATCTTTCATAAAGGTGGACAATTTCTGTTACACTGCTTGCCCCTTGAAAATTGGAGACAGGCAATGCAACAAGAAGGTGAACAATAATGGAGATGGAACATGGCATTGTGAAAGATGTGATAAGAGTTTTCCTGAGTGTGATTATAGGTATTTGCTTCAATGCCAAGTGCAAGACCATACTGGTTTGACTTGGGTTACTGCTTTTCAAGAAGCAGGAGAGGAAATTATGGGTGTTACGGCAAAGGAGTTATACATGTTGAAGCATGAAGAACAAGACGATGTCAAGTTTGGAGATATCATAAGAAAAGTCATTTTCAATCAATACATTTTCAAACTTAAAGTGAAAGAAGAGACATATAATGATGAACAGCGGGTTAAGTGCACTGTCATCAAAACAGAGAGATTGGATTATTCATCTGAAAGTAAACTTTTGTTAGATTCAATTGCTAAGCTCTACAATGGAGAGTTTAATAATGTGAATGTGGAAAGATCTACAAATCTGGGGACAACTACTGGATCATATACTGCAGGATATAATGTGAAAGTGGAAAGATCAACAACTCTGGGGACAACTACTGGAGCGTACAATGTAGGATATAATAACTTAGGTGATAGTGGGAGTGGTTTAGGGAACAGTTCGGCTAGTAATTATGGGACTACTAACCTAACCGCAAATCATGTAGGTCAAAATATTGGTGGAGGTGCAGGATATTTTGCCAATTCAGGTGGCTACGGAGGAACCCAAAATCCAAGTTCAAATATGTATTCAGGTTCTTCTTCTTGCCAGATATGTGGTGAAACTGGTCATATGCCAAGAGATTGCCCTAGTTCAGGTCGTGTTCCAGCTGCATATGGTAGTGGGAATGCTGTAGGTGGCTATGGCACGAGGACAGGTGGATATCGTGGTGGTTACTGAGCAGTATAGTTAGTAAGTGCTCTACTGTAATAAAACCAAAGCTTTTGTATGCAAGAAAATCTCCTTAGCTTCAAACTCTTGAATGGGTTATTTATAATTGTTTTTGGCGTTATATGCATGCAGACAAAGTAGTATTAGGAGGTATTTGTTACTCATCTAAATTGATCATTGAATATTCTTGAATTATTTATTTGTTCATCTCTCTGAGATGGCATTTTGGAGTTGAGAAGTTTTTAGAATAGAATGTCTGAAGAGTTGTTTCCTTGTAACATAGCGTGTTGATTTTGTTTGAGACATTCATAGTATTTGATTGGAATGTTATATAGATGTAGATATTTCAGAAGATATTGGTTAAAAATCTTATCTTTTTTTGAGATTTTTGCCTCTTAATTTTTAATTTGGTTTATTGCAGGTAGAATGTAATGCAGAATTATTGATGTCGAATCACAAGATTGCTGTAATAGATTTTCTGGTGAGTCTAAACTTTTTATATGAACTTTCACGATAACATTGTGGTACTAGATTATTAACAAGTAAAGTGCCAAAATATAATAAAAGAATATGAAGGTACTAGATTATTGACAAGTAAAGCGACAAAATATAATAAAAGAATATGAATTCAAGAAATACTTGCCATTGTTACTTTGATTAAAATCTCCCCCTTTCCTTACAAAATTATATACTGCATTAACATCCAACTGCTTATCTGTATGGTATGTTAGATCAGTATGATTTTTCTCTTCCCAATTTTTATGTCCTTGTTTGGTGTCTAGAGGCAGCTTCTAGGGGTAGCGGCTTATAAGCAGGTTTGCTCGATTCAATTGGGTTAATTCATAAATGGGACAAAATCCAAGTTTATTCACACATTAAATTTGGATTTTTTGGTATGTTGTAATGGCTTATAAACAGGCTTGCTCGATTCAATTGGGTTAATTCATAAATGGGACAGAATCCAAGTTTATTCACACCTTAAATTTGGATTTTTTGGTATGTTGTAATGGCTTATAAGCAGGTTTGCTAGATTCAATTGGTTTAATTCATAAATGGGACAAAATTCAAGCTTATTCACACCTTAAATTTGGTTTTTTTGGTAAGTTGTAACCCTATTTTTATGGTTAAACATCTGAAGACGAATTATGTAAATTGCCATAATTAATGATATATTTCTTTGAACATCCTTTGATTTTCATGTTATGACATTCTGGCATGCAGAACCTGTCTGTAAACAAATTCATTCGATAACTTTATGTCTTTGTGGTTTGTAATAACGAGCAAGTAGTTGCAAAATCATTTACAATTATAAACAAGACTAAGTTCGTTTGAAAAACAGGTGAATATTTGACCAATCAAATCAAATGAGTTTCAAGAAAATTCCAAGAAAGTAAATATCAATGCTTCGGGGGGCGACTAAAGAGCAAGTGGAATTAAATAAGAGGAAAATCCATGATGGCCACCAAAAAAAGACAGTCATCTGGAAGGAGATTCCATCGGGCCCAGCAAGGAGGAGCTTGCAGAAGGTGTTGGGAGGAATGTGATGATTTGCATGGCAGGCATTCTGATTGCTTTACAGGCAGTGCAAGTTAGGCATGCAAGTGTCATATTGGTTTTGGTTCCATAGTGGTAATTGTCCTTGCTTGGAAAGCTTTGAGGAAGGATACAGGGACTTAAACGAGTATTTAAAGCTTAATCATCTAACTGGGGTAACTTGGAATTCATTATGAGAGCAACCATCGTGGCATAAAGTATAGCTGGTCTAATATGGAATTCATTATGAGAGCAATCACCACGGCATAAAGTTATTCTAAGCAACCCTAGAAATGTCATGGCAATGCATCTATTGTCACCAAATGCTGAAAGCCACAAATTATCAAATATTCTCTGTGCTGTTGTCTATACTTGATTTTTTATTTATATAAAATTTAGTTATATTGATTTATGATTTTGTAAGCAATTTGAAGTTTGATGTTGCATATAGCCCAAGTGCACATTTTGTAAATATTCAACACGTTTCTTGCAGTATGTGAGCTCATTAGTGATTTGTTTGGTGTAATGTACAATGCGATCAATATATTCTGGCTGCCATATCTAATGAAATCACAGCAGGCATGATCACAAAAAGCAAATATGGAAGAGGCTGAAACTCTTATAAAGTTTATTATTTAATGCTTGTGATTTTATGGGCTGGTTTTTCACCATGCATGTGCTTGTTACTGCCACAAAGATTTACCATTGCGTTATCGTTGTTCTATTTCACTTGGGTTTCTTTCTATAGATGTGAAGGGGCTTATGTTCGCTTAAAAAATGGAGGGGGGATATCTGGTGCAAATGTGGCTTTGCCAAATGTACGATAGGCTATTAGCAAACAAAAGCCTTTCAAATTGTAATGAGGGTTTCAAGGTGCCCCATGTAGTTCCAAAATTCTACAAATGCAAACATCCTTTGTAGTTCATAGTAAGACTAATTACAATTAATATGAAATGGTTGGCATGAGCTGGATGCGATGAATGTCAGGTGGATCATTCAATCATTAAAGACAGGCCATGAAGATTGGCTTAATATCTACACATATTTACAACTACACGAAATGGCCGGCATCAGCTGGATGCGATGTACGTCAGTTTCAATCACTAAAGACAGGCTATGGAGATTGGCTCAATATTTACATGCATCTGATTCCTGAAAAATAGTATTTACGTGATCGTGCAATAGCGAATAACAGGGCAATAGCTAATTTCTGAAAAATAATATTTACGCAATGGTGCAATGCTGCAACATAAAGCAAATATGGAAGAGGACGAGACTTCTACAAAGTTATATTCAATGCTTGTGATTTTGTGGACTTCTTTCCTTATTGATTTAACATTGCATTATGGTTTAATTTTACCCGGGTGTCTTTCTATAGTTACGAAGGAGCTTATGTATTACTCTAGATTCCATGATTGGTGATCTAAAATCTTGCACACACTAAAATCAAGATGATTACTTGCTTGTAACAATGATTAAGTTTATATGATGCAAATGTCCCTGAAACAAGTATATGATAGGTTATTAGCAAATAATAGCCTTTTTTTAACAGATCGTAACAAGGGTTTTAAAGGGCCCTATGTAGTTTCTAATTTGTCAAAAGTGCAAACCTCCTAGGTGGTTCTGAGTAAGATTGATTATAGCAATATGAAATGGTGGGCATCTGATCCGGAGGATTTTGTAAGCTTTGGATGTTCCCTAAATTTTCCCAAACATGTTCCTTATAGAAGAGTAGGCCGAGAGCTATTTGACGGTATATTGAACATTGGAAGTGGATATTGTATGCTCTAGATACAATCCGTGCAAGAAAAGGAGTTTGCAGGAAGAAGTCGGGGCACAAGGACATAGTGATTGGACATGCTAGCAAAAAATGACGAACAGGTCGTCGTGGTGTCGACAAGTGGCACAAAGCAAAATAAAAGTTGTGTTTTCACCGCCGGTCTTTGATGATTGACAAAAGGTTTTGCAACAGTGGGGTCTACTTTTATTTTGGAGGGGGACCTGACCACCGTAATTTTTCAAACTCATTGAGCTCATGATCGAGTAGGGGATCGAGTTTAGGGGCGAGTTACTAGGCCAACTCACTGAGGTATCAATCGGGTTACATACTATGTTAGGTGCAACATTGGTGGATCAATCAAACTGCTCTCTGTATAGCTCGGTCAACTCACCCGTTGACAAGACCAACAACCTCCAGCTCGACGAGCCCAAACCGACCGAGGCCCAACATAGACTGCTAACCACCTACGTAGCGTTCCAAACAAGCCACACATTCAACAACCGTATGCCGACATGCCAAGGATGGCATATACCCAACAACCGTGCCCACGTGGGTAGCAAAACGACGACATGCATGGCCCAAGCCATGTTAATAGCGGGATATTAATCCCAAGTATGGCAAAGAAAAGTAGGTGGGTGGTTGGGGTGATTCAAACCCCTAACCACCCGGGTACCAAAAATTACCCCCACCGCCAAACTGCTCTCTATATAGCTCGGTCAACTCACCCGTCGACAAGACCAACAACCTCCAGCTCGACGAGCCCAAACCGACCGAGGCCCAACATAGACTGCTAACCACCTACGTAGCGTTCCAAACAAGCCACACATTCACCAACCGTATGCCGACATGCCAAGGATGGCATATACCCAACAACCGTGCCCACGTGGGTAGCAAAACGACGACATGCATGGCCCAAGCCACGTTAATAGCGGGATATTAATCCCAAGTATGGCAAAGAAAAGTCGGTGGGTGGTTGGGGTGATTCAAACCCCTAACCACCCGGGTACCAAAAATTACCCCCACCGCCACACCATTGGGGTTTGTCAAGCCTATATAAAGGCTCATTTGTATTTGAATAAGCGAAGTTTAGTGAGTGTGTATATAGTCATTACAAGGCACTTTTGAAGAACTGAGAATTTGAAGTACTTAGGAGCTTTTTGGGTCTTCGGAGTAAACTAGAAAGTTGTCCAAAATTTCGAGATGCTCCTCGTGCAAGTATTCTTTTCCCGTTTTGGATTTTTCGTGACATCTTTTTGTGTAGCAAAAGTCATTGGAAGACAAAAATCCAAAGGAAAGAACCTCTACAAGTGCTTCGGGAAGGTGGAAGACAAGCATTGAGCTTCACTAGGGTCTTTCGAAGGTCTGAAGACAACATTGCAGACTTTGGGTCTATTTTTGTTAATTGTAAGTTGATTGCACTTGTAGTTTGGACAAACATTAATAGATCAGTTTGTATAACCCCAGAGACGTAGGCAGTTGTTGAACTCCGTAAACAACTCTGGTGTCGTCTCCATGATATGATTTTGCATTTGCATTCTGATTTATTTCCGCATTTAATCAGTTGAGTTAAATTCAAACAAGCATTTATTTACTAGATCATGACATTGTAAAAATTGGTAAAAGTGAAAGTTGGATTATTTAATTGAACGATTGATTTTGTCAATCTGAAAAATAGTTTTGGATCCGTCCTAATTCAGTTTTAAATCAGATTTTGATCAGCTTTGGATTTATTAAATCATAAAGTTGATGAATTTATAAGGATCTGTTGAATTAAAAATTACAGAGTAGAGTAAAACTACCTGTTTATGGATTAAGTTTGGTATCAAAGCTGATTGCATTCAATGTTTACTTTCAGTTGCATTGGATATCAATTTTGATTTGCTAATCTCATCAGATTTTGCAGACTTGGTGGCTTGATCTTTCATTTTGCACGTTTGCAGTGTTTTGGAAGTACAAGTGGTTTGCAGGTAAACCGTGGGGAAAGCCTTGAAGACAGAGGCAGGAAGAGCTTGAAAGCATCAACAGGGACATTCAAGAAGAGAATGCTTTCCTAAGGTATAAGATCTATTCCCTTGAAGAACAAATTGCATGTTTGAGATTAGAGTTGGAATCCAAAGATGAGCTTTGATTAGATTGCAGTGTGGTGAACTGAAAAAAGAATTGCCTTCAACTTCATATGCATATTCCATGACCAATGAGTGCACTATAAGTTATTCACCACACGATTCTTCTTCTTCATCCCATTCGAATTCAGATTCAGGTAATGATGTTTTTGGTTCATTTGAAAAACACACTAAAGGCATTGGATCTCGATTATTATTGAAAATGGAATTTGATGGAAGAGGCCTTGGTAAAAATGGCTAAGGAATTACTAACCCAATACATGTTGAGGATCATCCTTGTTTTGCAGGTTTGAGTTATCCTAGTGGGGGAATGGAAATTGGAGATCGCTCCAAACACGTTGAAGGGAGACAAGCTTCCAACAACAAAGCGAATACCCCATCTAGTCCTGCAGGAAGACTCTGAGAAGGAAAATGATGTTTCATCGTCACATGATGAATTTGGTAAGAGAACACATAGAAGAGGTAATGAAATACCACCTCCTCATTCTTACCATAAACATAAAAGAAATAGTAAAACTTTTGATCCTCTCTTTCAAGAAATTTATATTCAGAAAATGTGGCTGATTTTCCCTTTCACTTTTTGTGGAAAAATTATGTTTCCATGTTGTAAGAATTTTATGTCGTTTGTTAAGAGCAAGGCAAATGAAAAATCCAATCTGCATTTAGAGGTGAAAATGAAAAAAGAATTCCTATTGTCAGTTTTTACACTCAATTTTCGTATGAGTGGACATCAGGTTGAAAAATAATGGAAACTTCATCCATCACGCCATTAGAGTCATGGTAAGACAAAGATGGAATACAAACTTGTTGCAAAGGTAAATGAAGTTCCTAATCCATCGCCAGTTGGTGACTCAACCATGGATCAAGTAATAATTGAAAATGAAAATCCATTAGAATGGGTTGGAAAACAATTTTTCAATTATATGTTGCATAGCCAATGATTGTTGAATGACATGCAATTGGTTATGAGATTCTATGGGATTGTATTGTTGCAAGGAAATATTTTCCCATTTGTGTAGCTTTGAATATTTTTAGAGTTTAGATTCGTGAGAGAAAATGAGAGACATGTTAATCATGCTAATTGATTTTCTTATAATGAAAAATTTGAAAATACTCCATTTACACCTCCTTATTTATCTTTTGAGTTTCTGGTATACAGTGGATTAAACTCATGTTTCAACTTTGGGGATGGTTGACAACAGTTTACACAGGTTGATGGGCACATTGGAAGTGTTCAAATTTTCATACTTGTACGGTAGAATGGCTAACTATTGTTTGGGAATGCATCTATTTTTGGCATGTATATGTTAGGTGCATTTTAAGACCTATATTTTGGGCATGTTTGTAATTGTGCTCACAAAGTGAAATCTTGATGTAGCCATACTTATAAATCACACGTCCATGAGGGCAGTAAATGTGATTTCTAAATATAGTAATAACATTAGAGCACATTACGAGTACAACTGACAAACATTTGGAGTTGCAGTGATTTGCCAGTTTCACATGGACAACAAACATTATACTAGTTGTTGGCTTTTGGTGTTTATATTACTAATGTATATTTGGATGAAATTGTATTGGCCATGTCACAGGGAATCAATTTGACAGTTGCCTCTTTGGGTGTGGGTTGTCTATTTTTAGCTGATCAATTTTGTGATGATAGTTACAGTCACAGTGGGATGAAAAATTACAGGGATTTAGTTAGACATTCACCTGATTAATGGCTTTGATTTGCTTTTTAAAAATTGATCTAAGTTGTTTGTAGAGATTGGAAGAATCACAGAGTATCAGTTGGACAGTTGCCTCTTTTGGCGAATAATTGTCTATTTTTAAAATTGATCAATTTTTTGTGATAAGCTTTTCAAAAATTTGCAGTAATATTGCACATAATATTATTTCTATGGATCTTGTATGTGTTTGTGATATGCAGGAAGATGTTTGGTAACATTTGTGGGTGAAAACAACTTTTGGTGGAACAAAAGCCTTCTCAGTGGGGAGGTGTGATCTAGAGGATTTTGCATAGCTTAAGATGTTCCCTAAAGTTCCTTGAACATCATTCCTTACAGAAGAGCGGGTTGAGAGCTTTCCGACGGTATATTGAACACTGGAAGCGGATACTGTATGCTCTAGATACAGTCCATGCAAGAACAAGGGGTTCACGGGACAAAGCCAAGGCATATGGACACAGTGATTGGACACATTGGCGAAAATGACAAATGGGTTGTCGTGGCATCGATAAGTGGCATGGAGCAAAATAAAAGTCGTGTTTTCACCTGCCGGTCTTTGATGGTCAAAAAAAGGTTTTGCAACAGTGGGGTCCACTTTTATTTCAGAGGGGGACCTGACCGCCGTAAATTTCTCAATTAGACTCATTGATCAAGTTCGAGGGTGAATTACCAGAGCCAACTCACTGAGTCATTAATCGGGATACATACTATGTTGGGTGCAACATTGGCAGATCGATCAAACAACTCTCTGTGTAACTCGGTCAACTCACCCACTGACAAGACCAACCTCCTCCAGTTTGGTGAGCTTAAACCGACTGAGGCCTGACATAGACTGCACCAGCCACCTATGTGGCATTCCAAACAATCCACACATTCATCGGCCGTCCACCAACATGCCAAGGATGGCATATACCCAATATCCGTGCCCACAAGGGCAAACAAAACAATGGCACACTGTGGCCTAAGCCACGTTAATAGTGGGAAATCCAACACAACCAAATATATGTTTAACCACCACCCATATGCATCCCCAAACGATGTGGGATATTAATCCCAAGTTTAGAAAAGGCAATTCAGTGGGTGGTTGGGGGTGATTCTAACCCCCAACCACTGTCGGATACCAAAAATAACGCCCACCGCCACGCCATTGGGGTTCAACCAGCCTATAGAAAGGCTCATTTGTATTTGAATAAGTGAAGTCTAGTGATTGTAATATGCAATCATAATAATGACAATTTTGAAGAACTGAGAATTTTGAGGCATTTAGGAGCTTTTTTGGTCTTCAAAGTAAACTAGAAAGTTGTCCAAAATTCTGAGACACTCCTTGTGCATGTATTATTTTCCCATTTTGGAGTTTTCGTGTCATCATTTTGTGTACTGGAAGTCACTAGAAGACACAAATATGAAGGAAAGAAATTTTGCAAGTGCTTCGGGAAGGTGGAAGACAAACACTGAGCTTTGCCAGGGTATTTCAAAGGTATGAAGACACAACATTGCAGGTTTTAGGTCTATTTTTGTTAATTGTAAGTTGATTGCACTTGCAGTTTGGACAAATATTAATAGATCAGTTCATATGAACCCAAAGATGTAGGCGGTTTTCAAACTCCGTAAAAAAATCTGGTTTCTTCTCCATGATCTAATTTTTCATTTGCATTATGATTTATTTCCGCATTTAATCAGTTAAGTTAAATTCAAGCAACCATTTATTTACCAGATCACAATATTGGTAAAAGTGAAAGTTGGATTATTTGATCGAACAATTGATTTTGTGAATCTGAAAATTAGTTCTGGATTAGTCCTAATTTAGTTTTAAATCAAATTCTGATCAACTTTGGATTTATTAAATCATGAAAATTGATGAATTTGTAAGGATCCATCGAATTAAAAATAACAAAGTAGAGTAAAACTACTTGTTTATGGATCAACATCACTTGAGTGTGGTAAATGTCACGTGGACATATACTCAATTGCTAGTCATTAAAGGTGCTCATGAAAATTGGTTTAATGCTAGCAATCACATCCAAAAGGCACAATGGAGACCGCTACGGGAAATGTGGTACATACAAAAGAAATATAAATGAAAAATAAAGATGAGTAAATTGAAGTGCTAGGAATAATAAATTGAAGTGTTGGGAAGAGTGAAAAAGAATGTGAGAAATAATGCGCTTTGAGATCAAGTGAAAAAAATCCAACTTTGGATGCATTGTTGAGGTTATATATTGGGTATTTATGTATACATTCACAGTAATGAATGGTGTTAAGGAATGCACCTATGGAAAGATACTTAAGTACTGGTAGGGGTAGACTTTTTATTGCAACAACAATTTTGGCATATTGTAGAGGAGAATTTTAAGGAGTTAAGGCTAACATGATAACTAGGTCAAACTCTACCTTAGCCTCACTTATTTAAAAGTCTTGTTGCTTATGCCTTGCTCTCTTTGTAATGCCACATTAGTCTTTTGAACAATTGGGGGTTTTTAGAGTCGTAGAAGCAATTCCAAGATGCACCAAAGAGGTATATCCGACTTAGGATAACAAGACATGCATTTAGAGGAAATTGTATAGGTTTCTTATGTTGTATTTTGAAGCCATTGAGGAGGTGTGGGTAAGGGAAATCAAGCAAACAATCTCATCTTGCAACTAATAAAGCATTATGTTTGTAGGATGACCACTTCCATTTTGGAGTTGTCCCCATTAACATAAAGATCATGGTATATTTGGGTTCATATGTTATTGTGGACCAAAACTACCATCCAATGTAAGATTATTATTTTTGAATGCATGGGGAATCGAGATATCAGAGTTGTAGAAGCAATTCCAAGATGCACTAAAAGGCATATAACTTGGTTTATCAAATGCCTCTTTTTTTAGGAACAATGAAATGATATTCCTTTTGGTATAATAACAATGTAGAAGTGGAGAGGGAAAGGATAAACAAGAGAACATACTTGCACTGCAACCAACCAATCAATAGGTTCGTAGGAGGGCCACCTATAATGTGGTGTCACCCCTATCAGTGTTAGTGTAGGATATTCATTTTCCTTATATTTTTTTATTTACTTGGAGCTTTTCTACACTAATGGGATATGCTTGCTTAGGTGTACCAATTATGTTGAGTTAGCTTACCGGTTGTGTTGAGTTAGCTTACTAGTTGTGTGGAGTCAACTCTATTTCTAGTATTAGTTAGTGAGAGTTATTCACCACTGATCTAGGTGGTAGTTGCACTCACCTCCTATATGTACATCACTTGCATCATTTTATCTCATGGAGCATATGGAGCATTGAGTTGATTTGGAGCTATTCTTGCCTTGTGAGTTCTTGATCATATTTCATCTTATTGTTAGTTATTTCGATTTCTGCAATTACTTGTGCATTTGTTTTTCATCAGAGATCCAAAAACTATAATATGGTATCATAACGATTTTGGTGATACATTTTTCATTAATGAGTTATTTGTAGTTTATGAATACTTCGTTTTTGAAATTAACAATTCATGTGCAAATAAATACGACTTCACCTTGGTTCTTTAAGGTTGTGATCAGTTCTGGTTGTAGTTGCTGATCTGTTGTCTGGTTTTGGTATTATAGTCATTTGTAGGCCCTTTGGCATGACATTATTGGTTCATGAGGTGTAATACATCCTGACTGTGCGATTACTGGTTCATGAGGAGACTTCAGTTCCTTTGCAGTCTTCTACAAAGCGTGTAATAACGTTGAGAGTTTTTTTAAAACATTGGAAGAATTTTGATGCAGATCCATACTTCTAAAAACATTTGTTGGCATTCTAAAATATGCTGAGCGTTTTTTGGTGAGTTGAGACCTCCTAGAAGGGCATGTTTTGGTTTATTGACTGTGTATTATCTGTAGTTTAGATCTTAGCGCCTTTGCTTAGCTCTCAACAACTATACACAAGTGATACACAAACCTCCTAAGGTATTATTGGACGTTTTTGGTGCATATCAGACTTGAATCTTTGTTTGAGTGTTTGGACTTTGCAACATTCTTGGTGTTGGAAGGCTCTCCAAGAGGTTTCAAACCTTTGAGGTTTCCCAACATTCTGTAGACTGTTTTGTCATCCCGACACTCCTTCAAGAGTCCATTCTCACTCTGCAACGACTTTGTTCATAGTTGTATATTTTCTCCTCATTTGAACGACTTTAACCTGACTTCCAGACCTCCTTAGACCTCATCAAAAGCTTTTGCAGACTTCCTCTTGAGCATGGTCCCAATACAACCAAACACAACAAACTATAATAATTTTAAGGGTTTCTCAAACCTAACACAACTCTTTGTTCCTCTCTCCAAGTGGACTCCACTTTCAAGGAGTAAATTGCATTAGTCTTCTCATTTTGACTTTTCCTTATTTCTAATATTACCATTTTATGCTTTTGAAATATAAGTCGATCTGATTTAAAGTGTATTAAGTGTAATTTAAGTGTTTAGCCTCCTTGTATTTTCACTTTTTGAAGATGAAGGGTGAGACAAGGGTTGGCAGGAGGCCAATTCCCTCTCACAAGCTAAACCATTGTGTTCTTCATTCTTTGTCAGTTCTAATGAGTATACACACGACCCCCTTTCCAATCATTTATGGCATTTTAAAATCAATTTACAAAATTTTAATTAAATAAGCCATTATTTACGGGAAATTATATTTTCTATAACTTTTTATCGGTGACACTCAAGGTCTTGGGCTATTGGTGAGTTACAAGTAGTTTGTAATCATCAACCAAAGTTCCATTCCCATTGAGTTCATTGGATGCTTTTGATAAGTGACCATGGGGACACCTGAGGTAGGGGTCAAACTTCTCCATATGGACCAAGCAGAACATAGCGGGGCGCTCCGAATGCGGATCGCTTGGCGTACATTAAGGACGCAAGCCCATCCCTATGTCCCACTAAGAGAAAGTACTCCTCCACCACTGCAGTTCATAGTTATGGTATAATAAAAGTGTTTAAGGAACCGAATTTTTGTCGACAGGGTCTGGGTGGAGTGGTTAAGACGGATGGTTGTATCCAGCTCCACCCAGGTTCAAATCCCACTTAGGCACGATCCCCGTTCGGGGTGGTAATGTCTGAGGTGGCGCGAATGACAAACTAATTTAACAGAGGTGGCTTTTGGGTCGAGATTTCCTACGCTAGAAGTGTGTTCAATTGTGTTGGATCTGGTTCGCTAATTTTTGAGATTAAATGCTATATATTGACTAAATGTACTCCGGTTCATAGCTCCAGTCAAAAGCATTTATCTATCTAAAAAAAGCTTTTGATCGGTGGCTCAGATTTGAGCATTATTTTAGTCAAAAGTGAATGTTTTCTCATGCTCTACATGATGGTTTACTTAATTTGTGTAAACGCACTACTTTATAAAGTGCCACATTCTGGGGGGTTCTTGCAAAACTCTATTGGAACTTGTACTTTTCACACTAAGTTATAAAGCACCATGTAGGATAATTTTGGTGGTTTATCTGCATTATGGAGTTTAACCATTCTGTTGTTATGTTCGACTTTGGGAACTTTATGTCTTGGAAGGCATGCATTATCAATCATTGCACTATGCATTGTTTGTTTCCCTACCTCCACGGTCTCATTCCTGAGCCTGATGAGCCTCTACATAAGAATGAGTGGTTTAACCACAATGATTGGGCCTATGGCCTTCTGGGTCTTACTCTTTCTAGGGAAATATTGCGTTCATTCGAGCACACTGAGTGCCATTTCATTGCCTGGACCATTACCCGATAGCTGTATGACAACCTTGTTTCACCATCTGAGAGTGACACTTCCTTGGAGCACTCTAGTGCCACCATAGATTCCCCCCTTCTCACATCCCTTTCATTATTGAGTGTTCCTCTGCACTTGTTGCTACTCATGAGTCCCATGTTGACCATTCACCATAGGATGCGTTGCTATTGAGCACACTCTCCCTAGCTGTTACCTCCATAGAGCTCATTGTCGTCCATGTTCATGCTTCCATTCACTCTCCAAAACAATCTTCTATTAGAGAACCTTCCTCTGAGGCAGATGCGACCATTGCCTCCCGTGCTCCATTACATCTTGATTGCTTAGTTGAAGACACTTCACATACACCAGTTGCTACCTTTGAGTGCAGCGTTGCTTCATCTTGGACTTCCAACAGATCTTCGCAACAGTCTTCTCCTCCTACTTCATGCTGTGATGATAATACATTCTTGTCAGACATTTCTCACATTGAGAAACCCCATTGGGACAATTATCTACCCGACCTGAGTTGTCTATTTACATATTCCACTTGTGTTTCATTACAGGAATATGCTCTGATACATTCTAGAGGAGGACCCATCACCTCTCTCGTTGGGAGTGCCCGCCATAGTACATTTCTCACTTCCGGGGACATTTCTCTTATCTTGTCATAGTACATTTTTCACTATTTTCAGAGATGTTTTATGATCCACATCTTCATGTGGATCCCCTTGTGAGGATTATTAGGCCCTCACCATTTTCTTTCTCTGACACGTATATTGCAGTGGCATTACCATTGTATTTTGTGTACACGTTTGCTAGACCTATGCCACCTTTTAGTTATAAACTAGATGCAAAGATACCAGAAGTACTACAAGCTTCTTCTTCCTTTCATGGAGCGGGCTAAAGTTTTAATGCTCCTTTTTTGTCCTTCCCAAGGGCAGGAAAATTGTTCGGTGCAGGTAGATTCTCATCAGCTCTTTATGTCAAGAGGACCACATCATCGACACTCTTCTTAGGGGACCTTCTTGTCCTCACTTATTTCAATCTCTCTACTCTGAGGGATGATCATTGTAACAAGTGGGTACCTCATCTAGGACTTGCAGAGCTACCAAGGACCCACTTTTGTTTTCACTTCTTCTCTAAATTTTCTTGAGTGAGTTACTTGATCTCTCTTTTGGTAGGGGAGTTTTTTCCCATCTGATATTTTCTCATTTGTTACTCTATGTTTTATGAGAGATTTGCATTGTACGTGGGTACCTCATCAGGCCTTTGTTGCCAGGGACCCACTTTCCTTTTTCACTGCCCACCTAAGGATATGTGCTTATGGGTGATGTGTTAGTGTAGGATATTCATTTTCTTTGCTATTTTTTAATTACTCAAGATATTGCACCTCACTTGATAGTTTCCTACACTCATGGGATATACTTGCTTAGGTGTACCGGTTATGTTGATTTAGCGTACCAGTTGTGTTGAGTTAGCTTACTAGTTGTGTGGAGTCAACTCTACTTCCACTATCAGTTAGTGAGAGTTATTCACCACTGATCTAGGTGGTAGTTACACATTCACCTCCTATATATGTATATCACTTGCATCATTTTATGATATGGAGCATTGAGTTGATTTGGAGCCATTCTTGCCTTGTGAGTTCTTGATCATATTGCATCTTATTGTTAGTTATTTCGATTTCTACAATTACTTTTGCATTTGTTTTTCATCAGAGATCCAGAAACTCTAATAATTGGCATAATGATCATGTTATACTAGTAAGGAACATGGTATCATAGGGTTAATATTATGAAATAAAAAATGGAAACTAGAGCAATGCGTGTTACAATCCTCTAGCAAGGGTTAATTTTGATGCTCATTTGACAATCAATTGTACAAATAAATGCTTTGAAAGGAAAAGACCAAGCATGCAAACATATTCATCCCACAACCAATTGGTCATTATAGTAGTAGAAAACCTTTCCCCCATTGGAAAAGGGATCATGGTATATTGTAGTTTATATGTTGTTTTAAACCAAATCTACCAACCAATTTGTGATTAATTTCCAAAATGAATGTGGCTTTTAGAGGCATAGAAGCAATTCCATGATGTAATAAAAACGCAAATTTGTTATGATGTAATAGGGCATGCTTTTAAGACATAATTGAATAAGATTTTTGTTAGTATTATGAAGTCACATAAAATAAGAGGGAGGTTGAGCAAGAAACCAATCAACCTTTATGTTTGAAGGAGGGTCAAGTTTGCTATGGTGTCATGCCATTGACAAAAGTTGGGCAACTAGTATTGAAATCTTCTAACTACAAGATTAGATTTGACGATAAACCATGCTAATTTACTAAATATTCTATGACAGTTATATATTCAACATTTCCCTTAAAATATAATAACACCACTTTTTAAAGAAAGGAAACATAAATTTAAATATAATTGTTTTAAGTAGTAAAAATAATGATCTTATTAAATTAATCAACTTAACACTCATATATAATTGGAGTAATCCATCATTATGTCATCCTCATTATATTCTATCCATAAATTAACTACTACATAAGAGTGAATAATTAAGCAGTCAAGCGGTCTTTAATAAGAGCGAATATACTTGAGGTTTGTGTTATGAGAAACATGTGGCTAATCTTTTTTCCGCCTTCTACTCTAAAAAAACTAATGAAATTGTAGATGAAAAAAAAAACAAATTTAATAAATACACTTTAATTCTATTAACAACTATTGAACGAAAAGACAATATATTGTGCACTGACTTAAGGAGATTATCCCTGCAGTAAAAGAGATGGGGAAGTACATACTTAACACTTTAAACAGACAACCATATCATGTCAATACAAAGTCACAAACACCCACATAACTAATAAATAAACACCTGCACTTGGTAGTTCCTTGCTTAGTGGTGAGCCAAGAGAAATTACAACAAAGAAACATAAAATTTTCCCTTGAAACAAATGAGTTATGTGATAATTTCTTCTTGATATTGAGTATGTTTTTGCACACCCATAATTTGAGATTTATAATTTTTCATATATAAAAACTCGAGAGTATGAAAAATTGAAATGAAATGGTTTTAATTATATTTATAAGATCAAATGTTTATGGAATCATTGAAAACTCCAACTGCTTAAAGATTTGTGGGTTTAGTGTTATCTTTTAAGAATACTCCTCTTACTGGATTGAGTTTGCATCTCACCTAAACCTTTTGTTTTTCTTTCCTCAAATTGCTCTATCATGGATTCAACTCTTAAAATATCCTCATACTTGACTTTGATGTCGTGTACCTTGAACATTCAAAGATGAAATATTTTTTTTGTTTCGACTCCCTATGTATTGCATAGAACACAAGTTCTCTCTTCTCATAGTTCCTTAGACATTGTCCATCTTCCTGTCTCACATTTGAACATGTGGGGCTAGTCCTTAACTAAGAAATGGCGATCTTTCCCTCCATTTAATTTTAGTACATATATAAAATTTTTCAAAATGTTCGTCATGATAAGGCAAGCATCACTATCCATGAATGGAAAAACTTTTAAAAGTAGTGTTATGTATGCATTTGAGTCTTTGACTTAATAATAATAGATATTTTTTTAGGTTACAATGGTGACATGTTTTTTTAACCATTGTACACATGCTCTAAAACGGTGACAACATTTTCTTTGTACAATTCCCTAGTGTGACCAATTGCAAGAATGAATTTGCATACAATAAATATATGTCAATATAGTATTAACTCCCTCTGTAAGTTTGTGCATCACCATCAAATAATAAAATTTGAGAATCAACGGTGTCAAAAGTTCTAGACATCAATGTATTTTGACAAATGATTTTAAACCTTTGATTTACTCTAATAGCTCACTTCATCCCATATAAGAATGCCTATCGACATAATTTGTATGAACTTAGTTTCCCACCAAAAAAGTGCAGGATGTCAATGCATTTTGACAAATGCTTTCATTGATTTACCCAGACAACTTGCTTCATCTCATATAGGGACACTTCCAACGTAATTTGCACACACCTAATTTCCCACAAAAAGTTCCAAATATCAATGTATTTTGACAAATAATTTTAAACCTTGATTTACCCTAACAACTCGCTTCATCCCATATAAGAACGCGTATCGGCGTAATTTGCACGCATCTAATTCCCTCCAAAAATAAATAAAAATCTACACAACGGGGCAATACAGACATCCTTGTGATTCATAATAATACTAAATATGACAATATGAAATGGCAGACATCATGTGGATCTAGGGAATGTTAGGTGGAACATCCACTCAATCACTACTCACTAAAGACAAGTCATGAAGATTGGATTAATATTTACACACAACTAATTACCAACAAAAAAACAACATTATGGTACAAATCAGAAACATCAAATGCATCGAAGTCTGAAATATGTTGATGAAAGGTAAACAATCTTTTGTGTTATTCTGGCCTCAACTTGTCTTTCATGTTTCTTGAAATGCTTTGTGGCTTATACAAAGGTTAAGCATTTATTATTACAATATAAAAAAAGCATGCAAATTTTGTTTTGAGATGGCTTGCCAAAAATGTAATAGAGGAAACATTGGAAACACTTGATGTTTGTTATTACTATTGCTAAATCGACCATCCTTTTAGCCATGGTAGCAAATAAACAAGGTTCCTCATGAAACCACAAAAATCTTGGGATAAATAGAAAATACACTATAAATCAGTGAGGACCAAACATGAAGAGAGTATTCCATTTTGGAAGGGCTATAGAGAGTTAGGTATAGAGGAGAATCAATTCAGAGAGGAAGTACAAGTACTCATAAAAAATGTGGGATTTGTACTCATCCAAGAAATGTCAAAAAATGGAATGAGAAAATTGAGAAGGGGGGAATGTATAGTCCCCACAACACCTCTAACATGCTCAAATTAACTATATGTCAACAAGCTAATGAGTTTCAAGACAAGGATTGATTATTTAAAAGTAAGGGAACAAGCAAAAAGACATCCAGATATCATAAATCATAAAAATAAATAAAGGAAAAGGAAATGCTTAGAGAGGAAGTAACCAAATTGCAAGAAAGGATGGACAAGGAAAAATAAAATCTACACTCTAAAGTGAACTTGACATCGACATGCTTCAAACTAGAACATAGAAAATTCATCAAACACATCATCAACATTGTAGATTGAAGAAATTTAATCTGTATTAGAAAACATACATATAAAAGAGGCCGATACAAGGAATTAAACTGAGGCGAAGTCATGGGAACTAGTAAAGGAACCATCAGTTAAATAAAGAGTGTTGGTATTTTGTGCAAACATGCAAGCAATACATTAAATCAAAATATGTAGAAATAAGTTGATTTGAAATAAATTGGAATAAACCAAGAATATTGACACAATGTTTATCCTGGGAAAACCCTTTTGGGTAACAAACCCAACCGATATTCAACCTTGTATTAACTTGAAAAAGCTTACGAATACAATAACCCACATCCACAGTTCTAGCCTCTGACAATTAAGTCTTTTCAACATAACTCTCACAATAAGAGCATGTAATTTTATAACCAAATCGCATCCTATAATTAACGTTGCCGGGAAAGCAAGCTAACTTATTAAAATAATACTTTAAAGTAGAGCCACTACTTTTACAATGAACTTAAGTTATAAAACTAAGATAGCTTTACTATTATTAGGCACAACTATTGCTTTAAAGAAAAGTGCATAAAAATAGCCTAACACCCTTGCACGGATAAGTGAATACCAAAAATATCCCCCTTGTTGCCTACTTCATTAGGGAGAACTCGAACTCATTCCTCAACAATTGCGGGCTAGTAAGCCCATTGCTTCCCTGCACCAAGTAAACTTATCAACACTCACTGCCTTAGTAAATGAATCCGCCACATTCACCTTTGTCTCCACTTTTTTCTAGCGTCACCATCTTCGCTTACACCATTTCTATGAAAAAATGATAGTGCACATCAAAGTGCTTTGTTCAAATGTGATACTCAAGGTTCTTTTCCAAAGTAATTGTATTCTTTGGGTCATAGTTTATCCTTACTACATTTTGTACGAACCCAATTAAGGCACATAACCTTTAAATCCAAACTGCTTCCTTGCAAGCATGTGTTTCAGCCATGTATTCAACATCTATGGTGGAAAATAAAAACACTTCCTTGACATTTTCTCATCAAACTTATCGCTCCACCAAACTAGTTGAAAACATAACCATTGGTGGATATTCACATATCAAGATCTCCACCCCAATCAAAATTCAAAAAACCATGTAGACTCAAATATTTACTTTCACCAAGGGCCTTCCCTTGATATAAAATATCACGATCGCTAGTTCCCCATAAATATATGAAAATCCGCTTTACCGCAGTCTAATGCTTTTGCCTAGGTTTTGCCATATATCTGCTAACTAATCAAGATAACATTTCCAATGTCAAATCTTGTACAAATCATTTCATACATTAGGCTCCCACCACACTCTAATATGACACCCATGAAATCTCCTCCAACTCATTTTGTCTCTTTGGACTTTGTTCAACAGAGAATTTTTTACCAATTGGAAAGGGTGTGCTTACTAAATCAACTTTCTTAGTAGTTTGACATGAAAGATCGTGGTGCTGTAAAGTTAATTTTGGGCATGGAGATCAAAGGGATCGTGTAAACATACTTACTTTGGATAAATTAGAGTAAGCATGTTTACATGATCCGTTTTGATCTCCATGCCCAAAATTAACTTTACAACACCAAGACTTTCATGTCAAACTTCTAAGAAATTTGAGCTTTCACTTGTTTGATCATTTCCCCATTTTTGTCAACCAACAACATATCATCCACATAGAGCACTATGATGATAAACTCATCCCCTTCTTGTTTTAAGTCCACACAAAGATCAACCTTGCTTCCTTCAAGTCCAAGTTTGTAAACACACCCGTAAAAATTCTGATTCCACATCATTGGTGAATTTTTTAGGCCATACAAGGACTTCTTCAAGTGATAAACTGTGTCCTCTTTACCCGTGAATTTGAAACTGTTAGGTCACTTCATGTAGATTTGTTCCTCAAGTTCCCTTTGTAAAAATGTTGTTTTAAAACCCACTTGATTAATATATATATCATTTGCAACAATAATAGCTACAAGAAATGTGATAGAGGTCAATTTTGCAATAGGAGAAAACACCTCACCAAAGTCAATTCCTTCGACCTGAGAGAACCCTTTCGCAATGAGCCTTGTATTTCTACAAGTTTCCTTGTGCATTTAAATTCTGCTTGAAAACCTATTTATAACCCACTGATTTTATTTTTAGGAGGTAGATGTACCAAGTCCCATGTATCATTCTCCTTTAGAGAACCCATTTCCTCCATAGCCATCATCTAAGACTTACTCTTATCTAAATTGAGATCTTCTTTTATTGTAGTCAAATCCTCATTATCTGTCACTGATAATAGAAATGCTAAATGGTAATCAAAAGGGATAAAATTTTGAGGTGATCTTCAAAATATTACCAACCTTCTAAGTCCAGAAGTAGCACTATCATCCAAATTAGCTTCTAGATTTCTCCTTAGTGTGATTTCGAAATTAGTCATCTCATAAATTCCTTGTTTTGGATAGTGCTCTTGACTCCCCTGTATCACTTCATTACCTTCGAGTTTTTGTTCTAGGGAAACCTATTGATTGACCTGATTCTCATATCTCCTAGCCTCCTTGATCCCGTAGTGAGACCACCTTTGTAGATTCTACATTTTGTTTATTTACCTCTTGAGTTGTCTTTTCCAGATCTTTCTCTACTAAAAATTTCATTCCTTTCAATTCCTTAAGGAAACATTCCAACTGTATTTTTTTTTTGGATTTGTGGATTCCAGAACTTATAACCTTTGACACCATTCACATACCCAACAAAGATGCACTTATTAAAACTGAAGTCAAGTTTCATTCTCTTTGCCTTTAGGATATGTCTATATGCCTCACAATTGAAGACTCTTAAGTGTTCAATATATGGTTTCTTTCCCATCCAAGATTTCTATGGGGTCTTATCCACCAATGCTGATGTAGTTGATCTATTCACCAAATAACACACAATGGCCACTACTTCAACCCAAAATTTTTGATCTAATTCAACACCACTTAGCATACTCAAGGCCTTATCCATCAATGTTTTATTTATGTGGTCTTCCACTCAATAATGTTGTGGAGTATAAGGAATTGTCTTTTACCCGATTATTTTGTAATTTTCACAGAATTCCTCAAATTCCTTCAAATAATAATCTCCTCCATTTTCCATGCACAAAACCTTTATCCTTTTCTCAGAATGGTTCTCAACAAGTGCCTTGAACTTCTTAAAAGTCTTGAGCACTTAAGATTTTTTATTGAGAAAATATAATCAGGTCTTCCTATAATAGTCATCTATGAAAAAAATATAAAATACTGACTTTCCATGTTAAGGAATCTTCACTAGTTCAAATGCATCACTTTGTATAACCTATAAAATACAAATTGAATGAGTAACAGAAGTGTGAAACTTTACTTTGCTATGTTTTCCATACACACAATGTTCACAAAAGTCAAATTCTGAGGGATAATTTGAAATTCCTGTAACCATGCCTTTTGATTGCAAGACATGTATCCATTTTCACCATTATGGCATCGATTAACTAAAATATGAATTTTAGAATTAATCTAAATAGTACAGTAATGAAATAACTAGTATAAACTGAAATGTAAATGCTAGCTAATTAATTTGATATTTAAATGAAATAAGATAATTTGTAATAGGAGGGATAAGCTACTAACCTGAAAATGAATTACCTCACTGTGATTCAGGGCTGAACAAGATGATGTGCAAACAAAATAGAGTATGATGGTATGGCCCAAGAAATTGCAATGGATGAAGATTTAACTAGATTGGGGTGCTAGGAAGAAGATTAGGGAACATGTGGGTGCCTTAGTCTGCAGTGTGGGTGCTCTAGTCTGTAGAACAACTCATGACTTGAATCTGGAAGTGTCGCTAGATCTTCACAATGTCTTAATCTTTGTCGCATGATTGTTGCAGTAAATTCGTTGATGACGTCGTAAACATGTAATGAAGATTGACCTGCAAAACCACATACAAAGCATCAAACCCCTAAAAAAGAAAGATGCATATGAAGGGGTCAAACTGACCTTAGTGGCCATAATGGTGGACTTACAACTAAGTGTTGCACTACATTCTAGACCCAATGTAGTTATGTGTGATTGTGTGTGTAATAGTGTGCCTAGGGTGCCCTAACACCAATGACGTAGAGATATCAGGCAATAACTAGATGCAATGTAATATGGTGGATATAATAGAATAGACTTCCATTTCCTATGTAGTGTGTGTGATGTAATGATGCCCAAATGTAGTCCCTTGCCTTAATAGATAGCTAGCCCTTAATAATAGATAGTCCCCCCATAAGATAGTAAGTATGTTATGTTTAAATATGGATCTCTTGCTCAAATTTCAACACTAATGACCCGACATGACGTCTAGTACCTAGGGGAATGAGAAGGAAAATTACAAAGATTGACCTCGAAACTCTAAATTAAACGCAAGTGCTGCTGGAACCAGGGCTCCTAAAAGAAGGACTCGGGCACCCATGGGCGCCCCAATTCTACCCTAGGCATCCTATTCAAATACTAAAGATGACAAATGACCAAATAATGACACCTGATACCCCGTGGGAGACGACTAGAACTGTGCAAACAATTGATGATTATGTAAGACAAATGGCGATGACAACCAACTAACTGACGAAAGGACTAGGGGATAGGTCATTAGTGAATAATTTTCTTATGTAAGATCCATATATAAAACAACATACTTGGTGGTATAAATGTAATTGTAAGTGCATGATTTTGTGACTAGAGGCATAACCTTTCATGTCAAAACATTGATTTCTCCTCCAGAAGTAATTCTTTATTTTTTGCTAAATCTCGTTGTCGCAATATTTCCCTGACGATCTTTGTTTCACCCACCAAAAATCGATGTGGTGATATTTCATTCAAATTTTCCTTTGATTTTTTTCTCCAATTTCCGTAAGGGTGAGAACCCCCCTTGTTCTTTATGTCTTCCTTGAGATGTTTCTTAGATGAGTACTCTTCTGTTCCCACCTTTGAGGTCCCAACAATATGTCTTTGGGGAGATGTCTCATCCCATTTCACAAGTTTTTTCTTCCAAATTTCTTATTGAGGCGAGAAATTTTCCTCTTATTTTTTCATTGATCCAACACTAGGAATCCACTTCAGAGTTTTTTCCTTTGATACAATAGAGTTATTTTTGTTATCTAAGATAACTCCCCTAGTTATTTGGACCACTTATATTTCCATTTTGGATATGAGGTTCTACATTGCAAGTTACGCACACTTCAATTGTTCTCTTGGCATGTTTCCTTGGCTCTTGTTCCTCACACACCCTTGCGCACTCCTTTCCTATGCTTCCCATATTTTCCTTATCCTTTCTTCTATTTTGTTCCATTTTCCCTCACACCCACTCTTGACGCATTCACTTTCCTCCCAGCAGTTCATGCACCCTTCGCACGCACCTCAGACTTGCTTCCCAAAATTAGCTAAGTCCTTGGCATCCTTGTGCACCCCCTTCCTTGCTACCACACATTATATTGTAATGATTGTACCTCTTCTATGCGTACTTTGGGTAGGCGTTCCTTTCCTTCATCCTACACACATTACTTTTACGCGTCTCCTTCTACTTTCTTCTTCCGCACTTCTTTCCTTCATGCCCTATTGCACCTTCCTCTGCGTAAGTTCCTATGCCATGTGGACTATAAGACATTGAGTGAACCACATGAAACCTGCCAAAGTACACCAACATGGCGTTGAATCATTATAACCAATTAAGGTGTGACACATGGTAGAAGATGAAAAAATAGCTGATGACATGGGTTATATGCCAGATCACTCAAGTTACAATTTTGGCAGGATTGGGTAGGTGAGAAGATAGAAAACATCTCTCATACCATTAATAGAGGATCTGATTTCTCTAACCACTCGATTTGATGCAAATCTCGCCCCTTTCCTTCTCCCACATGCTAAACAGACATGGAGAAGCACATTTGACAGATTGGCAGGCGGATTTGCTGACATTCATTGCTGGTTGTTGGTAGTTGAGTTTTCAAATCAGATTTTTCCTCCTCCTTTTTCATCTCATCCATTCATCTATAAATGTAAGATCATTACTCATTGATAAGGGTTGGATAATTTCAGTTTGTATAGGCATTGACTTGAATTTTGAGTTATAGACCTTTAGATCTGGTCTTTGCATATGGATATCAGCCTCATATGCCATTGTAATCGACTGTGTATTTTTGAGGGTAATAGAATCATTGTTTTGTGGCTATTTCCTACCTTTAACTTGTTTTTATTCTTATTTCTTGCCTTCTTTCACATTGTGTGTTTTTAGTGCTATTTTACGTCCCTTGTAACTCCTTTTTTGTATGTGTCCCTTGAAAACGAGTGTCTTGCTATGTTTTTGTTTGTGTTACGCATGTCTAGCCTTCCTCTACGCATTTTTACTTCATTTTTGCTCAAAGCTGATCATGTTCATTCCCCTTCTTTTTGGTGTTATCGCCTTCCTTAGTTTTAGTTTCCCTTTTCCCTTATCCTCCTATCCCTGGTCCCTTGGAATGTTTTAGCTTAGGATTTCCTTTCCAACTTTAGGATTACCAGTAGCAGTAGAAATAGGTAGAGGAACCATCCTTCTCTAGAGGTCTGTCTCAAGTGCACAAGGTCCCATAACTTGGAGACGGTGCCATTGTTTCCTCAACGAATCAGTTCAACTTGATTTGAGACAGGTGCAAGTTTGAGCTCCAACATTTTATGGCACACTCGGCAGGACTACATTGAAATCTTAAATTTCATCATTGCTAAGTTCTGGTGTGTGGCTTAGTGATCTCCAGCATTTTGAGGCTCATTTCAACACATATGGTGACTCCCAACACTTCCAGATCTATTGTTTTCAGCAGTCTTGAATACCTTTCATGAGAAGAGTGAATACAAGACAGAGTAGAAGATGAAGTGTCTTTCGAGTACCTCTAGCTATCTTCAAGGAGAACACATAGCAGAACACCCACACATGCATCCCCATCTCTAGCAGACCGCACACAATCCACTCCTCCTCATAGTAGACCTGTGTGCCTTACTATGGCATTGAAGCCACCTCCTCTTTTGAGGAAATTTTCCAACTTCACTAGCGGAATCCCTCTTGTTATAAATGCGCAACATGATATACTAGCAACCATGCTCAATAACATTCCATACTTTACTGGTGAGAATCAAGTAACCCTTATTGAGCACATCCAGGATGTAGAAAATTTATGTTCTATCTATCTGATCATGCACGATGATGTAGCAGTTAGGATGATTGTGGCCTCATTCAAAGAGAAAGTGCTTCAATGGTACAAAGGTTTAAGACTTGCATCTATTTTCACTTGGGATGATCTTGGAACAACTCTATGCAAGTACTTTGAAGATTAGTTAGATCACCTATCACTGGTGGAGCAACCGACTACCACAAAGAGATCGCCCATTGAATAAATTACTGATTTCAATGTCAGGTTTCAGAAGACTTGGGACAAAATCCCTCAAGTGGTAAGGCCTCCATGCTTTCTTGTACTATTTAAGGGCTTTGAATAGTGACATTTCAGTCATGATTCAGTCCATGGGTGGTAGAACCTTACCTGATGCTTATAATATTGTAATAAGGACAGAAAATAGTCTCATCCAGGTGGGAAAGTTAGCCCCTAGACCGCCTATGCCCTTATTCCCAGAAATGTCTCAGGTGCCCCAACCTTCTATTGCTCATGTTCCTGAGCAGAGCACACAACCAATTGCATCCACATCCTAATCTTCCATGCAGTAGAAAAAATATGAAGAAATGAATGCCATGATTAGAAACTTGTCCAATAAAGTTATATCTTTAGAAAAGAAGCATGTGCAAGCATTCAGAAACAATTCTAATCAAGGGCATAGCCAAAACAATCAGCCCTAGTGGAGTCAATATGAAAACTAGAGATATGGGTAGAACCAAAAATATGATAGATGGCATGCTAATACACATCTACCCTTGCAAGTGGTACCTCTTGCAAAACCTCTCCCAGTGCTTAGCACAAGTCAAGCACTAGTTCTAGTTCAGAACAATGTGGCTCAAGAGTTAGAATGGTGCTTTCCTTGCAATATGCCCCATAGTCAATACCATTGCGCCAATGCCATGCGTGTGTAGGCTTACATGATCCAAAATGTTTCCAACTATGAGCCTTCCACTAATGCTGGTGAAGAAGGAAACCAAGAAATTCCTAAAGCTCCTCTAGATACCAACCTGATGTTCTTTGGCGTTGAATACTTCTATGCAATCAATCAAGTTATAGATAGTCCTGACAGATTGTGCGCCCAAGTTGCTGATAATATAAGGTATAAGAAGAGAATGCTAGAATCAGGTGCATAACCCTCAGCTCTTGTCACACAAGATGATCTTCAAAAGAAAATAAATGTATCCAAGGTATCTAGCAGTAAGGGCGTACAAGTGCCTATGCGTGAGGTTCCACGTAATGCTCTAACTCAAGCAGCGTGTGCTCCTCCTTTGGTAGGTCAAGCCTCTGCGCAAGCTAAGGTCCCTGCCTCCATGCCTAAACACATAAGGAAAGATGTTGTTGTGCCCCAAATGAATAAATCAATGGGCTTTCCATTCAACATTGTGGATCAGATGAAGAAGACAAATGTGAATATCTCAATGTGGGATGCTCTGCCCATTCAATCTCAGTGCAACCTATTACATGAAGCTCTAGCCAAGCTCTTGTGCACTGATCTAGATATTCAAAAAACATTCCCTACTATCAATATTTTTCAAGAAAAGGAGAAACAAGTAGGTAAAATTTTCAAAACCCCACCATTCTATATGTCCTTGATCATAGGAAAACACCTTGTGCATAATTGTATTATTGACTCAGGTGCTAGTACTTTATTCATACCTAAGGAAATTACTGATGTCTGAGGCCTTAAGTATACCCCTTTGTCCAAAGGAGTCCTACAACTTGATGTCTCAACTATCACCACTTTGGGAGTCATCAAGGATCTTGAGTTAACCCTCCATGCATGTCCAAGCCTCACTATAACTCAAGATGTGTCAATCATTAACCTACCTCCTTTGTTTTCCTTATGTTTATCAAGGGATTTTACTACTAAAGTGGGTGGCTACTTGTCTTCTAATTGGTCTCATATGTTAGTAAGAACAAGGTATGGTACCTGGTTTACCATACAAGATGAGCCAATATTTTCCTATCATGTTGAGTTCTATGATCCATCTCCCCTCCAAGCCAATTGCCTAATCCATGAAGAACATGTTTCAGTTTCTAAAGAGCAGCCTATTCCCCCTCCTTTACCCTAAATTAGTGCTAGATGAGTGGGTGGAAAGGCACCACCAATTTGATCCATATGATGAAGACCTTGAAGAATTTGAAACTGGGCTTGGTACTTACTACATCCTTGAAGAAGAAGTTTTGCTTCCGCGTGTGCTTAAGAAAAATAAAGAAAATCCTAGTTTGTGGAAGTTGTAATTCGGTGGTTCCAAAATAAGAAATGGCACAGGCACATAACTTGTTCTCATTTCTCCCAAGAATGAGAAGTTTTTCTTTATGTATAGGTTACAATTTACATGCTCCAAAACTGTAGTAGAATATGAAGCATTGGTGTATGGTCTTCTTATGACTGAAAAGAAAAGGATTATGGTGCTACAGATCTTTGGGGACACATAATTGGTTATCCACCAGGTCACAAACAAGTGCACGGAAAAGAATAAGCTTATCAAATATTATAAACATAGAGTTTGGGACCTCTTTGAGAAATTTGTTCCTCTAAATCTGCTGGTGGTACCTAAGAAGATGAACAAAGAAGCTGATCAGATGACCACGCTTGGTTTGTAGTTTTCTCCTACGAAGGATTCTGTTAAGGGAAACATGTAACATATTAAGATGGAGATCATGAAATCTGTCTCAGACAACAATATCAACTGGAAAGTGTTTGAAAGTGACACGTAGATTGTCCATTTCATTCAGAATGAAGCTGAGTTCTCTTCAATCATGCAAGCTGAATTGCATGACAACTATGGTGACCAAGTGATCCAACTAAAGATAAACAAGTTGCTTAAAGGGCTAGTCATTTTAGAGAAGATATTTAGCCCTGATGATGAGTTCAAGGGTGAAGAAAAGTATATAACGTGACATAAGAAGAATACTTCCCAGTCACTCTTGCGCGCGGTAGAGAGTTACTTCTTAGTAAAGCTTACACGCATGATGAAAATGAGGACTTTATCTCTTTGTGATAGAAATACAGTGACATATTCTCATGGGAATATGAGGACCTGAAAGGATTTGATCTAAGTGTTTTTCAACATTCCATTGACCTTGATCCTAGCATTAAGCCCACCAGACAAAAACAGAGGCCCGTCAATCTAAGGATAGAGCCCCTCATGACAAAAGAGTTATCTAAACTCCTCAATGAGAAAATAATATTTCCCATCAAATATTCTACTTGGCTCATGAATCTTGTTCTAGTACGTAAGAAGATCAGTGAAATCAGACTCTGTGTTGAGATCTGAACAAGGCATCTTTTGGTGCCAATGCGAGTGTTGTTGTTTTTCTGACACAAGAAAATGAAAAAGGACTAGAGAAGCCAGTGGCTTTCTTTAGTTAGACACTAAAAGATTATGAGTTGAAATATAGTGACATGGAGAAACATGTCTATGCCATCATGCGGATCCTCAAACAATTCAAAAGCATGCTCACCACAAATCACATCAAGGTGTTAGTTTCACACTTGGGTGTTATAGAATTCATAATGGGAGTAGAAGTAAGCGAGACGAGTGTGATGGGTGACAAAAATTATGGAGTGTGATGTGACTATCAAAGCCACAAAACTGGTAAGAGGCAACGCGCTCTACAAACAAATTGCTAAGGACACAAAGAGTGAGCTTGAGAATTCATTGGTCTTGGATGAAGATATCCTACATTCAGAACCTAAGAAAAACAAAGAATCTAGTGCGCGCAACTAGATGAATGACATGATTACATTCCTTTCTGAGGGCACATACCCTCCTAGCTTGAACAAAGGAATGAGAATAAATTTGAGGATGCAGTCTATTCCATATGTTCTGATTAATGGTCTTCTCTTTAAAAGACACATTGATGGCGTGCTACTAATGTGTATTGATGGTGCACAAATTCAAAAAGTGTTAGCAAAATTTCATTATGGATTATTTGGTGGACACTTCTCTACCAAGACTATAACAATAAAAATTATAATGGCATGATTCTTTTGGCCTACTATGTTCGTGGACCCGCACAAGTGGGTCAAGAAATGCAAAGAATGTGATTTCTTCGTAGGAAAGAAGAAATTGACAGTGTTTCCCCTCCGACGAATCCAAGTAGATCATCCTTTTACGTGACGGGGTCTTGACTTCATAGACATGATCAATCCTCCTTTGAGTGCTGAACATAAATGGGTGCTGACAGCTATGGATTACTTCACTAGATGGACAAAAGTTGTCATGCTCAAGGATTCAACTGAGTCAGTCATCCTTAACTTTCTTGAAGGTATTATAACAAGGTTTGGCATTCCTCAAACCTTTATCTCCAATAATTGAAAAGCCTTCATTTGTACTAAAATCACTGATTGGGCTCTTAGTCTTGGTATATACTTGAAGACCTCCTCCAATTATTACCCTCAAGGTAATGGCTTAACAGAGTCAACAAATAAGAACCTGATCATGATAATGAAGCGGACAATGAATATCAACCAAATATAGTGGCATAAAAAGGTCTCGCATGCACTCTAGGAAGACATAATCACAATGAAGAAGGAAATATGAACTTTTCCTTATAATCTTGTCTATGGAAATGAGGCTACAAATCCTTTTTCACTTGATTTGAATTCATTAGCACTTACCCAACAATTGGAATTTGAGGGCATGGACCAAAGAGAAATCAGAATGGCAGAGCTAGTTGAACTTGAAGAACTCAGAAACTCTGTTATGATCAAGCTAGAAAAACATCAACAATCAACTAAGAAATGGTTTGACAGAAAGGCTAGACCTTAGGATTTCAAATTTGGGGACTTAGTCTTAAAATGGGATGCTGATAGAGTAAAACCAAGGTGCAATTCAAAATTTGATGCACTTTGGAGTGGCCCATACATCATCAGTTCATGTAAGGAGGCTAACTCTTTTGAGTTATCTCATCTTAATGGAGGTGGGATGATCAGATCCTCATTCAATGGGATCTATTCTCAAACCTTTCCGTTAATTTTTTTGCATCATTCTATATATGGTAGAGTAGTTTCAATTCCTCTATGTGTTTTACACACAATTTTTTTATTTGTACATAGTTCTTTCTTCCCATTGTGCGCTTCCTGTGCGCACGTATTCTTTTGGTGCTTCCAGGATGTCATTCGTCTTCTAGAAGCTTTTAAAAACCATGTAGGATTGAAAACATAGTTCAAAACATGATCCTTTAGGTGATTTTAGGGGCAAGTTCTTTAAAATTGTAGATCAGAGGTTCATATACATGATCGACTCCATTCTCAATGGATGCTTCAGGCTACTGATCTCCTTCATCTAGCAGGAAAATGGAAACGAAAGTTTCACTAAAAATATCATCCAAGATAACTCTCCTAGTTATTTGGACAAATTTGATACATCCATTCTGGATTTGAGATTCTTCATTGTACAGGTTCCACGTGCTTCAATTATTCTCTTGAAACATTTCTTTGGCTCCTATTCCTCGCACGCCTTTGCACACTCCTTTCCTATGCTTCCCATAGTTTCCTTCTCATTTCTTCTATTCTATTCCATTTTCCCTCTTGCACATTTCTTCTGTGCATTCACCTTCTTTCTTGCCAACCGCTCATGGACCCTTCACATGTAGCCGCACATCCTGCTTCATAATGGTTTTACCTAAGACTCAATGCATTCTCTTCTCACCAGTTTTCCTCATTTCCCTACGTGCGTCACAATATGTTGTAATCCTCTGCGCCTTCCTCTATTTGTACCTTCCGTAGGTGTTCCATTCCCTCTCACCATCATGTGTGTCTCCCTTTTATGCTAGGCCATCCTACTAACATGTTTGAGTGCTGTCATATGTAACTAGTAAAAGTGTTTCAATAGAGTGCCTAGTCATTGCAATAAATCCAGTTCCTGTGACACGTGGAAAGAACTGACAAAACCATTTTCATAGTTGAACCATTCTTTTACACCAATCACGTACACCACATGTCTTGCATGTGCATACAGGGTATGACATCCTCTGACAACTGTATATTTTTCTATAGATCTCTGAAACGATGCCTACCTGAAGACTTGTCAGAATAGCTTGATGACATGTAGCTTATAGTGCTAGATCATTCAAATTCAACTTTTGGTGGGACTTGGGTAGGTGATAAGCTGGGAAAACATCTTTCATGAGCATTAATGACAGCAGATCCAATTGCTTCAACCACCTGATTTGATTATAGATCTCACCCTCCTTCCTTCTTCCAACATACCAAAATAGACCTGGGGAAGTGTATTCAATATATTGGCAAGAGGCATATTGCAGGCATTGCCATTGCTTCTTGTTGGTGGTTGAGTTGTCAAATTCAGGTTTTCCCTCCTCATACTTCTTCTCATCCAGATTCATCTATAAATTGTAAGAGCATGGGCTCATTGATTAATGGTTGGATACTCTAAATCCTTACATGTTTGTACTAAGGAATTGCATATTTTCTGCATTATGAGTTATCAGACCTATAAATCTGGCTCATAGCATTTGGATATCGAAATCTTCATCATGCCATTAGTAATCGATCTCCGTGCACTTCTGAGAAGTAATAGAAGCATCATTGTGTGGCTGTTCTCTCTGCCTTTAAGGTGTTTTCATTCCTTCTTTCTTGCATTTTCTTTCAGGTATGTACATGTTTTTTGTGCCATCTTCACATCCCTTGCATAGTTCCTTGTTTTGTTTATGTTCCTATGATAACAAGTGACCTGGTAAATGCGTTTTCAGCTGTGCTACTCATGCCTAGCCTCCTTTCATGTGTCCCCTTCTGATTCCCTCTTAGAACATATAGTGTTCATCACCCTCTTTTTTTGGTGCTATCACCTTTTAGTATAGTTAATTTTTCATCTTATTCTCATATCCCTGGTCCCTTGACATGTTTTAGCTTAGGATTTGCTTTTCAGCTTTAAGAGTAACAATAGTAATATAAATAGGTAGTGGAATCAGCCTTCTTCGGAGGTTTGTCTCAAGCGCGCAAGGTCCCACAAGTTGGAGACAATCCCATTGTTACTTCAACGACTCAGTTCAACCTGATCTAAGATGGGTGCAAGTTTGATGTCCAAAAATTTCTTACACATATTTACGTGCTTGCATCAAGTTTAAAAAAACTTTCTGTGAGCACTGCTCTTTCTAGAACCAAATATCCATACACCGTTTTACAATTATATTTATTAAATGAGACTTGTACTCCAACATCATTCATCTTGTTCAATGAAACCATATTTTTAGCAAGGATTGATATGTACAAACACCAAGGGGATTCTTGGTCCTCCCATCTATAAAATTCAACTTCACTCTTCTTTTCCACACAATTTTATAGGTCAAATTATCTCCCCAAAACACTTGGTCACCATCATACACTTCATAGTCAAAAAACCATTCCTTGTGATAGGTCATGTGGAATGAAACACCTGTATCAATTATCCATGCATTAATGAATGCATATATGCTAAGGGATACACGGTAAGCATCACTATCATCCGTGTTTCCTCCTTCAGAACATGGATTTTTTTGGCTTTTCCTTCTTTTTCCTGAAATCCTTTTTAAAGTGCCTTGTTTTACCACAGTTTGAACACTATTTATTACTTTGATATGGATTCTTAGGTCTATTTTTAGACTTATCCCTTTATCTCCACCCTTTTACTTCTTGTTTCTCTCTTTCTCTCTCCCATAAACTGACAAATATTCCTTTGAGTGATAGTCATAAAAAACATTTCTTCTCATCTCTTCAGATATTAAAGTTACAACTATTTCATCAAGCTTTAGTTTTGTAGTGGTATTGGTAATAGCCCTCACCAAATTTCCCCAAGAGTTTGTCAAAGAACAAAGAAGAGTAATACACCTCTCCTCTTATCCATCCCCACAGCAATAGATATTAACTGGCTTGTGAAAAAGTTAAGATTATTCAGTGCTCTACAACTGAGTCATCATCATTCATCCACAAAGAATACTTCTTCCTTAAAAAATCTTGTTCACCAAAGATTTGGCTTGATACAATGTCCCTAGATCACCCCATAACTCCTTTTCTCTTTCCTCAGTAAAAAATTCAATAACACAAATTCAGAAAGACATAACCTAGCAATACTCTTTCACTTCCTATTAATCTTAACACACTCATCTTGTGATTTTTTTTTTGTAACTGCTATCTACCAATTCCTCTTTGTCAAAAGATCCGCCATCTTGAGTTTTAATAACTCAAAATTTCTACCATCAAACTTGTCAATATCAACTCTTATGCTAATAGCTTCCATAGTAGAGATTATACTAAAAAATATATTTGCAACTCAAAAACTATTTAAAGTAAAATAAAAAATCCACACGAAGTTTACAACTTGGCACTCTGATGCTAGAAGTTGGGATTTTGTGTAAACATGCAAGCAATAAATTGGACTAGAACATGCATAAATAGGTAGATCTGAAATAAAATAGAATATACCAAGAGTATTGACACAATGTTTATCATGGGAAAACCCTTTGGGGTAAAAAACCAACATAAAGTTGAGCTTGTATTAACTTGAAAAATCTTGCAAATACAATAACCAACTGTAGACACCCTAAAAATACATACATATTTCTAGTTTATTCTTGGTATTAGTCCAATCACACCCTTTATAATTAATTAAATTAATTACCACACCCTTTAGATAATTTAATTAAATGGTTAATTTATCATCTCACACCTCATAACTAATTAAATTAGTTATTTAAGTAGAATTAAATCTATTTTCCTATTATTCCTCGACTTAGACTCCACTTCACTCCACTCTACTTCTAGAATCCTAAAAAGGTGGGGGAAATAAAATTGCATGTACAACCACCTTCTCGGATGAAATCTTACTACCAACCGAATATTCATTGCCCCTTCAAAGCTGCAATTGCACAAACCAAATCCACTTGCTATTTCAGGAAAATGCATTCATGATCCCGAAACTCATTCAAACTTTGATCCACTTTTCATGTCCTCTCCCTCAACTATAAAAACATGTCATATCTTTTGTAAAATTATTCCTAGTAGATTTGCACAATTACAACTAAACTCTACCATAATTGTTATTCAAACTTTCCTTCCATGTATCCAAATTGTGCTTGTAACATTGTCATTTCTGCATTTTGGAGAGCAATTCAAGAACATCCACAATCCAAATGTTCAAGGATTGTATAAGTGTAATACTTCCACAATCATATCATTGAGGTTTGTAAGAGAAACTTGGAGGAAAGGTTTGTTGTTATATTTGTTTATCTTTCACTTTTGCTGAGTTTTTCACTACTTACATTCTTACACACCCAAAGGGAAATACCCACACTCCATTTAACTCTATTTCATATTTTGTTATCATTTATTAGTGCAGTTTTTATCTGGTTAACTTTTGTGTTTGGAGGTGTGTTTTACTATTTGTTTTTACTGTTTTGATGGTATTTGTGTAGGTTGCAAGTTTTCTATATTTGGTAAGAATATGAAGAGAGAAATCTGAGTTAAAAAATCAAAAATTTCTCCCCAGTTAAGGGTTTCACCTCTACATTTAGAGGGATATTTAGTCCAATTTTAATCAATACATAGGTTTTCTGTTATATTGATTATCTCTACCACATTTAGTAATTTTTTTGTATGTGGAGGTATGTGTGTTGTTTGTAAATGTGCATTAAATCACTGTCTTTATGAGTTGATCCTTACACTGTTTGTGAGATCAAGTTGTACTGGGTTAGTTGAGCTCACTCTACCAAGCTAAATCTGTCCAGATGATCTACCAAGTTAACCTTGCATCGATCGAGATTTCCTACATTACACTTACCTCTATGAACATGAATCCAACCCTCATAGCTCATCATTGAGCTCACCTTCTCACCCTCGTGGCACTTAGCAAAGAACATAAAAAAGGTTCATGTGGAAGAGCAGAGTGCATTTCAAAGGTCACAGGAAGGATCAGGAAAGAATCACACGCATGTGAGAAGGGAGACAGATTCAGGACTTATCCATTTCCATGATGATGAGCTATTTTTAGAGATAGCATGCCAAACACACAAATTGGTTAGAGACTTGTGTGACATGCATTGGCTATTTTTGGAGGATCGACTATGAAGCGCTTTGCATGGATACAAGCTGAGAATAGATTTACTACTGACAGTTAACTAGAAGAAGTCTATTGTTAGCGCACTTACATGTGTGGCTATTATTGTAATGGTGTGTGGCTAATAATAGCATGCAATCTATTTTGGGATTAGATAAGCGGTGAAGGGAAAGTACCCCACCCTTATAAATATGTAGTGAACTGTGTAGCATAGATACAGATATATAGAGATACTATGTAAGAATGAGTTATTGTGAGATTATACTATCAAATCTATGTGTGTGCATAAGCATATGATGCCATTATTGTAAGAAGCTTATATGTATTACTGTATTTAATATAATGGAGGTTATTGGTTGAATCAAGGTGTTAATCATGGTTATAGTTTATTATTGCATGAATGATTTTGCTATGATTATTGTTTGATTCATGATACTTTAAGATCTAGATCTAAATATGTTCTGTAGAATGTTATATTAGTTATGGATCTGAATGCTTCAAGTATTCATCATGCTAACATCCTGCAACAACAACCCTAAAGAGGGGCCTGGTACCTTTGTGAGCTTCAGGTGAGTTCTCAATCTAGGCTGAGTGATGTGCTAGCATGCCTGGGCTTTTACTGGTGAATTCTAGGCTGCATCATTGGTTCCATTGTTGGGACCTCTTTTTCAGTTATTTTTAGGATGGTTCGTGATGAAGACATATCGGTTGACCCTAGCAAGTGTTGAGGAGTGGATACATGACCTAGAAGAAGAATACGTAAGGAGGTTCAACATCGGATATGAGTTTAACACATGCTTGTGGGTGGAACAAGAATTTGTATGACAGTTTATATGAGAGCTTCTTCACTATCTTTCTAGTAGAATTGTACAAGTGGCTGGTTGTTTATGCGTCTAAATGGAATTGGAGGTATCGTACACTTGTCTGGACGTAGGAAGAATTTTAGACCCTGTATGATGTTGATCGGATTTGGACTCGCGTTGTGGATACGTGGTTTCATGGTGTTTTGAACAGTTATATCTTGGAGTACTCAATTTCCACTTATTCATGCCCAGAGGTAGCTGAATTCCAATTTTTACGATATCCCAGAGGAACTTACCTGCAAGGCATTCCACTGGTGATCAAAATTTTGATGGTAACCCTAAACTTGGAGAGTAAACCGATGGCGAACTAAACCCCACCATGCACGGGGGCAGGAGCAAGTTTGGTGAAAGATGGCAGACCTAGTGGCAGAAAGGTAGAGAGAGGAAAGGTGGCTTAAGTATAATGAGGCACGCGAGAGGGAGGTAGAGAAGTAGTGGGAGGTTGTAGAGTAAATGGTGTTGTGGAGAAAGATAGTTCAGGAAGGAGTTGAAGTTCACACAGAAGATGTGGAACCCAAGCATCAGGAACTCCCCCATTTGGGAAAACATGATAGGGAACCCTCCTCAGCCTCACATAGAAGCACCAGCAAAGATGACCTGGGTCGTGGGTGTGCATCTGAATCCACTGGCAACCTTGCCCTTACACTTGGTTTTCTAGCATCAAATACAACAAGCTTTCAGCAAGCTAATTCAAGTAGTGGGAGAGTAGGAGTGAGTCTTATAAGAGGCACAATCATGGTAGCATAAACAACTTCGTTGTTATATGGGAGTACCTTTTTGGGTGTATCATCTACATAGAATTTAGGTGCGTAGATTTTTGGACTATCTTCTGGGAGTAGTAACGCTTCACAGACTATCAAGGTAAAGTTCAGTACTACTATTGGGACACAGGGAAGTATATCTTCTGGTCCGACCCCAGCTATAGGTTTGGGATCAGGAGGCATAGGTGGCTCTAGTTCTGGTGGATTTGGTGGTTCTGGAGGCAGAGGAAACACAAGAGGTTCTGGATCAAGTGGGCAAGGTCCACACCAACCCCAGAATATTTACATGGAGATGTCTCTTCATCTTCCAGAGTATAGGGCATAGAATATGTTGTTGAACATGTACACATGTGTGAAATACTATGGCGCGCAAAAGGAATCACAGCTTCTGAGTGGAGGGAAATTCAATTTGCTACTACGTTACAAGGGCACACACATAGTTGGTACATAAAGTTTGACCCTGATCATACTTGCGTAGACTATACAGCTTTAAAAGATGCTTTCCTTAAAGATTTTCACATCCCTGAGTTTGAGAAAAAGATTATAAGTACACTCAAGGATATTAAGAAAGGAACTACGGAGAATGTCAGGGAGTATGATTCTCGTTTCAAAACACTTTTATCTAAGCTTTCTTATTATATTCATGCAAGTCAGCATGTACAATGGTTCGTTGGAGGCATGATTACCCCTTTTATGAGGGCATTATCACATAATACATACACTGATCCATGTGAAGCACTTGAAGCATCCTTACGTGCTGAGGCAGTTGGAAGTATAGACATTGGGGTGAGCCCATTTTTAGAAGCACAGATCACAGCTATGGCAAAGTAGTTGGAGAAACTATCGGCAAATTCAACACATGAGATGTGCATAGGGATTTGGTGCACCAATTACAAAGTGGAAGGTCACACAAAGGATAGTTGTCCTTACAGATCAATATGCTCATTGTTGTTGGATTGTGAGATATGCCATTTAAACCATGATGCTAGCTGTTGCCCATTACTACAACTTGCACGATAAGGAAGAACGTCTCTTGTTACTATAAAATTGTAGGTCCATGACTCATGACATGGAAGACTGCAAGCTAATTGGTCAGATCCGGGATGTTATAGATATTGGTGTATGATAGACAGGAGTTTTAGATAACTCTAAAGGAAAGAACGAGCATCAGGATCGGGATCACAATCAGGCATGCTATGATTGGAATGAAGGGAATTTTGAAGGCAGGTCATGGTAGAGGTCGAGGATACCATGGTGGATTCAAAGGATGAGGTTGTGGTGGTGGAAGAAGTGAGTTCCCTCGTAGAACATGTTATACATGTGGATATCCTGACCACTACAGGCATGAATGTCCTCAGAATATTACATGTTCTTTCTGTGGAAAGAATCATAGTTATGAGGAATGCCCAAACTTGTATGAGCATCTTAGCAAGTCACATAAATAGGAGAACAAAGGTGCATGAATGGTTAGAATACAATGCACTGTGGAAAATTAGTGGATGCCCAAGTTGGAAGTAGAATCCAAGGCATTGTAGGTAAAGATCATGACCCTCGTTGAAGCAGCATGTGCCAAAGAAGCATTGCAATAGAAGCCTACCATCACTAAGGAGGAGGTTCTACATGCACAGTACCCATATCCTTCCCATTAGAAGGAGGTTTATCAAGAAACCATGGAGGTCCTCAGGAATCTTTAGGGTGAGATACATTATTTAAAGGACAAATCACAAAAGATGGAGCAAAAGAAAGCATCAGAGACAGTCCAAACTGATATGGATGACTTGAGATAAGTGTACAAAATTTTGTCCCAGGAGAATATCATTCCACTATTAGGGAATTGGTTAAAAGGAAACACTCTGCACGCAAGTATTGAGACTACATGATAGATCCTGCATGTGAATCTTCCCCCTCATAGCCTAGATTATGACAAGGAAATCACTTTGAATGTTGTTGTGGATGGGTGGCTATTGAGTAATATATTGATTGATACAGGTGCGGAATTCAATGTTCTTACTTTAGATGCATGGGTACAAATGGGGAGACCCCTATTGTAGTCATCCTCTAATGTATTGTTCATGGCTAATCAGACTAAGGCCACTCCCATCAGAGTTTTGAAAGATGCATCCATTACCATACAAGGAGCCAAGTTCACTGGAGATTTTGAGGTTTTAGCGCTAGCAGAGTTAGATAGCTTCCCAGCTCTATTGGGGCATCCTTACTGCTATGCAAATAATGTTGATCTTTGTTTCAACAAGGGTTATATCAATTTTGAAAACAAGGAGGAAAGAGTTATTATCCCTTTAACAGATGGAAAATCTGTGCCCTATGTTGAGCTCTTGAGTGAAGAATACCTAAATAGAATTTATGTACATGTCATATGGGATCCAGAGGTTCTTGAGCCATAGGAATCATTCAGTGGGAGGATGTATATTCTATCAGTGATACTACAAGTGTTTCTTGTGATAATTGGGCTCATATCACTTATGAGTTAGTGGGGTGCAAAGTAAAGAATATATTTTCAGTAAAGGATTTCATACCACGTTATATCAAGAGAATAGGTAATAACTCAGTACCTTGTTACACCAGAGAAGGAGATCTCAATGTTATTCCTACGCGCCATGGAAGAAAAGTGGATATACCCACTAGAGATAAAGAGGAATATGCTACTAGCCTATACCCTACACGAGTTAGAAACACACTAGTGGGTGGCCCACAAGGATAATAACAACTAGGATGGAATGAAATTAAGGATTTCTTTTTCCACTAGGTTCTTTAGGAGTGTCTTCATGCACCTACTGAAGAAAATAAAGTGAACTTATCATGATAATCAACCTAAGGAGGCCATAATTTAGAGACTATTGGTCAGACTCTGAAGTGGCAAAAAGCATAGAGTTACTACATGGGTTATCAAGACTTATTCCCTTGGCTACCAAGAACTTAAAGGCATGCATGAGTCATTAGGTAGATGAATATAAATCTTAAAGAGGGTGCTCCAGTAAGAAAGAGACCCTACAAGGATGAACCCCAACTTACTGCAAAAATTTCAAGGAAGAGATTGATAAGACGTTGAAGTCTGGAATCATCAAGCCCCTGGATGAGTCAGAATGGGTTAGTCCAATGGTGATCACTATTAAGAAGGATGGTCATATTAGGATCTATGTGGACTACATAGAGCTGAATGTTGCATGTGTTACTGGTCCCTTTCCTACATTCATTGAAGGAAATACTAGAAGGTTTTTTAGGGCGAAAATCTATTTGTTTAGGTCGATGGGTTCTCTAGGTATCATCAGTTAGTGCTTTCCCAGAGGATCAAGAAAAGACTACTTTTACTACTGAATGGGGTAGCTTTCACCTATAGTGTGATGCCTTTTGGTATGAAAAATGTGCCTGTTGTATTTTTCGCAATCATAGTTGTTCAGGCATTCAAGGACTTTATTCACAACTTCTTGTAGGTTTATTTAGATGATTGGATGGTGTATGGACTTGTTAAAGATCATGTGACAATCTGTGCTTAATGTTTGAAATATGTAGATATTGAGTATCTCTTTGAACATCAAGAAGTGCATATTTGCTACACCATTTGGAATACTGTTAGGACACATCATCTGCAAGAAGTTTGTTGGTTGATCCAACTAAGGTTGCAGTCATTATAGGCCTTGAGGGAGCCTATCAGTCAGAGTGAGGTGCATGAATTCTTAGGTCACATGAATTATAGAAAATTTATAAAGGGATATGCCAAGGTTGCCCACCTTTGGAGGAGTTACTAAAGGAAAAGGTACCCCTACTGGGGAGAACCACAGCAGTGCACATTTGAGACATTAAAGGAGAAACTTACTACCGTGCCTATTCTGCATTTTCCTTCATGGGACCAACCATTTCATGTACATGTGGACAATCTGGCATGGTTATTGGCATGGTATTGGCTCATCCTAGAGAAGGTATTATAGATCATCCTATCTGTTTTGCTAGTAGAAATTTGACTCATGTAGAGCTAATTACACCACTACAGAGTGTGAAGCTTTGTCAATGATCTATGCGCTACATAAATTCCAGAATAGTACCTACTAGCTACACCATTTTTCTTTTATACAGATCATGGCATTGAATTATTTGGTAAACAAGCCCATTTTACAAGGGTGCATATGTAAATGGGTACTCTTATTTCAAGAATTTGATTTCACAAGTTGTGGTAAAACTAGGGAAAAGTAATTCTGGACCATTGACCATTTATCCAGCTTACAGTCAAGATTAGAAGCATAGGCCATTAAGATACCATGCACCTGATGCACAGTTATACAGTTACAACAAGTGCCATCAGAATTAGAGGACATTTTGTCTTTCATGAACAGGTATGGCACCAGAAGGAATGAAATCCTTAGAGAAGAAACAACTTGTATACACTTGCACACCCTAGATCATGTTGATTAGCGGTGACCTGTAAAATTAGGTGGGATGAAGTATTGCAGTCGTTGTGTATTGGAACATGAGCGCACATATATTATGGATAATCTCATGGTGGTATTGCAGGTGGACACATAATACACACTACTCGTAAGATTTTACTCATTGATTATGGTGGGAAACCCTGTATAAAGATTGTAAGGATTATTGCAAGGCTTGTGACCACTATCAACATCTAGGGAAACCAGGTCAATGAGATGAAATGCCTCTAAGACCTATTACAAGTACAGAACCATTTGAGAAATTGGCTATCAATTTTGTGGGTCCTATTTCACTAGCCACACGTAGAACTGGATCACACTATAACATTACTTGCATAGACTATCTGACAAGGTGGGTAGAAGCAGACACCTACAAAGGATTATAAACTTACAATCGCCAAGTTTCTATGGGAAAATATTATTACATGGTATGGATGTCCATTTAAGTTTGACCAGTGATAGGGGCACACATTTTCTTAATGAGACAATCAGAATTTTATTGGATAAATTCATGATTGCAACCATAAGACTACACCATATCATCCTCAGAAAATGGGACTACTAAGGCTTTCAAGTAAAATTTGAGCCAAACATTGACAAAAATACTTGATGTTGGACAAAAGGATTGAATGATAAAGTATTGCAGTACTTTGGGCATATCGAACAACATATAAAAGGTTGAACAAAGCCACACCATTTCAGTTAGTGTTTAGCGCAGAAGCAGTTCTTCCTATGGAATTCATGCTACCTTGTTTGCATATTGTGTGTGTTAGAGGTCTAGCTGATGAGAAAGCATTAGAAGAACAGATTGAAAATTTAATCAAGTTGGATGAGTGATGAGCAATAGCACGTTGGAGTCAAAAACAAGAAAAGCCCAGGCAGAAAGCATGGCATGACAGGCACATCAGGGATAAAAAGTTTGAGATAAGACATATGGTGCTCCTTTATGATTCTAAGTTTTTGTGCCATCTAGGAAAACTCAAGGTACATTGGTTGGGGTTGTATGTTATCACTCACATACTTGAAAACATGCACTTGTCCAATTGGAGGTGCTTCATGGAATATGGTTACCTGGTTACTTCAACGGGAGTAGGTTAAAGCCCTACTATAAATAAGTCTTCTTGGTGTTTGTAATAAGGAAGTATTGTCATTTAGATTAGGTTTTCAATTCTGTATTTCCTTAATGTATTTCCTTCTTTGTCACTATGCTTTGTCGAATTTAGTTGGTGTTTTTGTGTAATAAGTGTTTATGAACCAGAAGCTAATTACTATTTGAAGTAATTTCTTTATGCACAGAGGAATGCACATACCCTTAGTGTGGGGTAGGTTATTGATATCTAGGTACAAGACTATTGAAAATAAGTCCACATGAAAGGAACAAACTGCTACGGGTGCTATTCAAAGTTGGAAAATTGAAAAAAAAAACATTTCTTCTGGAAATAAGGACCATAGATGGAGATGAATGAAGAAATAAGTATAACGCAAGGTAAGCAGAGGCCATGGAACTACCAAGGGAAGGCACAGTGGCGAGGTACTCGGATGCATATGAGGTGTGTTTGAAGAGAAGTCCATAGCGTAGGAGGTAGGAAGGCACGCTAGAAGGTTATAGCTTGGGTGCGAAGATGTACCACATGGAAAGAATGAAAATGGTCAATTAATGAGAGGATTATTGGTAGGTGAAGGAGCAATAAATGCACTAACTTTTTGAAAATCTATATAAGGATGGGATGCGAGTTCATTTTACCATTGCAATTGAGAGAATTTGAAAAGAGCTAAGTGCAAATGAGTCGAGCAATCGTGTTGAGGTGCAAAGAGTGTGAAACCAGGTGTGGAGAGAAGATTTGTGTGTAGGAGAAGCTTACGTTTCCCATAGGTGAAGGGTTTAAGTGAAGCAGACGTGTCACAAAAGAGCTAGGGTACGTGATTTCCACTAGGGCATGGAGAGAACTATTTTCAACTTGAACTAGGGAAGAGATAACTTGCACATTTACAAAGGGAAGAAAAGAGAGATTTTTCAAATGGCACCAAAGAAAGCACCCACAGCAGGAGTAAAAGGAAAGAAGAAGTGTCGACGTGGAATAAGAAATTGCTCTCGAGAGTAATTTTTCAGAAATGCAGTATCCAAAGGGCATGATTGTGGGACAAGAATGGGATTCCCACATCTGAAAATGCAAAATCAGTGAGTACAACCATCGTACAACTGAAAATAAGAAAGATTTGGATGCGTTATTAAACAAAATACAAATAAGTCACACAATAGAAGACATGTTAGTGTATGATGACATTGATGAGAAGTTTTTGAAGTAAATTGGAGTCTACCAGTTGTATGGTCTCCCCTACTTTGGGAAATATGAACCCTTATATCATTGGTTGATGAGCAGGGTACATGAATATTTCTTCTACTTTGTAGAACGTAGGTAAGGATTACAGCCACATTGATTTCAATAGTAACAGGGACTAAGGGCCCCAAGGAGTAGATCTAGAGAGTGATTTAACTAATAAAGCAGCAATCCTAGAGACAAGGAAGGAGTTGGGGTATACCAAGGGTCCATGCGGGCATGGACATCAACAAATTAAAGAAGTACCCAATCATACAAGTAGCTTCCCATCTTGTAAAAAAGTTGAATGACCAATAAAGATGGTCACAGGTAAATGCAATGTGGCTACACGTTGCAAATAAGATGTCTTAAGGATTGATCTACAATATCATGGATCACATAGTAAAGACAACCATTGAAGAAGCGCATATAGGTGACAATATTAGTTTTTGGTGCTATATTATTGTCTTTGGTGTTTATGGAGATTGGAGTGCCCGATGGGCTAAAGGAGAAGATTTGGGAGTACCCCATGGTACAAAAATCTCTGGAGGAAAGATTTAATAAATACTTATGTAAAGGGACCATGGGTGGGCCATTTAAACAGAGGGTGAGATGTGGTATGATTAGGCTCTACACAAATTTGAAGAGGAGTGGTGCATACCCAAGGAGTTACCTTTGGTGGTGGGTAAAGCAGTACAGTTTATAGTCTACCAACATTTTTGCATCACATGATTTGTGATGAAGGACAGGGCTTGGAGCCCATAGTGCAAGCTATCGTATTCCTTCACAACAATATAATTCTAGGCATCAGTTCACTGGTTTTTAGATACGTGTTTTGTCTAACCTTCAATGTAGACAAGGTAGATTGTGACTGTCATACACTGAGAAAGACATATGTCTATCTAGGATGGACTGCCTACATTAAGAGGATTATCTCAGATATTATAAGCATGAAGCTTGTAAGCTTGGAAGTTGGGGACACAAGATAAGTGCTTGTGTACCTTCAACTCAAGCCCAAGCTAGAGAATAATAAGTATGTGGAGAATGAGTTCATGCTCCCAGGGCCGCCAAAAGGTAAGCATACAATGGAAAATGTTCCAGCACCTAAGCCCACAGAGACAATACAAGTAGATGATGAAGAAGAGGAGCATGAAGATAGTGGTGGTTTGGAGCATAGAGGTAGGAGGCAGCCTCTAAATAAGGAAGAAGTTAAGCGCACAACTACTCCACCCCAGCCACAAGAAGGAGATGATGAGGATCTAGATGTAGTACAGGGATAATGCCACTTCAAAAGAGTATTCAAGAGAACAAGGACCCAAGGTGCTACTCCAAAATCAGTGCACAGATCACCTTTAATCTCTCCATATAAGGAGACAACCGATAAGAGAAGAAGGAAGTTGAAGTTGAATGAGGAGGTGAAAGAGTCTGGAGGAGAGCGCCCATGAATCTCCTACACCTCCAGAGAATGTGGAAGAACCAAAGGATGAAGATATGAAGGATGGAGAAGAAGGAGAAAAAGAGGTAGATGAGACTGCTCAGGGTACAGAAGAACAAGCTCCAAATCTTGACATTCAAATTCTTAAGGGGCCAAGATCAAAAAGAACAAGTGGAGAATATGTTCCACCATATGGGCTATGCTGAGGACATAGGTAAAATTGTACACGCCCTTTTTCAAAGCACAATGACACCAAAGGAGTTGTATGGGTGGGAGTTGATGGATGAAGATATGGCAACCATGTGCACAAGGAAGCAACTATCATGGTTGATGCACACACACATGGATGAACCAGAGACTTTGATGTATGTGAAGATTCATGCGTATCAAGGAAGTTGAAGAAGACACCTCAGGCAAGACACATAACAGTCAAGCCTAATGTTATGTCAAATTAACAAGTGAGCAATGCTTTGGTGAAAGTCTCAATAGAGGTGGCATGGAAAAATATGGATAAGGCTGCAAAAATTAGGGCTAATAGAAGAGCTCAAAACTAAGGATGTAGAAATAACACACCTAAAACAAGAAAAAGACTTGGCACAGAAGAAGAACACTATTTTCATTAGCATGGTAGAGGAGTTTGGGGACAATATCATGAAAGCAAAGCCACACTTAGAGCCAAAGGTACCCAAAATGTTTCCTTTGGCAATGCATTATGTAAGTACCTTGGTGGACTTAGTGCTTGAAGATGAACCTTTATGTATGCCAGCACCAAAGAATCCTGATCAGGAAGTAGAGAGAGAAAAGGCTTTGGATGAGGGATTGCATCATATGAGGCATTGCTCCAGAGCTTGTAGGAGGAACTGAAGAAAGTAGATCAAGCACTGAATATTTATACATCCCCAAAAGCTGTTATAAGAACCAGGACCATTTTGGAAGACAATGAAGTCCTAAGGGCCATGAAGGATGAGACCTTGGGCCAGTGCATAATGATTAGTGCATTGTCAAGCAGAAGCGAGGCCCTTATAGAAGCACAATAACCATACAAGGAAAGGCTAGATGAGCTTGGGAAACCCATCGTGCAAAATATGGACTTATTAGAAGGAAGAATGACTGTCAATGTCTACATTGTTTTGGTCTTGCAGAATGAGAAAGGAGAGATTGATAAGGATGAGCTAGAGTCAATTGCAGTGGATATCCTAGAAAAGGTAGAAGTTGTGCTCAATGATTGAAAAACTTTAGAGGTGGAAATAAAATAAGAATATCTAGAATTGATTCTTCAGGTTGAAGTAGAAGATATTGTAGGGTAAAGACATTATTTTATTCATAAATATTATTTCTATTCTTCTATTCTTTGATTCATTTTGGAGACAACCATTTCCGGGGTGGAAATGAAACTAGTGTGGGGTAATGTTGGTCAGACAAAATTTGGCACTTAGCGAAGGAAATACAGAAGGTTCACACAGGAAGAGAAGAGTGCATTCAAAAGCATGGGGAGGATCAGGAAGGAATCACGCGTGAAAAACAGAGACATGTTTGGGACTTAGCCATTTTCACGATGATGAGCTATTTTTGGAGATAGCATGCTAAACACACAAACTGGTTAGAGACTTGTGTGACACGCATTGGCTATTTTTGGAGGATTGGATACGAAGTGCTTTGCATGGATACAGGCTGAGAATAGATTTACTACTGACAATTAACTAGAAGAAGTCTATTGTTAGCACACTTGCATGTGTGGCTATTATTGTAACGATGTGTGGCTAATAATAGCATGCGACCTATTTTTGGGATTAGATAAGTGGTGAAGGGAAAGTCCCCATCCTTATAAATATGTAGTGAATTGTGTAGTATAAGGATAGATAGGATGTATGTAGAACTGAGTTATTGTGAGGTTATGCTAGCAAATATGATTTGCGCATGAGCGTATGATACTATTATTTTAAAGGAAGCTTCTATGCATTATTGTATTTAATATAATGGAGGTTATTGGCTGAATCAAGGTGTAAATCATGGTTATAGTTTATTACTGCATGAATTATTTCTCTATGATTATTGTTTGATTCATGATGATCTAAGATCTAGATCTGAACATGCACTATAGAATGATATATTCCTGTCTCCCATCCTCGCCACATCCAACCCTACCTTAGATTTCCTAATTGAGATCCTTGTTGTAAAGACACCCTTATTACCACAGTCAAGTTGACCCTATAACTTGACCTGCTCCTTGATCTGCCTCCCTCACCGATCTTGTGTAAACCTTGCAACCACATCGAGCCTAAGCTACAACCCACTGTGCCATTCAAACTCCCGCATACACAAGATCATCCTCCTTAAACTCGAGCTGAGTCCTTTCCCAAAATATCTCCTCGCCATGGCCACCTGAATCAGCCCTGTCTCTGTCCAAACCTGAGCTCCGTACACCTGATCCCATGTTAAGCCTCACCTTGCATTCAAGCATGCCACTCGGCTCATAAATTTGAGCCCGATCCCGCCAATGCATCTCTTCATTGCATATTTTTAAAGTTTTCCCCATTTAAAGGTACTAATTAGTTTAAATTTAAACTTAGGTAAAGTTTAGTTCATTTCTTCTACTCTAGTTTATTTCCCCCTTTTAAAATTAAATTAATCAATTTTTTTAATTAATTAAGGTTTAGTTAGTAATTAGGTCCTAATTTAACCTTTTGTTGATCACATTAGAGTATATAGGCTAAACTATGAAACTCTGAAGTAAGGATATAAAACGTTTCTTAGCCATTAATTTATTTTTGAAGGATATTGCGACAATATTAAGTTTTTTTTGGGTTTTTTTATTTGGTTTTGGGAGTTTGTTTTTGTGAATTTTCTCTTGATAAGCTCACACATTCTTTTCTCACACTTTTATAAGTGATATTGAAATTCAGAAACATGGGTTTGTTTTCTATGTTTTCTCTTATGTTTTTTTTGTAGGAAAACTTCTAACTCATTTTCTTGCAAGACTATTTCTACGAAGATTGTTCTCAAAAACTACTAATAGTAGGTTGCTTTATTTGTGCATTCAAGCAAACCTTATCACCTTTTTTATTAAATATTATAATTTTTTCTTAAATTAATTTTTTTCAGAGAAAAATTTATTCCCCCTCCAACTATAACTATGTGGCTAGGAGTTAGAAAATCTTTATTGAGGAGTACCACAGGAACACCAAAGTAGTTAACACCTTGAGTGAGTTGACCAATGAAATGGGAATCTCCACCGACTTAACTAGTATAACTTTTGTGAGGATTAGATTCAAAGTTATCCATAGTGGCAACTCTGGTTTAATCCTTTGAGCATAATAAAATATAGCTTATTGTATCAAGAGGGTTAAAGTAAATATGAAAACTAGCAATAGTATACCACACTTACTCAGGTAGTATTATGGAGTTTAGGGAGAGAATGTTTTTATACGAAGCCACACCTTGACTAAGCCAACTTAAGCTTAGGGGCATTCCTTAAACAAAGTTTCTTTCACATCCTTTATGTGTTATTAAGTTTGTGTTTCACACTCTTATTACACACTATCTATCAATCTTTCTTTCACATTATAATCAGAATCTAAGTCTTGAGTTTAGGACACCAATATCCTCATTTAATCACATTCATTTTCATTTAAGTCTCTTCCATCTCAACATTCACTTTGTTAAGGATTGAGTAATCCAACCTTCATTGCTACACTCTTCTATCTTTGCATTAACTTTGCTAAGGGTCAATCAATCAAACTTTTTGGCCTCTTCCATCTTAACATTCACTTTCCTAAGGGTCAAGAAATATAACCTTTTAGCCTCTTCCATCTTAGCATTCACTTTGCTAAGGGTCAAGCAATCAAACCTTTTAGCCTCTTCCATCTTAGCATTCACTTTTCTAAGGGTCGAGCATTCAAATTTTTTACCCTTTTCCATATTAGCATTCACTTTCGTAAGGGTTGAGTAACTCATCTTGCCTTTTCTTTGTTCCTCCCATCTTTTAAAAATGGTGGGAACAAGGCATGAAAATTATGGTCCCTTCAAACGACAAGATCAAAATCCTTTCCATATTAGCTCCAACGAAGAGGATAAAGACTGACTAGAAAATCAACAAAATAATCCTTCCTTCGAAGAACAAGAAAAGGTTGAAGACCTTTTGTGATAAAATACATACCAATTTTCACTTCGTCTCCTCAAAATGGGAGAAAAAATACCTTCCAATTTTGACGAAGAAATTTTGAAAAACTTACAAGGTCAACCCAAATCAACTAAGGGTACGCAACCCATATCAAATAACCATGATGAATCTGGACCAAGTACAATGAACACCAATGACAAAGGTAAATCTAGTGCTTCGATCCTTGAGTAAAATCAAACCTTGATTAATCAAATCAATGTAATGACAAAGCAATCGACTCTAATATCTTCTAAAGTCACTAACGACAAAAATGATAAAGAATAAAAGTAGAAAAGTGATGATACATCCAAAACCTATGTTGAAATAGACAAAGAGAAAAACAATCTAAAAAATGATGATACATCAACTATTCCACAAACTAATTCACCATTTGCTCAAGAATGGAAAATGATTAAGGATACAATTTTGGGCATGCAACAACAATGTAAATAATTCAATTTTGATGAATTGTGTCCTTGCCATTTTGATAAGGACATCCTATGCATACCATTCCCAAGATCCTTTGAGATACCAAAATTTGAAAAATACAAGAGCAACACCAATCCATGAGAGCATATCAAATAATTCTTCATGGCATGTGAGGGAGTGGCATACAATGATATATTTCTCTTGTGACCCTTTCCTAAAATTTTATGAGGGAAAGATTTGGATTAGATCTTACACCTCCCAAAGGGATCAATTAGCACTATCTTAGACCACTTAGAGAAATTCGTCAAACATTTTTCATTCAACCTAGACTCAAAAATAAAAATGATGGATTTGTGTAATGCAAAACAACAAACAAATAAATTTTTTACATAATTATTACAATGGTGGAGATGAATTGCAAGCTAATTCCCATGTTCCATTCCAAAAAATAGTTAGTTAGCATCTTCGTACCAAGCCTTAACAATGAATTACTCTTCAACATGTACATGCATTGTTGCAACAACTTTGATGAAGTTATTGAGAAAGGGACCCGAATTGAAAATGAAATCATTGATAAAACCTCATTCTAATGATAATAGACATAACAATAACAACAATAACCCTCATCGAGATAAAACTAAGTACGTCAATCAAAATTGTAAAATCATTAATGATGGTGTAACAAATAACCACAATGTGCACAACGTGCAAAATAGTCAACCAAAACAAAATAAATCAAAACATACTATCACTATTCCAAGTAAATAAGCTCCCCCTTTTTGTGATAAAAAACAATGACAATTTATAGCATTGGGAGAAATCCTTTTCAAGTGTTGTAAGGAAACTGACCAGTGCCAATATGGTCACTCACCCTATCACGAAACCCTTTGTCGAAGGGGAACCTAAGCCATCTTCGCATAAACCCAATAAATATTGTGATTTTCATCTCATTAATGGTCATCAAATATAAAAATGTGTGCAAATATGCCATTATATTCAAGACCTCATTGATAATGGAGACATAGTAGTCAAAGACCCATCACCGAATAAAACACATAATGATAATCTAAAGGTGTTTTCCAATCCATTCCCCAAACATGGTACAAAAGGAAAAGCTCCCAAATAGGGCCAATCTTCAAACACCATTGATTTCAATTCCAGCATACCATTTTTCGAAGATACTAATCCACGCAAAGTCAAACCTCAGTTTACACCCCTCAGAGAAAGTTTCTCTATTTCCTTTCATCAATTAGTAAAGCCTAAAAATGATCAAATATCCAATTACAAGACCCTTATATGAATGGGAATCCAAGCCTAAGAGGTATAAAGAATCATCTTATTGTGGATGCTACCACAAAGAAGGCCACTCTATAGATCATTGTTCAAGTCTCTGCCATTATGTCCAAGAATTAATTGACAACAGAGTCATCAAAATATAAATCTACAATGAAGCTATATAAATTGAAAACATGTCAGCTACCAAAAATTCTAATAAAGAGTTGAATGTTTTCAAAAATTATTTACATGATAAAACTCAATGAGATCAAGATGATAAGGGTCAAATACCTCTAGTCCAAAACCAATCAATCTCCCCTTCGGATGCTCTTTTGTTGGTGCAATTGGAAATTGAAAGTGTTTCAGAAAATTATCTTTAAAACTCAAACAAGAACTTAAGCATGATTCAAGATTCCTTTCCAACCCATTATACAAATGAAGAATCAAAATAAGAGGTTCAATCATAAAAAACCATTGAGATTTATTCTATCCTTTTGATTATATATCCTACGCCATACATCTCTAGTATTTTTGTAGAGACACAACAACAACAAGTTTGGACACTTGCAACAACGCAACCTTCTATGTGCGTAATACTTCAGATGATCAATCTTGAATTTAACAATGTTTCACACATGTTCTTTGATGTAGAGTCTTCTTGTGTTTTACAAAACATTATTAAATTATCAACGATGATTCTTACGTGTCACGACATCTATATGTGTGCACTCCATGAGGTGCATATTCTTAGGGGCATCCTCACACAACCATTTCAATATTTAATTACAAATCTATCATCAAAGAAATTAATCCAATGCCTAAAATGAATATCATTTACTATTTTCTCTCTACATGCTATAAGATGCCTTATATTCCCATCCATAGATCAATCCTTTGCTCCTCACATCACTACGTTCACAGATGTAGGTTGTATTGATGTAGAGAACCATTTACAATGCCAATCATCTGAATATCATATTCAACATATGTTATAAATCATTCAAAAAGGTATTGGGGAATATGAATTTCAATGTATTATATGCATTGAAAAATTGCCTCTAATATCACATAGGTTTTTTGATCTCATAAAAAAATTATCCAATTGTTGGTGGTCAAACTTGCACCTATATCTCAAATCTGGAAGGATCGAGTCGTTTGAGACAACAATGGAACCATCTCCAAGTTGTGGGACCTTGTGAGCTTGAGACAAATCTCCAAAGAAGGTAGGTTCCTCTATCTATCTCTTCTGCTACTGCTACTCCTAGTGCTGAAAGGGAAAGCTAAGCTAACAATGTCAAGGTACCAAGGATAGAAGGATAAGATGAAAGGAAACTATACTAAAAGGTGGTAGCACCAGAGAAAGAGAGATGAACACTATCTGTTCTAAGTGAAAATGAAGGGAAATGCATGAAAGAAGGCTAGGCACATGTATCACAACTAAAACATATTTACCAGATCAATTTCATGGAGCACAACTAGAAAGGGAACTGTAAGGGATGTAAAATGACACAAAAAGCACACAATACAAATAAAAGGAAAAATAAGGAATACAAACACGTTAGGATAGAGAATAGTCATAAAACGATGCTTCCATTACTTCCAGAAATGCACAGAGTTGTTACAATGGTGAAAGAAGCCAATATCCACATGCACGAGCTAGATCTAGAGGTTTGTGACTCAAAATATAGAAAATATGAAGTCCTTAACAAAGTGCATAAGGATCCAGAATGTCCAACATCAATAATGAGCTTTGATCTTACATTTATAGATGAATTCATGGAAGAAGAAGAGAAGGAGGGAAAAACCAAATTTGAAATGCAACCACCAGCAAGAAGCATTCAATGCCTGCAAATCTGCCTAAAAACCTATCAAATATGCTTCCCCAAGTCTGTTTGGCATGTTGGAGAAGGAAGGAGGGTGGATTATATCAAATCAGGTGGTTGGAGCAATCAGATCTACTCATTAATGTCTAGAACAATGTTTTCCCATTTCTCACCTATCATATCCACCAAGAATTTGAATTTGAATATCCAACACTGTAGCCTATATCAACAGCTATTGGTTGAGACTAGGCACACGCCAATCAAAGCTCTGTAGCAAAAGATATGGTTGTTAGAAGTTTTTCAGAGTTGTCTACACACACAAAACACGTGATGTGCATGGATTGAATGAAAGGATGACAAAATGTGTAAATGTTCTTGTTGTTTATACCACATGTCACTCATTGATTTGTTGCACGGATTCAGTGCCCTATTGGCATGCTTGGACTAGTTGCGTGTGGCACACTCAAGCATGTCAGAAAATGATGTGGCATGGAAAGGTGTAGAGGAGGGCACAAAGATATACATGCATGGAAGAATGAGGTGTGGGATGAAGGCAGAAGGAAGGCATTCGTAATCTCAGCACACACAGAAGAAATGGGTCAAATTGATGAGAGAACGTATGATCAAGGCGCAACAATTACAAGGTAATATGCAGGGCGTGCGAGAGGGCCACAAACTTAGCTAATTGAATCAAGTGCAAGGCACACACGCATGCTTAATAGCTTCCAGGAGGAAGGTGAATGTGTAGAAGATGCACACAAGGTAAGAGTGGAACAAAGAGGAAAAGGAAAAGGAAAGGGGAGAAGGGGAAGTGCACAAGGGCGCAAAAGGAAACAATAACTAAGTGAATGTCCCAAGGAGACATCTGAGGTCCACGTGACTGTAATGAAGATATCTGAGCTGGAATATGTATGTAAGTTATCTGAATAACTAGGAGTGTTATTTGGATAACAATTTTGATGACTTTCGGGGCCATCTGCTTGCTAGATGAAGAAGATCAATAGCTTGGAGCATCCATTGGGCATGAAGTCTTCAATGTAATCATGAAATTTTGATTTGTAGATTTGAAGAACTACACCTGAAGTCACTTGAAGGATCATTTATTGACTCTACTCAAGATCCTAAAAACTACTGAAAGAAGACTGATACCCTAGAAGAAAAATAATATCACGCACAAGAATCATGCGATAAGAAAGAACTATGTACACACAAATAATGTGCGTGAAACTCAATTGGAGTAATTAAAACTACTCTAATATGTACAAAACAATGCAACAAACTTAATGGAAGGGTTTGAGATAGATCCCATTTACTAGGATTTATAGCGTGCCTCCATCAAGATGAGTTAGATCAAAAGAGTTATCCTCTTTGCATGAACTGATGGTGTATGGGCCACTCCAAAGTGCATCAAACTTTGAATGGTGCCCTAGTTTAGCTCTATCATCATCCCATTTCAAAACCAATTCCCCAAATTTGAAATCTTGAGGCCTTGATTTTTTGTCATACCATTTCTTTGTTGCTTGTTGATGTTGTTCTAACTTAATCATGACAAAGTTTCTTGATTCTTCAAGATTAACCAACTTTTCCATTCTAATTTCTCTTTGGTCTATGCCTTCGAGCTCGAGCTGTTGGGCAAGTGCTAATGAGTTCAATTCCAACGTCAAAGGAAGGATAGCCTCTTTTTCATAAACAAGATTGTAAGGCAAGGTTCTTATTGCCTATTTAATTGTGATTCTATTTTCCTAGAGCGTGCATGAGACCTTTGTATGCCATTATCTTTGGCTAATGTTCATTGTGCACTTCGTGATCCTGATCAGGTTCAATTTTGTTGACTCTGCTAGACCATTGCCTTGGGTGTAATAGTTGGTAGAAGTCTTTAGGTAGATGCCCATATTTAGATCCCAATCAATGATTTTAGTGCCAAGGAAGGATTTTGCATTATCAGAGATAATGGTTTGAGGAATGTAAAACCTTATGACTATACCCTCGAGAAATTCAAGGATGACTGACTCAGTTGATTCCTTGAGGGTGACCACTTCTGTCCACCTAGTGAAGTAGTCCGTAGCTATCAACACCCACTTGTTTCTAGCACTTGAAGGTGGATTGATCATGCTTATGATGTCAATATCCCATTGTGCAAAAGGATGATCCATTTGGATTGGTCAGAGGGGAAGCACTGCCAATATCATCTTTCCTGCAAAGAAAGTGCATTCCTTGCATTTTCTGATCCACTTGTATGCATCTGCAAATAGAGTAGGCCAAAAGATACCTGTCATTATGATCTTTACTACTGTAGTCTTGGCAGAGAAGTGTCCACTAGAGAATCCATCGTGAAATTCTACTAACACTTTTTCAGTCTGTGCGTTGTTGATACACCTTAACAACACACCATCAAGATTATTATAGAAGAGAAGTCCACGAATCAAAACATAAGGGATAGATTAAAACCTTAGATGTCTTCTCTTTGCTTGTTTAAGCCAGGAGGGTATGCACCCTTAGAAAGGAATGTGATCATGTCCTTCATCCATTCATGTGCACTAGGCTCTATATTATGTTCAAGTTCTATGTGCGAGAGAGCTTCATCAAGAAATAATGAAGTCTCAGATTCATTATGTGCATCCTTAGGAAGCTACTTGCAAAGAACACTACCTCTTACCAGTTTTGTGGCCTTGATAGTCACATCATATTCCATGATTTTGGTCACCCATCATGCTCTCTTTTCACTGATTTCTTCTACCATGATGAATTCTTTGATAGAAGAGTGGGACACTAACACCTTAATATGATTTGTGGTGAGCATAATCTTGAATTTCTTGAGCGCACACATGATGGCGAAGACTTGCTTCTCTATGTGACTGTATTTTAATTAATAATCCTTCAGCGTCTAGCTAAAGAAATCCACTGGTTGTTCTATCCCTTGTTCATTTTCTTGTGTTAGGACAACAACAACACTTGCATCTACGCCATAAGCATAAAGGATAAAATCCTTTGAGTAATTTGGGTTGATGAGTGATGGTGCACAAGCAATTTCTTGCTTGATTTTGTTGAAGCTCTCCTTTGCTTCTACTGTCCATCTTAAAGTTATGTCCTTCTTGAGCATCAAGGTGATTGGCCTTACCAGTCCTGAAAAGTTAGGAATAAACCACCTAACAAAATTAATTTTACAGAGGAAGGACTGCAAGAAATTTTTGTGTGCTGGTAGGGAAAGAGCTAGGATTGCTGAAATGTGCTCAGGATCAATTGTGATGCCTTCTTTTGAAACCACATGGCCTAAAATATTACCTTGCGCCACAACAAAATTACACTTCTTGGGGTTAAGGGATACCCCGAAATTTCTACGTCTCTCAAAGACTTTTTCCAGGTGTGCCATATGATCTGTGCTTTGCTTTGAGAAGAATGTAATGTCATTAAGGTAAACTAAGATGAATTCATTAATGTAACCTTTGAACGCAATGTCCATGGCATGTTGAAACATTGCGCCTACATTTGATAGACCAAAGGGCATCCTATGGTATGCATATGTTCCCCACTTGGTTGTAAATGCCATTTTTAATTGATCATCTTCCTAAACCAGGATCTAATTAAAACCTGAGTACCCATACATTATCGAGAATATTTGTGCACTGACCACAATCTACAGAATATGCTCCATTGAAGGAAAAGGATAATGATCCTTTAGAGATGCCTTATTCAAATCTCTAAAATCAACACAGATTTTGATTTCATCATTCTTCTTATGTACCGGAACTAGATTCGTGACCCAGGTAGAGTACTTGATGGGAAAAATAATCTTTACCTCAATGAGTTTGGACATTTCCTTTCTCATGAGGGGCTCTATCTTTGGATTGATTGGTTGTTTTTTTTATCTGACGAGCTTAATACTAGGATCAAGGTCAATGAAATGTTGAGAAATAATTGGATCAAAACCTTTGAGATATTCATACTCCCATGAGAATATATCACTATATTTTTGACAGAGAGAGGTGAAGGCCTATTTTTCATCGTGTGTGCAAGCATTACTGAGCATCAATTCCTTTCCATGTGCAATAATAACTAGGGAGTAGTCTTCTTGCATGACACACATATACCTTTCTTCTCCCTTGAACTCATCATCAGGGATAAAAGTTTTCTCTAAGGTGACCAACCCTTTAGGAAACTTATTTGACTTCAATTGAATCACTTGGTCACCATAGCTGTCATGCAAGTCAGCTTGCATGCTTGATGAGAACTCAGCTTCATTTTGAATGAACTAGATGATCTACGCTTCATTTTCAAACACCTTCCAGTTGGTGTTGTATCTAGAATGGATGGTCTAATCACCATATTAATGTGTTGAGTGTTTCCTTTGAAAACATCCTCAACATGAGAGAAATGTGAACCAAGTGCGTCCATTTGATCAGCTTTCTTATTCATTTTGCGCGGCACCACCTACATATTTAGAGCATCAAAGCTCTCAAGGAGGTCCCAAACTCCGTGTTTATAAGATTTGAGAAGCTTATTCTTTGCTTGGAACATGTTGGATAAATAATTATCTATCTCCCAAGATCTGTAGCACTTTAATCTTCTTCTTTTCAACAATAAGTAGACCGCGCACCAACGCCTCATACTCTACCACATTGTTAAAACATGTAAACTATAACCTGTGAGTGAATAAGAATTTCTCATACTTAGAAGAAATGAGAACAAATTTTTCTCCCGTGCCGTTTTTGCTTCTAGATCCATCAAAGTATAAATTCCATATACCAAGGTTCTCTTACCTTTGCTTGCACGCACACAAAAACATAGCTCCTTTTTCAAGAATGCAGTAGGTACCAAGCCTAGTTTCATAAGCTTCCAATTCTTCAGCATATGGGCCAAATTTATGATGCCTCTCTGCCCACTCATCAAGTACTAGATTAGGAATAGGAGGTGGAAGAGGTTGTTTTTCAAGAACTGAAGCTTGTTCTTCCTGGATAAAACAATTGGCTTGGAGAGGGGATGGGACATATGACTCTACATGATAGGAAAATATTGGCTCAACTTGTATGGAAAATCAGGCACCATACCTTATCTTGAGTAACATATGAGACTAATCAGAAGACAAGTAACCACCCATTTTAGCAGTAAAATCTCTTGAAAACCATAAGGCAAACAAAGGGGGCAGATCAATGATTGACACATCTTGAGTTATTGTAAGAATTAGATGTATGCATGGAGAGTTAGCTCAAGATCCTTGATGATTCCTAGGATAGTGACAATTGAACCATCGAGTTTTAGGATTCCTTTTGTCGGGGGCCTATACTTAAGACCTATGATATCATAAATATTCTTAGGTATGACAGAAGTAGTAGCACCTGAGTCAATCATATAGTTATGGAAGCACACAGTTATGGAATTCTTAGGTGGGGTTTTAACAAATTTATTTACTTGCTTCTCTTCCTCTTGACAGATGTTGATAGAAGCGCACAACTTCTGCATAGATGGATCAGTGCGCGGGATTTCCACCAGAGCTTCATGCAATAAGTCATGCTGGAATGGAATGGCCAGCACATCCCAAATTGTAAGATTTATGTTTTCCCTTTTCATCTAGTCCACAATGCTGAATGGAAAACCTATTGACTTGCACATTTGAGGAACAACAAAATCCTTGCTTGGTTTCTCAGGTATAGCTGGCGCAGAGGCTTGAACTACTAAAAAAGAGGTGCGTGCCACTTCCGAAGGAGATTTTTGTGGAGCGTCGGGTATGGGAACTTGAGAAATTTTACTACTAGATGTCCTAGCTCCTTTCCTTGGATTTTGAGGGTCTGTATGTGTTGTTGGAATTGTGACCTATATGCCAAACTCGAGCATTCTCTTTTTGTATCTTGTTTTGTCCACAACTTGGGCACATGGTCTACTTGTGTCCTCTGTAGCTTGGTTGATTGTGCAGGAGTCCTTAGCACCAAAGACCATCAAATTTTACTCCTAAGGAGCTTCTGGCCTTTCTTGGTTATCTACTTCTGGTGCAGTCGTTGAAGGCTCACAGGTGGAAGTGTTCATAATCATGTAGGATTTTGCATGTGCAACATTAGTGCAGTAATATTGGCTATGATGCATATTGCAAGGAAAACACCATTCAGACTTTTTTTTCATGTTGTTCTAGACTGGGACAAGTGCCTGACTTATGTTGGGCGTTGTAAGAGGTTGTGCTGGAGGAATAACTTGTAAAGGAAAGTGCGCATTAGCATGCCATCTATCATTCTACTAGTTTTTTCCATAACTTTTATTCCCATACTGATTCTGCCAAGGATGATTGCTCTGGCCTTGCACCTGATTAAAACTACCTCTGTAGGCTTGTATCTATAACTTCTCCAATGATATGACCTTTTTGGAAAAGTTTCTAATTAGGGCCTTCAATTCATCATCTTATTTTTGCTATGCAAGAGAGTAGGATGTATATGTAACTAGTTGCATGCTCTGCACTAGAACTGGAGCAATAGAAGGCCGGGGCATAAGAGACATTTTTGGGAACAAGGGCGCAGAAGGCTTAGGCACCAACTCACCAGCATGAATGAGACTATTTTATGCCTTTATTGTAATGTTGAATGCAACATGTAAGGTTATACCTCCCATGGATTGAATCATGACTAAAATGTTACTATTCAAATCCCTTATATAGTATAAGAAAACATTATGGGCTGTAGGCCTTACCACTTGAGGAATTCTATCCCTAGTCTTCTAGAATTTGATGTTGAAATCAATCATCTACTCGTTGGGCATGCACTTTGTTGTAGTCAACTAATCCACCAATGATAAATGATCTGATTTATCTTCAAAGTAATTGTAAAGAGTTGTTCCAAGCTCATCCTAGGTAGCAATAGATGCAGGTCTCAGGCCATAGTACGATTAGAGTACTTTACCATTGAAAGTGGCTGTAAACAACCTGAAAACAACATCATCATGTTCAATCGAATAGACATAGCATACATTGGCCACATCTTGAATGTGTTCAATAGGGGTGACTTGATTTTATCCCATGAAGTATGGAATACTTTTGAGCGCAACCTCTGACATATCATGCTGATCATCGAGATTGAGTAGGATTCCACCAGTTAATTTGGCAAAGTTTCTTGGAGGATGAGGAGGATGAAGTGCCTTGGCAGGGCACATTTGTCTATTTTTAAGAGTAGAGTGCACGTGACGTGCTGGAGATGGGGAAGTGTGCACAAAAGATCTACTACGTGTGTTTCTTAGCGAAAGCTAGAGGTATTCAAAGGATCCTTCATCTACAACACTCTGTCTGGTATGCACTCTTCTCATAAAAGACATTCATGACTACAAAATAGGAACTCTAGAAATGTTGAGAGTCACCAGATGTGTTTAAATAAGCCTCCAAAGGATAGAAATGCTAAGTTCACACACCAGAACTTAATAATATGAAATTCAAGATTTCACTTCTTGTCCAATCAAAATTTTAGTGGCGAATTTTTGTAAACTTGTGAAAATTGAGGATTATGGAAATTTGAATTGGCAAATATTATGTGGTTCGCAGCCGACTTATTCGCCAAAAAATTTGACCGACATGTCCCTTATACTATTTGTTTCACCTAGATTTTACACATATATAAGAGCTTATGAATGTAATTCTCCACCATTTTAAATCATATCGTGTGCATATTCACCGAAGTAAACATGATAAAATCCTCAGCCATCAACACTGAAATTTGAGCCGTCCAACCACAAGCCATCAAACTCTGAGCCGTCCAAACCTGAGCCATCCAACCCTGACCCGTCTAACTCTAAAATCTGAGCCGTCCAACCTCTTAGCCACCCAACTATGATCCACCCAACACTTATCTGTCCAAAATTGATCCGTCCAACTCTGATCCATCCAACTCTGATCCGTCCAACCCTGAGCCATCCAACTTTGATCCATCCAACTTTGATCCATCCAAATCTGATCCATCTAACTTTGATCCATCCAACTCTATTCCATCCAACCCTGAGCCATCCAACCTTTAGCTATCTAACCCTTAACCATCCAACCCCTATCCGTCTAACCCCTAGCCATCCAACCCCTGGAAGTCCAACGGTCAACCCCTGACTATCTAACCCATTAGCCATCCAACTCTTACCCCTCCAACCCTGAACATTCCAACCCCTTATTCATCCAACCCTGAGCCATCCAACCCCTAAGGCTTAAGTCGTCCAATAACTTAGGCATCCAACCCCTCAGTCATGAGCCATCAAACCACTCAGTGATCTAGTCATCCAATCTTTTTCCGTCCAAACCTTTACCATCCAACCAATACCATCTAACCTTAAACCATACATTCTTAGAGCCTTCGAACATAAGAGTCGCCCCTAAGGGCCTAAGCAGTAAGCAATCATGGATACTAGAAATCAGGGCAAGAAGATTACAAATTCAACCAGTTCAAAAAAGGGTGCAAATACTTTGCTTGGCTATTTTGGAAAATCACAAAAAACAAAGTCAGTTTCTGCATCAGCTGAAAATATTGGTATGTGGCACGTGCTATTTACTGGTTATTTAATCTTACAAAATTTAATAATTATGTTTATCATACTGTTCTTGGAACTCTTTGTACTCTGTAAAAATTTAACTATAGATAAAATTAATACTATATAAGTAACAATTTTATAGAATTATATGCAGACGTTTCAGAAATTCCTTCACAGAATAATCAATTTAAAGATATTGATGATCCATTATATGTTGAGGAAAACATTCCATCCCTTGATGACATAGAAGTACAAGAAAATTCATCGAATTCTCAAAGTACACCAGCAGAGGAAGCTTCTACTCCAAGGTCTATTTCTAGAAAAAGGAGACACGAGAATCAAAATATTCTTGCTAACACCTCAGATGCAGAAGTTAAATCCTAAGGAAAAAAATGTTAGAAGAAAGAGGGAAAACTTGAAAATTGGAAGGAAATTCCAGTTCGAATGGGTTGCAAAATATCCTTTTATTGAACCTGTGTACACTGAAAATTGTAATGATGTTCCAACACAATGTCGATGCAAAATATGTGGTTAGAAACAGGGGAAGGATCACACGATGCAGCTCAAACTGGACACAATTGAAAAGCACTGTGGGAAAATATACATTTCCCAAAAGCTAAAGGATGGCAGCATAGTCAGAACACATAAATGGAAAGATGCAAAAGATTGTCTACATGTCAAATACATAGAAGAGTATGAAAAGGAACAAAAACATATCAAATATGTAAATGAAAAAGGTGGGACCATAGTAGAAAGATTGAGAAAAGCTATGGAGGTAAAAATGCAAGCAAAGGGTATTCAGTTTGCTACCGTATTTCATATAATGAAAAGGGGAAGACCGATGTCAGATTTCAGAGAAAATAAAATGTTGTATCAAGTTATTGGTCTACAGAACGTTCCTCAATCTCATTGGTCAGATACCAGTGGCTGGGAGATTGCAAAATGTCTATCTATGGTAGAAAAGGAGGATCTGAAACTGTGTGTTCAAAAGGAAAAGTATATTTCCCTTTCATTAGATGAGGTTACTGCAGTCGATAATACTTCATGGATATGTATTCATGTTTACACATTTGCTAATGAAATAAGGACTCCACACCTCTTAGCAATTCATAAAATGACTGAGAATTGCAATTCTAAAAATATTTATAAATTGGTGGTGTCAAATCTGAAGGATATCACTGGAATGGATGACTTTTCCATTGCAACAAAATTAGTTTGTGTCAGAACCGATGGTGCAGCTGTAATGCAGGGAGCTAGAAATGGTCTGTGTGTTAGAATTCAGACAACTATTGCTCCGTATATGGTTTTTTTCCACTGCATGGCTCACAGAATGAATCTCACCTACAAAATTGTGAGCACATTTGAAAATGTAGCTAAAGTGGAGGAATTGATACGTGATCTGCATGCCTATTATTCTAGCAGTCCGAAGAGATTTTTAGAATTTCAAAAATTTCTATTAGACTGACAGAGGGAAAAAAACTTCTCAAAGATGTAGATACCAGATGGATATCTATGTATGAACCTACCTGTAGAATATTTGATGAATATCCTTCACTGACATGATTTATGTTTAAATACCACAGGGATGTAGATAAATCTAAAGATCTATTGTGTCATCTAACTGACATAGAAAATTTACTCACACTCTGTGGTATTTTTCCCATGTTGAGGGAGCTTAATATTTTAATGGAGCATGCACAAGATCAGTCTTTCTACATTACAAACTTCATATGACTCAGAAGATGTGTTTGTTGGAGTCTAGAAAGTTTATATATTTCTGATGGGAGTTTTCAGGGTGTTGCTTTTGAAAACTGGAATGCATTGACAAATTTGAAAAATTCCAGGTGCTTCTTAAAGTACAATATACATGATCATCTGTGTATAACAACACATGGAAGAGAGATTCCACTTCATACGTTCCAAAAAAGAGTTGATATGGCTAACTCAGAAATAGAAGAAGTAAGAGTGACACAAAATTTATATGATCCAGTATTAATGGAAACTAGGAATAAGTTGAGAAAGATCTCTACATAGTTAGCTAAAGAGATTCGGGAAAGATTCAAAAATGATAAAATAATTGAAGCAATGGGAGTTGTAAATCCACAGTTTTGGAATTTTTCAGGCATTAAACCTTATACATCTATCAATTCTTTATTTATCAAAATCATGGGTGATCTAACTGATCATTTCTCTAAGACTGAAGAGATAAATGGAGTTTCTTTAGAAGGTATTTTGAAAATAAAACTACTTAGTTCACAGTCAATGGATTTTGCTAATACTATGATACGACAAGTTCAGCTTCTACAAAACCCACAGGATTACAGTGCCATGAAAAGGATTTGGAAGGATATCTGTTCCAGTAGTATTCTAAGTGAAGATTTGAGTGAGTATATTAAGTTGTATGAGCTCTGCCAAACAATGATTCTGGGTTCTGTGGAAGATGAGAGGGTTTTCAGTGCACTATCCTTTTTAAAGTCAAAAGTTTGAAACAGATTGGATAGGAATCTAGAAAGTTGTCTCAGATTGTATGTATCACATTACTCAGTGGAGTCTTTTCCTTATGATAGAGCACTGACATTGTGGAATTCACTAGTAGAAAGAAGAGGAGTTAGTAATATTCTACCTTGACCCAGGGGATCGAGACACATCCACAGATCATGCTACAGTTGATTTCCAAGACACAAATGAAAGCGTTGCTCCAGGACTGTTCCAATTCACATAGATTTCATTACAATAATGTGATGTAATAAGTATTGATTTATTTCATACAGAGATTACAATTTTATATTTGTCTTTATTTGATCCTTTGCCATTGGAACAATGTCATTATATGTTTCAATTATCCCATTTGTGTTTTATATTTGGTTTTCAAATTCAGACTGAAATAAGGACACATTTTTCTTTTATATCTGTTAATTGATTTATTTTACATCTGCAACAAATCAGAAATGTAAATATTTTAAAGAAACAAAATCAAGTAAATTTAAGCAACATTTACGTAAACAATAAAAAAGAAACATAGTTTGTATTAACAACATATAGTAACATTGTACAATTCTAATTTCCAAAGTTCTTTTGAAATCGATCTCTCATGTGGCAGATTACTTTATGAAGAAAAGTACAAATTCATAAAGCATTGTCAGCCAATACAATTCCAAAAAGGGGGTTGTCATAACATATCAAAGCTTCCGAACAAGTTCTGTCATATAAGGACACATTATGAGGTCATCCTCTTTTCTACCTATGATTCAAAATCATAGTTGTCCTTATGTCTACCACATAGAATAAAAACTAAAAAAGGGCTTACCACTATCTTTTAATTCCTACGCCAGTGTCAGAATTGTGACAACACACCTGTCACAAGGTGAAATTTACTAACATATCTTATTTTATGTTACAGGTGAAGCTTATTCTTTTTCTTGCGTTAGAGGTGGAGGAATCTACTACATCTATACATAGATATCTACTATAACTCCTAATGTCTGTAGATTACGTGCTACGGTATTGATATTTTCTAGAATATTCAGCTCCTCCCTTGCTACATCTCCTATAGAAAAAAGTGTTGCATCCGCGTCTGTCTTTTCCTTCAGTAATACTTTTGGATCCATCTTATGCTCCTTTATTATCCTTCTCAATGTATTATTTTGTTTATTTATAACAATGAGTTTTTCCTTCAAATGTGCAAATGAATTGAGGATTTTGCGGGCATTCTTCAAATGTGCTTCAAATACAGCTGCTTCTTTCTTTAAATTTTCATATTTTTCCTGTAAAACAGAAATATTAAATTTTTAGTCTATTAGATAAAATGAAAAAATATATTGCAGTGATTATAATATTAGGATTTTGCATGTAAAACTAAAATCCCACTCACAACAAATTTTTCTTTTTCAACATTTTCTATTAAAACATTTGTCTTGTCTTTAGCCCATTTATTGTAGTAAGCTTGTGCTTCAGCATTGAGATTCTCCAACCTGTTTAGAATTATGTCTATAATTTCATCATTGTAATCATTACTATATGAAATAGTCCCTGACTGAGCTTTGTTTAGCAAAACATCTTGCCATGCTGGTTGGCTCTCTACAATAGTGAACAATGAATGCCTTTGAGCGTGATTATGGTATCATGTATTTATTTATTTTATCAAAATTTTAGCTCTTCTCTCCCAAGATCACACAAAATCCACATCAGACATTACAACCTCTTGAATTGTTGCCCCCATACTATCTGATATCAGATTTTCTAATATAAAATGTGTCTTTTCATCATCTGTTTGTGAAGCATTTCTTGGAGGAGGAGAGTCACTGCCCTATATTACATGCACATTTTGTTGCGATTGAGGTGGAGTAGATTGAATCATATCATGGGTGTCAAAATAGTTACCCTTGTCTACATCACCAATTTTGAATCCCAAATAATCCTCATCAAGGGTGATGTTGTTGAAAATCCGTGTGGCCGTTACACTTAAAACACCACCTAGTGACAGTCCAAGAAATTATGTGGTACCAGGATGAATTGTTCCTACTGACTCTGCAGTAAACCTTATATTATTTCCTGTAGTTCTTCTTTTTGTTTGGACTAGACGTGTTGGAGGTATTGGTGTCCTCCTTGCAAGTGGAATGTGCCCATAAGGCATATAACTTGCATGAAGCAAACAAAAAATTGTTAGAATATTACGGTTGGGATTCGTAAATGCTAAAAATTTTAAGGAAACAAAACATGCTAAATATTATACATTACAATATACATTTCATAGATGGAGACACAATCATGACATTTTGATCTTCACACCCGGAATGAGTTTGATCTTCATCATCAAACTCAGTAGTTTCTGAATACAATAAATGAAGAAAAGAATAGTAGAAATAATGAAATATAGTAGTACGTACATAATCTATATTAATTGTTTGAATTAGTTATTTATAATAAAAATAACTGCATACCTTAATTTAAATGTGATGGTAAACGTGATGCGCATATCGACCCCCGAGGTCACTTTTGACAAGGAGGTCTTACTGGTGTTGATTCTGTTGAATCCATGTTAGAATCAGTAAACACCTCTGGTGGGGCTTTACCTTTAGCAATTTCCTCCTTATGAGATGTTACAACTATAATTTTTCTCTGCAAAATAAAATCTTACAATTATTATTTTATTCAAAAATATTGAATTTGAAATCCTTATAACAAGTAAACAATAAAAATAAATGTTACCTATTGTTCTTCGAGACTAAGACCAATAAATTGATCATTGATTGCGGTTGGAATTTTATCTTACAGAACTTCATAGTACGCTTCATAATTAAAAAACAAGATAATAAAGTCCTAGATTTATCAGATTGATTGGCTTTGTGGGCATGGGAGATATCTGTTTTTATTCTATTGGAAAAATAACTGCACTAATTGTTGGGGTTAGCACACCGGTTGTACAGAAAATATATCAGATCTAAGCATACATGCAAACAAAAGCAGATAATATACCAGAAGAAATATACAAAGAGACATAAATCAACACCAGATTTAACGTGGTTCACCTAGTGTGGGCTACGTCCACCAAGAAACAAGCCAATATATTATACAAAGCTTTGACAAGATATAAAGTGAATATTTACAATCTTCCACACCTCTCAGATGTACAGTACTTTCTTTCTTCAAGCTTTTGCTTCATCACCAAGAATTCTCTCTCTCACCAAATTTTGCAAGTTCTTTCTAATTCTTGTTAATCTCTTACTTCTAAACCCTAGATTTATGCTTATATAGTCATTTATAGACTTAGTGCACTTAGCCATGCAAATACAATCAATAGATATGCTTTAATGTTAAAAAAAATCTAATTCCCGTGAGTTAATTAAAACATCCTCACACAAGTAACTGATGTCGGTTAGCCCTAACCGATGTCAGTTCCTTCCTTTCCTGACCGATGTCATACCTAAATGATTCCGGTCCTGGGTGACCGATGCCAGTTCCCCCCTAACCAATGACGGTTACTATATTTTCTAGCAAGTTTCCATTGCATGCTAAACTGAAGTAATTGAGCTCCACAACTCAACAATCTCCCACTTGGAGATTAATTACTGCACCATACCTATACAACTTCATTCTTGGATCCTTCCTTAGCTTTGTTTCTTCCTCTTAAAATCTCAAACTTGAAGACCAACAGAAGTGGAGTGTAGCTCCAACATCTCCTTTTCTAATGGATTCGTTAGCATATCCACAGGGTTCTTGCTCATATGAATCTTTTCTAGATTCAACTGTCCATCCTCCAATACCTGCCGTATGAAGTGATACCTCAACTGAATGTGATTCGTTCTCAAATGAAACACTGAGTTCTTTTCCAAATGAATTACACTCTGACTGTCACTAAACAATTTACAATCACCTTGCTTCTTTCCCAACTCTTCCATGAACCTACTCATCCATATCATCTCCTTGCTAGCCTCTATAGCTACAACATACTCTGTCTCTGTAGTAGACAAAGCCACAACCTTCTACAATCTTGAAATCTAGCTAACTGTCATTCCACCTACTGTGAAAATATATCTAGTAGTGCTCCTTCTACCATCCAGATCTCCAGCCATATCTGAATCAACATAGCCACATAATGAAATATCTGAACCTCCATAGCATAATTACATGCTAGATGCCCCTTTCAAATACCTGAGTATCTATTGGACTGCTTTCCAATGCTCTTTACCTGGATTAGCCATATATCTACTCACCACTCCCACTTCCTGTGTAATGTCTGGTATGGTACAAACCATAGCATACATGAGACTCCCAACTGCTAAAGCATATGGTACTCGTGTCATGTATTTGACCTCCTCATGTGATAATGGACACTGATCTTTGCTCAATTTGAAGTGTTCTAGCCATAGGTGTGCTAACAAGTTTAGCATTTTACATGTTGAACCTTTCTAACACCTTGTAGATATAATCCTCCTGAGACAAATACAATTTCTTGTTTTTCTTGTCTCTGTGTATTTACATGCCAAGGATTCTTTTTGCAGCTCCTAAATCCTTCATAGAAAATGTGTGAGCTAGCTTTCTCTTAAGCTCACCAATGTCCTGCATACTAGATCCTGCAATAAGCATATCATCCACATACAGTAACAAAATAATATAGCTCCCATTTTCAAGCTTCTTGAAATAAACACAATGGTCAGATTCACATCTCAAGTAACCATGCTCTTGCATAAAACTATCAAACCTCATGTACCATTGCCTTGGAGCTTGTTTGAGCCCATATAGACTCTTTTTCAACCTGCACACTAATTTATCCTTACCCTTGACTTCATACCCAAGCAGCTACTGCATATAAATATCTTCATCCAAATCACCATGAAGGAAATCCATCTTCACATCTAGTTGCTCTAAATGTAAATCCTCTACTACAACTAAGCTCAATACAGTATGAATAGAAGTCATCTTAACAACAGGAGAAAATATTTCACCAAATTCAATACCTACTTTCTGTGTAAATCCCTTTACTACAAGCCTTTCCTTGTATCTTTTCTATCCACCCTCTTCTTCCTTGATCCTGTAAACCCACTTGTTCTGCAATGTTCTCTTACCTGCTAGAAACTTAACCAAATCCCATGTCTGGTTATATTCCAAGGAGTTCATCTCCTCATCCATGTCATGCTCCCACTGGATGTGGGTCTTATCCTGCATTACTTCTTCAAATCTCTCTGGTTCACCATTATCAGTCAATAATAAATAAGATAGAGAAGGTGTAAATATTTCTGGAGGTTTACTTACCCTTTGTGACCTTCTCACAGGAGTTTGGGGTACCAGAGGCTCAATCTGGACCTCTTGGACATTCCTATCCAAATCTGACAGTGACCGACACTGGTCACCTCTAACTGACACCGGTTCTAATAACCGATGCCGGTTTGGATCTTCTGTAACTGATACCGGTTCGTATGACTGGTGTCAGTTAGGGTCAACCGACATCGGTTACTGTGTAACCCTGTCAGTAATTCTTTTAAATCTGAGAGTTCATTTTCATTCACAAACTTCTCAACCTGTTCATCTTTGGGTACCAAAATCTGATCCCTGTACATTTATTTTCATTCCATTCAACATCACGACTCCTAATAATTTTAGAATTATCTAAATCCCAAAAAATGAAACTGAAATCACCAGATCCATAACCAATGAAAGTGCATCTCTTGGATTTTACATCCAACTTTTTCCTATTTTCCTTATCAACATGCACAAAAGCTTCTGAACCAAAAAATTTAAGAAAAGAAATATCTACCTCTTTTCTGGTCCAAGCTTCCTCTGGTATTCCTCCATCTAGTGAACTTGAAGGCCCACGGTTAATCAAATAAACTATTGTATCAACTGCTTCTGCCCAAAACTGCAAGGGCAATCCAGAATGTATCCTCATACTTCTAGCACGTTCCATGATTGTCCTATTCATTCTTTCTACAACACCATTCTCCTGTGGTGTTCTTGGAACCATTCTTTCTCTACATATTCCATTCACTGAACAATAATCATTGAAATCCTTGTTACAGTATTCACCACCATTTTCAGATCTAAGGCACTTTAACTTAGAATTTGATTCATTCTCAACAAGGGCTTTCCATATTTTAAAATTCTCAAAAACATCAGATTTATGTTTAATACAATAAACCCATACCTTTCTTGTAGCATCATCAATGAAAGTAACATAATACTGGGATCCTCCATGAGAAGCTACCTGAGATGGTCCCCACACATCTGAGTGTACAAGCTCCAATTTTTACTCCTTCTTAGTTGCCCCAACTTTGAGAAATCTCACTCTCTTTTGCTTTCCAAAGATACAATGCTCACAAAAATCAAGATCTAAATCTTTCAAATCTGATAACTTACCCTTAGCCTTTAAGATTTGCATTCCTTTTTGACTCATATGGCCCAACCGGTTATGCCACATGCATGCATCTGAATCTGAAGTAGATAATACAGAAAAGGAATCAGTAATTCAAGTAGATAAATATAATGTTCCTACTTTCTTACCTCTTGCAACAACAAAAGCACCCTTGGTGACTTTCCAAGAGTCTCCTGTAAAAGTAACCATGCAACCAGATTCACCTAGTTTCCCTTGCAGAAACAAGATTTCTCCTGAGGCTTGGCACATGCCTCACATCTTTCAATACCCATGTATTTCCATTCTGTAATTTTAGATGAACTTCCCCTTTACCAGTAATACTACAAGGTTCATCATCACCCAAATAAACATGCCCAAAATTTCCCTAGACATAATTTCTGAAATAACCCTTATTAGGGGTTGCATGGAAAGAAGCTCCTGAATCTAAAACCCATGATTCAATTCTATTATCTAAAGAAAGAATAAGAACATCTTGCATTACCTTTGATGTAGTAAGATTTTCTTCTTTACCTTTATCTGGTTGTTGGTTCTCTTTATCCTTTGACCAACAATCTTTCTTTGCATGTCCTTTCTTTCCACATTTCCAACAAGTAATTCCCTTACTTTTGGATTTAGATCTGCTATCCCTTGACTTTGATTTCTCATTACTCTTACACTTAGACATCTCCTTCTTCCTTCCCCTGCTTTCTACATTCAAAGCATTTCCGTATGATGATTCCTTTGTACTCTTCCTGTGAATTTCTTCATTCAAGATTATACTAACCACATCATCAAACTTAAAAATATTATTAGTAGATGTTGTATTACTAACAACCATTACCAAGTTATCCCAACTATTAGGCAAATAACATAAGAGTAAAAGTGCTTTTACTTCATCATCAAATGGTATTACAACCAATTTTAACTGATTTACAATAGATTGGAAATCATTCAAATGACTAGATGTAGATCCACCTTCATGCATCTTAGAACTAAATAGTTTCTTCATCAAATAAACTTTATTTGAAGCACTAGGTTTTTCATATAAATTAGCAAGAGATTTCATTAACTCTACCGTAGAAGCCACTTCTGTAATATTGGAAGCCACAAATGCTATGTCAGGCTCAATCTTATAGATCCCAGAGCCTTTTTGTCAAGAATATTCCATTCTTCATCAGTCATCTTTGTAGGTCTAGACTTCTCATCCAACGGTAAATACAAATCTCTTTGATACAGATAATCCTCAATCTACATCTTCCATAATTGATAATTTCAGCTGTCAAATTTCTCTACCTTGTATTTATTTTCTTCTGCCATTGTTGTAGCTCCCACTTAATCAGAAAAACCCTTTGTGAGTAAATCTTTCAACACACAAAACCCTCAAACAAAGTCTCTGATACCAATTGTTGGGGTTAGCACACCGGTTGTACAGACAATATATCAGATCTAAGCATACATGCAAATAAAATTGGATATTCTACCAGAAGAAATATACAAAATAAGAGACATAAATCAACACCAGATTTAACTGTGGTTCACCCAGTGTGGGCTACGTCCACCAAGAAATAAGCCAATCTATTATCCAAAGCTTTGAAAAGATATACAATGAAGATTTACAATCTTCCACACCTCTCAGATGTACAGTACTTTCTTTCTTCAAGCTTTTGCTTCATCACCAAGAATTCTCTCTCTCACCAACTTTTGCAAGTTCTTTCTAATTCTTGTTAATCATCTTACTTCTAAACCCTAGCTTTATGCTTATATAGTTGTTTATAGACTTAGGTAACTTACCCATGCAATTACAATCAATAGATATACTTTAATGCTAAAAATAGATCTAATTCCCGTGAGTTAATTAAAACATCCTGGCACAGGTAACCGATGTCGGTCATCCCTAACTGATGTTGGTTCCTTCCTTGCATAACCGATGTCGGTCTTGGGTGACCGATGCCAGTTACCCCCTAACCGATGACGGTTACTGTATTTTCCAGCAAGTTTCCATTGCATGCTAAACTAAAGTAATTGAGCTCCACAACTCAACACCAATCGAATTATTGTCCTACTAGTGTCCACAATAAATATTGAACTACCCAATATAGAATGTCTACAGATCTGCCTTGTAATATAATCCTAGCATGAAAAAGTGACCCAACTGTGATAAATAATTTGTTTGTAATACCTTGTAGAAGAAGGCCTATTGATGAACGACTAAGAGGAGCTGCAATAATAGATAAGAAATGTTAGAGTCTTGGGTGGTCCAGTAATATTAAGAAAAAAAGGATTTGAAAATAATAAACTTACCATCAACCTATACATTGTAATAAGACTCCAAAAAAAATTTGCCTTCATTTGTAAGGACAACCTTTGTAGTAACGACCATATTATTTTTGAATGGTAAATCTATTAACCGATGTAAGTCCTCGGGTTCAATTGAGAAAGAAATTTGATGATGTCTCAGATGCACGAGGAGAACAAAAAATTTACCATCATTCTCATTATAAGATGTGAGAAGGTAACCAAGGACTGAAGTATCAATATCGAATTGGGGCATGTCCATAAGCTTGGTAAATTTTGAGTTTTTGAGCCAATCCTTTTGTGCGTCTTTTGCTCTTAGTAGATCTAAAATTTGTGGGCAAATGAGGTTTTTGTATTGAAATTTGGGTGTAGGAATAGATGTGGTGCTGGCAATTGCTGAAATTTAGGAGAAGTTTGAAGATTAGAGAGCTCAAAGCACTGGAAATTTTCATAGAAAAGTGAATAAATGAACCTTGAAGGGGTATTTATAGGGGTCTGTATGGTTTAAAGGACACATGGCAGCAAAATATTGGCTGGTCGTGGCAGCCCAACCCTTAGCCACCCAACCCACCTGACCAAACATTAACCGTCTAACCCACCTACCCAAGCCTTAACCATCCAACTCTATACCATCCAATCATCATCCGGCCAACACTTTTCCATCCATCCCACCCGCCCAACCCTTAGCCGTCTAACCCCTCAAGGCTCAACTGTCCAAACCCCCACCCAACTAACCCACCCATCTAACCCTTAGCCATCCAACCCCTCATCTTTCCAACCTACCCATCCAATGCTTAACCATCTAACCCCTCACCCATCTAATCCTTAGTCATCCAACCCACCCGTCCAACCCTTAGCCATCTAATCATCACCCATCCAACACTTAGCCTTCCAACCCCTTGCTCATCCAACCCTTAGCCATCCAACAGATCACCCATCCAATCCACCCATCTAATCCTTAGCTGTCCAACCCTCACCCGTCTAACACGTAGCAGTCCAACCCTTCACCTGTCCAACCCTTAGCTGTACAACCCCTCACCTGTCTAACCCACCGTCCAACCCTTTTTCATCCAACCCCTTGCTTGTCCAACCTAGCTTCCCAACACTTAGTTTTCCAAACCATCACCCGTTTATCCCACCCGCCCAACCCTCAACCGTCCAACCCCTCACTCGTTCAATCCCACCTGCCCAATAGTCGTCCAACCCTCACCTGTCTAACCCACCCGCCCAACCATTAGCCGTCCAACCCTCACCCGCTCAACCCCTCAAGTGCTCAACCCCCTACCAACCTATCCAACCAACTTCCCACCCAACGCCAAATCTTGACCAACTTACCCAAACAACTTTGTGAAACGAGGAAAAAATGCTCTCTGTGAAATATCCTTTGCCATGAAACATTTTTTCATATATTCGCCAATGATTTGAAAGTCAATTTTTGAGATTCGCCAACGATTCGAAAGTATTTTTTAGAGGGGTCTTCTTAAAATGAACCCTATAGCACCAAAAAAAGGGAAGAACATAATCTGTTCTAAGTGAAAATGAAGGGAAATTCATGAAAGAAGGGTAGGCACATATAGCACAACTAAAACATATTTACTAGATCAATTTTATGGAACACAACTAGAAAGGGATCTCTAAGGGACGTAAAATGACACAACAATCACATAATGCAAAAGAAAAGGCAAAAGAAGGAATACAAACATGTTAGGACAAAGAATAGTCATAAAACGATGCTTCCATTACTTCCAAAAATGCATAGAGCTATTACAATGGTGAAAGAAGCCGATATCCACATGTACGAGCTAGATCTAGAGGTCTATGACTCAAAATATAGAAAATATGAAGTCCTTAGTAAATTGCATAAGGATCCAAAATGTCCAACGTCAATAATGAACCCCAATCTTACATTTATAGATGAATTCATGGAAGAAGAAGAGAAGAAGGAGGGAAAACTGAAATTGAAATGCATCTACCAACAAGAAGCATTCAACACCTAAAAATATTTTTGAAAATCTGTCAAATTCACTTCCCCAAGTTTGTTTGGCATGTTGGAGAAGGAAGGAGGGTAGATCATATCAAATCAGGTGGTTGGAGCAATAAGATCTAATCATTAATGTCTGGAATGATGTTTTCCCATTTCTCACCTACCAAATCTTCCAAGAATTTGATTTTAAATATGTAGCATTGTAGCCTATGTCAGCAGCTATCGGTTGAGACTAGGTGTGCACCGATCAGAGCTCAGTAACAAAAAGATATGACTGTCAAAAATTTTCCAGAGTTGTCTACACATGCAAGACATGTGGTGTGCGTGGATTGGCTGAAAGGATGGCCAACTGTGTAAATTTTATTTTCATTTCTGTCACGTGTCACTCATTGATTTGTTGCATGAATTTGGCACCCTGTTGGCGTGCTTGTATTGGTTGCATGTGGCACACTCAAGCATGTTAGAAAATAATGTAGCACATAAAGGTGCAGAGGAGGGCACAAATATATATGTATGCAGAAGAATGAGGCATAGGATGAAGGCAAAAGGAAGGCACGTGTAATCTCAGTGCACGAGGAGGAAATGGGGAAAACTGATGAGCGGAGAATGTATGGTCAAGGCCCAACTATTACAAGCTAATGTGCAGGGTGTGAGAGGGCCAAGGACTTAGTTGATTGAAGCAAGTGTAAGGCACACACATAGGATTAATAGTTGTCAGGAAGAAGGTGAATGTGTAGAAGATGCGCTCAAGGTAAGTGTGGAACAAAGAGGAAAAGGAAAAGGAAAGGGGAGAAGCGAAAGTGTGCAAGGGTGCACGAGGAATTAGTGACCAAGTGGATGTTCCAATGAGACAACTGAAGTGCGCTTGACTACAATGAAGATCTCTGAGCTGGAATATGTATGTAAGTTGTCTGAATAAATAGGAGAGTTATTTGGATAACACCAATCACATACACTTCATTGACTTAGACCTCGTCTACCTAAGTATCATACATTAGGAATAACTGAATCTTTCAATCCAATCCATTGAATTAGATCTCATTCAATTAAGTCTAGTAAAGAAAGCCTCATCAAATATGAGGTTCATCAATAACATTTCTACACATTCTATTGACTTAGACCTCATCCAACCAACTCTTGTAAATCAAGACTCATCAAATCCTAGGTTTATCACAAATCTTTCAACTCACTCTGTTAACTTAGACCCCATCTACCAAAGTCTCATAAATCAGGACTCATCAAATCATAGATTTATTCAAAATCAATCTATCTACTCTGATGACTTGGAATTCATCCATCCAAGTCCCATAAATCATGACAATTCAAATTTCCTAAAAATGGAATTTTTCCATGATGATGATTCCATTACAAACCCTCTCCCACTAAAAATTAAAAAAAAAGATTAAAAAAGAGAATAAAAATCCATATCAAACCCCTCCTTAAAGGACTATTTGAAAAACATCGAAGCAAAAAGCTACTTATCCAGAGGTATTCTACACAATAGGGGAAACATGTTGCACGGTCAACTCATTTAATTTTTTTTATTTGTTTCATCTATTGGCAGATATCTTAATCATGACATTATCATTTTCCACACTCATCATCTATCAGAAACAATTTAATACTATTCATCTTAGGTATTGTGTGTCTCATCCTTGTGATGGTTTCTACTATTTTGGATCCTTTTACCTATGGTTTTTTCTAGAAGCTTACCGATGAAAAATCCTCGTTTTAAACAAGTTCTCTCTTTAACATAAAGCACTAAACTTTTTGCCCAGATATTTTGACCTTCCATCTCTGTCTTAGGTGTTGAACCCTTGAGTCCTACTAGTCACCAAGGCTGAGATTTGGGGGAAAAATGTTCCTTCCCAAAACACATAATATAAACATACAAGGAAAATTTAATATAAAACACACACACACACGCACACACATATATATATCAATGATTACACCTTTCTTCCTTCATATTCTTTGGTGATGAGCCCATACTTCTTACTAGTAGTATGCGACTAAGAAAGGAGGCAGATATGCCTACTTTTTGTCTTTGGTGTTGATCCCTTGCCTCTTATTGGTGGCATGGTGTAAGATGTAGGGGGTCAATTAAAGAAAAATCAAACAAAATAAAGCCTTTAGAAAATTTGTTTCAAAAGTGCTTAATCATACACATCCCAAGAAGTTGCGCATGTTAAGAGAGACAACAATTCCTTCGATTAGATCTTGTTAATCAACAAACCACCAATGGATCTAAGTATAGAAAAAACCTATCAAGTGAAATTATTTTGGAATCGGTCAAGTAATCTTGACTGGAGACGAGTCACATTTTCTTGAATGGATCATTGTTACACCTTGTGTCTTGGCATCCTTCATCTTCATTTTCATATCACTATTCTCCTAGTTCTCAGGTCCTTCTTGGCTCCCACTGGTGAGCCCTCACATCTTCCTAGTTACGTAGAGCCATGAGTGGAGTGAGATATCCTATCATTATATCATATACATTCTTCCAATGGAATGAAATGCTCACAATTGTTTGAACACGAGTTCAGACAATGGACCCTTTACTGATTCAAAAATCCAAAAACATTCAAATATGTTTAAAAAAAAAACATTTAGAAATGTTTAAAAATCCAAAAACATTCAAATATGTTCAAAAATCCAAAAAACAATAAAAAACATGAAAAAACAAAAAAATAAAACATTTCAATTTAAATTTTTTATAGAAAATGTTTGATAAAATCTCAATAACTACATAACACAATTCAACAATATCGCCATTTGATAGAAATCATACGGATAATTCCAAATCATCTTATGATAACCAATGTTTTTTGCCCATGACGTATATCTATGCTTAGAGGCAAACCAATCAATTAACCCTTCATAAAATAAATTTACTTGGGGCACATATGGATTAAATACAATACAGATCAAACTATAATGGGATATGTTATCCCAAATTTACCCCAAGATTAATTTAGATAAATTAATAAAAATGGACTTAGCCATTTTTATAAGCTCGGGATGTTTAAATGGCCGTTAAATTGCACTTCCAAAAATCCCTAGCCATTAGCATTTGAAAACCGGTGGGAAAATGATTCAATTTACTACGGAGTGTTGGAACTTAGTGTTTCTCGGGTTCTCCTAACCTGTAAAACAAAAGAACATCGGTTGGATTTAGGTGGGTTTTGAATAAATCCATAGGACACTATAGAATTCCATGTAACAAGCGATAATAATTCATCAAATTTTGAATATCAACATGTCTTATAACAAAGGAAAGAAATATGAAAGATGGTAGAAGATCAATGGTTCAGGTAGGGACACATGGCGGGATTCCTGCTCTTTCCATAATGATGAGCCCTGTCGGACGTGTGGTCCCCGAAATTAGTTTGAATTCATAATTCTTTAGGTTTGTATCGCGAAGGGGCTTATTCAGTAAATTCAAAAGGGCTATGTGCCAACAATTTAAAGATAAAAAATTTTCTAAGTCCCCAAAAAGTAGAAGGTTATAATGCGAAGCCATCAATGAGAGACAATTGTGAAACCCTAAGCCACGTGGAGCCATTTCATTGGTTATACCTTTTGCATTTTGAAAAATCTGAAGAGAAAATGGAAATTCTAACAAGATTTTACATTGCGAAAGGGTGTGCAGCCTCCTCATTGGTTGATACTTTGCAATTATCAGTAGAGATCAAATAAAGGTCTGACAAAAGGAGCAATATGGAACATCCTTATTGGTTGGTATTTCACAGTTTGACAATGTCTTCTATATAAAGGGTGAATTGCAAAGGTGCATGGAAATATTCTAGAGAATCACATTTATAACGAGACTGACAAGGTCTAAGTACATTCTGACAGTGCGAAAAGGCGTGTCAATCTTCTATTGGCTCGTATTTCATAAAGGCAGAGAGATAAAGGAAAAAGGAAAAGTAAAGGGAAGTAGAGCTTGATACCACGATCCAATGGGAGATGGAAACTTGGAAAAATTAAGAGAAATGCATACGTGGGTAAAGGCCAACCCTTGAACTAATCAAAGGCTCCCACGTGTCATATTATGTGCTTCTCGAAAGACCAAAACTTCAAATGGCCATATCTTTTGCTATAAAGCTCTAAATATTACTAAATTATTCTCGTTGGATGGCTCTCCTTGAGACCTTCAATTTAGTATTTCCCTATGAAATTGCCCAAGTCTTGAGTTAGATCAAGATTTATGTCCCAATTGTGGAACTGCTCAGGATTCCTGAGCACAAGAAGAGGGCTTTTGAGTATTTAGGATTGGAGGAAGATAGGAGTGCCCAAGGTAGAAATATAAATAATGTAAACACTCCTCCTCCAATCATTGCAAACCTAGAAAAACCACCAGCATTAGAGGAGATAGGTGAACCACCCGAAGTTTACTTGGGGACATCTTTAGTTGAGTCTAAATTAAATATTGATCCATTTTTTACAACACTGATTATTAAGGACAAAATGCTACATAATTGTATGTTTGACTCTGGAGCATCATGCAATGTTATGCCTCTGGAAGTCATGAATGAATTGAACATTAAAGTGACAGCATCCTATGGCAAGTGTATTTCAATGGATTATAGAGAGGTGCCTATTGTAGGATGTGTAATAGGTTTGGTGGTACAACTTGCAGCTTATCTGGGTAAGAACTTAAAAACTTGATGTTGTCATTGTTGATTACCCTACCAAATGGGGCATGTTGTTATCAAGAAAGTGGGCTGTAAGTGTTGGTGGAAGTGTTCAGATGGATATGCCTTTTCCCACCATTCCAATTGAGGGCAACCTTGTAAAGTTTTATGGAGAGAAGAAGATGTTGCACCTCATTAAAGATCTAAATAGTGCTTCTTATGAAGTGTTGTATGCTGATAACTTTATTGGGTTTGATGATGGCAAAGAGCATAAGATTGATTAGTGTAAATGTCTTGAACAAGTGGGTTTACCTTGGACCTTGGGTTTAATTGGGTTATTCCCCGACAACAACGCCACGAGTGTTGGTATCCAAATTTGTTCTCCTTTTCAAGCCGAGCAGCAACACAGATTGGACATGGAGCTTAGAGATAGATAGATCATAATGTGTGTCATTTTGTAGCCAGGGATGAGATCTAACTAGCCCTTTGTTACTCAGATTTTTGGAGAGATGGATAGCACCTTTAAGAGGATTTGACATGTCTTCACTACTTTAGGTTGTGCCTCTTCGACTAGGGTGAGAGGACCCTTAGTGTAACCTCTGTTTGATGAAGGAGATGGAGATATCCTTCTTTTGGACAAATTTTATGAAGAAAACCTTGGGAAAATATGGTCAATACTCCATAATTTAACTCTTAAGAGTTGTCACTTCTAAAAGATGGAGATACTTTCAACACAAGGCTACGGTTACTGAAGACATTAAGAAATCTTGATTGTTTTGCATAATTTAGTAAGTAGATTTTGTTCCTTTGTTGATATAAAGGGAAAACAAGGGTAGTTCAGGATGGATTCATGGTTTTTGAATGATTTTGGTGGGAGATGAAGTAGGATAAAGTTGATTATACCAAATCTTTGAGGGACTTCACAACAATGGACAACTCAACAACATAAAGCTTCAAAATAGTTAGGAAGTTCCTTCAACCAGAAGGTGTGCTTCAATGGATTCCTAGATCAACATGTTTTCACAAAATTTTTGAGACTCTAACACGAAGGCTCAAAAAGAAAGACTCAATTAAACACCAAAATATCTTATCAATCATGCCTAAGGTACACCCAAAGACTTACAAACAATCTTTATCAACAAATGATAGTGAATTGATTTTAAATTTTTTTATCTCATCCAAGATGAAGGCTCTTCTTGAAATGAAATTACAAATACCATTAAACTGTCACAGGGATGAGATCTTGTGTGATTTCACAAATATTTCAATGTAAGATAGCAATAGGAATGAAAGAAAATATTTGCAGACATTCTGAAACAACACAAGAAAATAACAAGTTATCTCGGCTTGCTCTCTCAGAAGACACTCAAATTGATATAGATTGGACACAAATTAATTTCAAAATTGCTTAGATTCATTAGAAGGGGAAAGCTTCCAGAGCAATCTCAGTGCTCGTTAATGGCTATACATCTACAACTAACTTGACATTACAGAAAATCTAACAGGCTCAGAAGAAAATAACAGGTTATCTCGGCTTGGTCTCTTAGGAAGATTACTTTCTCAAATTTTCTCTTAAGAATTCAACCCACGACCATTTGTTTCAAGGGTGACCTTTGCTTGTTACCAATTTTTTTCAAACAATGACGTTTAACAAATTCAGATCCAAATGTAGCTGCCAGGTGGACCAATTGTGAACTGATCACGTTTCTTGGGCCCTCAACTAATGACTACGATGCCATGCCACAACTTTTTAGCAATCCTTCTAATCATTCTGATTCTGTCATGTGAGAAATCCCCTTTTTAATAATTTTCCTAAGTTGTTCATCCTTCTTCTCTGCTCTGCATAGTTGGATATGATAGGTAATCCTTTTCTCTCTTGAGGCAATCACCTTTTTCATCTTTTATGCCTGCACTTTCACCATTTCATCATTTTCCCTCTCTTTCCTCTGCAATTCTTCCCCACATCCATCTCCTCTAGTAATTCACGTAGCTTGTGGCAGGTTTTGCAAGTGCCTGAGCAATTCCAACTTCAAAAAGCATTGACCTTAACAATCCTTGGACTCACAAATTAAGTTCTGAATCCATCAAATGGCACTTTATAAATAGTGATGACAAGGAATTTCATCGAAGAATGATGAAAAACAATGCCTCACATCCATCTCCTCTGTATTCGCGTCTCCAAGAATCTTGGAGCAAAAATGGTAGAAAAAACATATGCAATGCATAACAACCATTGATTCTACCCCTTTTCCACTTTATATCATAGTCGTCCATGTGTTTCCTTGGTGTAACTACAAAGGAGAAGCACAGAGGCAAGTCCCAAACAAGCGCGAGCCTTCCACGTGCCCTGGGCCCAAGAAAAACACCTTTTGGCCTTTGAAAAGTCTCAGTGTAAAAAGGAGCCAGCGGAAGCCTCCACATGTCTGAATGGCACATTTTGATATGGCCCCAAAAATTAGAGACCCCAAACAAGCACGGGCTCAACACATGTCTCAGTCTGACAGAGTTTATTAAAAAATTTGAAAGATCAACGGAAGGCACCATGTGTCTAGGGTCCGAGACATTTTTCCTTGGCCGTTAAAAAGTCCAAGCAAAGGGCAGAGTGAGAAAAAGCCTCCAAGTGTCCTCTTGGCACTTCTTCAAAATAAAACTTAGGGGCTGGTCCCCAAATAGGTGCGGTCCTTCCACGTGTCCCAGGCCTTTCAAAATTGCTTTGAAAAGTTTAAGTACAAAGCGGAGCCGGCAGAAGCCTCCACATGTCTCCCTATCGCAATTGTTAAGGTGGGACCCTGAGACAGATCCTCAAATGAGTGTTAGCCCTCCACGTGTCCATGGTCCACCAAAACTATACCGTTTGCATGAAAAAAATTTCTAAGTCTGGGCAAGGCAGCGGAAATCTCCACGTGTCTCCCCGGCGCAACTCCAAGGCCAAACCAAAAGGTGAATTTTCAAATGAGCGTCGGCCCTCCATGTGGATAAGCTTTGAGTCTGAAGTGAGCCTTAGAGTTTTCAAAGTGCCTTGCCAAGCCACATCCAACCAAAAAGGGCCATGTTTCCACTGATGCTAAGATGTAAATTTGACCGGGAAAAATACACCCGTCAAACCTTAAAATGTAGGAAAATCAACATTTAAGCCCGGAAATGAATCTTTCTTCGAGGACAGAGAATTTGGAAATATTATAAGGCTCAAATATGATCCTCCGAGCTACATATAATCATGTTTCCATAAGTATTCGGGAAAAAAATGACAGGGAAAACAAAACGTGACTATAGAAAACGGAAGGAAAGGAAAAACCCGAGTTTTACACCCAAGTTACAGACTCTTTCACACGGACAGATGAAAAAAAAGATTCTGGGCTTTTAAGTGGTCCTCGAAAAAGGAAGGGATTTATCATGGCAACCAAATGGAGGAAAGAGTCTTTAAGCATCAATACGAGGAGATAGAAAACATGACAAAGGCCACAAACTGAGGAATTTCATTGACTAACGGGGTGAGACTAATTTGAGCACCAACATAACTAACTATCATTGGTTATATGTTAACACATGTTTTGGTTGCATGTGCATTATGTTATTTAGATCCCCTTCTTATTCACCTCCAATGCAGTTAGAAGCATCATTTCCTCTCCTGTACTTGGATATGACGTAACATCATTTGTACTCATAGGTCACCAATCATCAAGTTGCATTCTTTTCTAAGGTTTCATCATCTATCCTTTATTCCTTTACAACAACATCTACTCTATCTGAATCATTTGTGTATTATCCATCAACAATCACACATCCAATTTACATATTCTATCTATCATCATCTATTTTTATCATCTATCACATCTATTTTTCAACTAAACATCACATATTATATATTAAAACATCCAACCATTGCATATAGATTCACCATCATCATCAAATATAAAGTAAAAACATATAATCATCGTCGTCGTCACATATCCACATCACATCATCATAAATCAAATAATCAACATCACACACATGATAGAATACAAAAAACCCAAAATCATATATCATCAAAATTAAGTGTATTAGTACATCATTGACCTCTAAGGGTCCTCTCTTAAAGCAGATATATTATCAAAACTAGTAAAGTTAACATTAGAAAGCCTAAAATATCGCCCCTCTGAGGTAAGTCCCTTTGTCTATCTCTTGGCCTTGTCGCCTCCGCCCTAGCCCTCTCCTTGATGCAGCTGAGCCACACTCATTGTGCTCCTAGATGGCATTGCTCTGGACACCACTCACCATTGCACATGCTCCCAATATCTTAGAGTTCGTGGTAACTTCTTTACCAAGATTTGCTCATAATACTTAGCCTATATCACTAAGGCTCTGTATTGGTCCATGGATATCATGTTGGGAGGTGCCATCTCTCCTCCTCCCTGTGATGCTACTGGTACACCACTCATAGACTCCGTGGCTATAATCATCGCAAGATCTCTAAATTGGGCTTTATAGGCCTCCCTTTATCTCCTATATCAATCTCTCTCCTGGATGACTCAGTCCCTCTCCTGCTAAAGGGTTTGGGAATCCTATCGCAAAATATCTCACTCTTGATGAGTGGAATCCCTCTCGGTGCTCACCCAAGATAACTCTGCATGTAGATGCACCATCTCTGCACTCTCTCCTTGATCACCATCTCCATCTCCTCCTCCTCATCCCCTCTCTCTCTCTGGCTACCCTAGCCACCCAAGTAGCAGTATTCCACTTAGAAAACCATGCTCCAACCCCTACATCATCATCCTCATCCCATGACACTGGTGCCTCCTCGATCAAGTCTGCCATGTCAAGACTAGGAAAATATATATCTATCTCCTCATGCCTATAGGATATGGGATCCCTGAGTATTGTCTGAATGACCCCAAACTACCATTAGACCTTATATAACTATATGGCCTTAATCATTTTGGCTCTATGAACCTGTACCCACCTTGTCCTCCTCATACCAATTAACTTTGCATATGATCTCGACCAGGTAGAAAAATATCTATAAGGACCCCATCTAATATGTTCTCCCTCGAGTTCTACAAACCTGTCGATGTACTAGTTGACATCTCTAGCTCCTCTATCTCCATGAGCCTGGTCGGCTTGCCATCTCAAGAATCCCACTGTAAGCTCTATATCATCCCCTATGACCCATGGTAGCCCTGGTGACCTGATGACTACAATGTGCTCATAGGCCCAACAGTGTAGGAGGAAGCCTACATCCAGCCATGTCCTCCTCCCAGCTTTGTACATCGATAACTCATAATATACCTATGCTAGTAGTTTGGTACCAAATAAGAACATTTTTCAATGATCAACTATGTCTGCTAGCACACCTCCTAATTCCAATGGAAATTGGGCTCCCACTGAGTCTGATAGCAGATAACAATAAATGGACATCATTAACAAATAAATCAATTTATTACGTGCATCCCCATAATCATACGTCATATCATAAGAGAATTCCCCCGATGTAAATGTAATGTGGGGTGCATCAGCTCCAAAAAACCATGTCAACATTGTGAATATGCTATCCAATGTGATCAGAACTATTTTCTCCCCCTGTATCAGAAGTCTAAGGATGTAATACACATCCTCCAGGGTGATCGTCATCTCACCTGTCCTAAACAATAAGGTGCATGTTTGCATATCCCACATCTCAACTACTGCAATCATGAAACCCACATCTCATGGTATCCTTTGATAGTGTCTAAAACCTCCTAACCCCACTGCCCCTAAGTGATCCCACTTAGCATCGGCTATGTCCCCTCTTACCTAGTCATATAATGCTGGGACTCAGATTCTCAAATATAAGGTCTCTCTAGCCTGTATCCATCCAAACAACAAGAAAACATCAGATTCATGACCATTATTTGCATCATATTATTCTTTTAAATATCAAAATTTTCATCTTGTATTTGCTCGACACCGACCAAGGTCAGCTTGATGTGCCTAGTGCTCGATCAACATCTTTTAGGGCTAGGTCGACAATGACCCTATCTAGTCACCGCCGACCACCCTCGGTACCAATCCAAATTTCTAAAAAATAATGCAAAATAATAATAATAATAATAATAATTAAAAAAAAGTTAGGGTTTTCATTACTCACCATCATGTGAACTCTCTGGCATTTCTTGGCTGCTCCTCTGACCTCCATCTCTCTCCAAATCGTGATATCCTTTTATAGATTTGAGCTCTCAAATAGACACTCATAGGTGTGAAAATGAGCTTTCTTGGCTGACTTTCAAGATTATATAGCCACTAACCTAAGTTAGCATCGACCCCCTTGGGTTGGCGTCGATCTTCTTTAGATGCCATCCACTCACTTTGGGTGCTGTCGACCTGGCCTCCCCTCATCCATTTTGTTCTCTTTTTTTAGGGCACCATCTCTAGTTTTAAATTCCACATTTATATCTATATTTATTTCCCCTTGGGGCATTTTATATCCTCAATTTTTCGTATTGTGCCTTTTTGGCCATTTTTGTGTCCTTTACCAAGGCACCATTATTTCCATCATCGTCCTTCATGGACATATACCCTCCATCGATTCCTCATGATTGAAGGATTTCACATTATTTTTGCATTAAGTTGCGCATAAGTTTGATGTGTGCCTATGACTCATTGGTCCCCATTGATTGCATCCATATTGAGCGATTTCCCATTAGATTTCCTCCATTTTTTTGTGATTTTTTCTAACTCACAAGCCCATAGGACATTGCCGTCATCTCCCTGAAAACTGTGACCTTTGTTTCCTTCTGATGTGACTCCCAATATCAACGCCATATTTTTTAACCTTTTTTGTTGTAATCCTTCTTGTTTGGGGCATTTTCCCTTACCTTATCATTTTCCTCCCTATTTTCCCACCCACCCTTCTCCATTTATATTGTTAAATCTTGCGATCAATTCCCCTTTTGTGTCATTGATCCCTCATTTGAGGGGGATTTCATCGTCAATACTTCGTCATTATACATCCTACCATACATCTCGCATCTTTTTTCCTCATGGCTTGCCCAACTCATCAAAAAGGGGAAACTGTAGACACCGAAATTAGGTATCGCTACCCTTATCACACGCATTCGCTTCTTTTACCATTATCACCTATCTAGACTCTTTTTATCTTAATTTATATTCTTATTAACATTCCCATATTTCCCATCCATTATCCTATGTATTTTAATTTATTATTATTTTTAATCAATTATCCCCTAACCCTCATCTCATTGACTAATTAATCATAATTATTCCTTATCTCCCTTCTCTATGTTGTTTATCACCCATAAACCCCCTAGTTCCTACGCCCTAAGCTTTTTTCTAGCTTTTATTTAATCCATTTTTATCTCCCACCTATCCATATCACTTTCCTAAGAAACCATAACCCACATAAATGCTTTAAAGTATTTATCCCAATCCACAAAATCCACATCTCTCGAATAAATCATCCTTTTACTTCCCAAATGGACGATTCCCCATAGTTGGAGGTGACTCGCTAGGGCCGCCGTCAACCCTATAAGGCCACATTTACCTCTCCTCCCAAAGTGAGGCATAATCATAATTCTCTTGCATTTTTATGACATGATCTTCAAGCTTGAGATTTTTTGCAGCTGTTGTAGTCTTCTTGTAGTCCCTTGTAGCTTATTTACATCACTTGTCGAGACTTTTAGAGTTCATCTTGATCTTGTATTGGTTTATCCTATCATTACTATTATTTTTTAGTCACTAACGTTTTACAGGTCCAACCACCATCAGAGTTACAAATCCAACTTCTTCTTTCAGTTGTTTTGTTTGTAGGTTGTCCATCAAGCCCATCAACCTTCAACATTGTTTAGCACTGCCTAGGTTGCCGTCACTTATTTCAGGTTGCCATCGACCCAACCTTTTGTTTTCATCCATTATGTCTTCTAAATCCACATCAACCTCCCTCTCTATCTCTGTCACCATATCTAGCACTTAGATGTGTCATTTTGCTTCTTTCTCGGTTCAATTTTATTTTTTCAACCTTCAGTCACCACCAACTGAGCCAAGTCACCATTGACCCATGTCATGTTAGCCATACAATCCATCAAAATCCTTATCTTCTTGCATCCTTTTGTTTCCTGTCTCATGTTTTCCTATGCAGGTGTCTGTTAGTGTCTTCAGGCCTTTGTGATCATCTTATCTGCACTCATATCCTTCTAGATCTACATTTTCAGCTTGTTGTCCAAATCCTTCTACTCAGGTTGTCATCGACCTGCCCTCTGTAGTCTGGGTCATTGTTGACCCTGCCAAGTAAGCTTGTTTTGTGTTGATTTAGATCAGATTTGCACTTTTTATCCATTTTTTGTAATTTCCATATTCTGTTTAGCTTTAATTTGTGCATGTTATTCAGTCCTTTATTATTGATTTTATCATCTTTTATTAAATACGGGGGTTGACATCCACATAAGGAAGTTAACACTTCTTAGAACTGACTTCATCAGGCAACCCCCTCATCTACCATCTAATCCATTTTCCTCTTAGTTACCTTTTTTGTGCAGGTTCATCAAATTTGCAGCAAGGAAATCTACTTTGCACCTGTCATTTCATCACTATCTTCTTCCAAGGTGACTTAAACCCTTACATCTTTGAGGTTGTTTGATTTTCTTTAGTATCTATTTCACTAATCTAAATAGGAAAGAGAAAATTTTGTCAACAGTGGGGTCAAGATCATACCATACGATTTTGATGAAAGTGTATGGTTTTGACCCTGTGATGATTTTAACAAAAAATTATGTATGATTATATTTCTAGGTGCTTGTACCCTATCTATTCCTGTATCTACCCCCAAAATTATATATGTATCTACCAAAAATGTAGAGTAAAACTGGATAGATTCCCCCTCTTTTGAGGCATGTGTAAAAACCATGTTGAGCACGTGGCTCGAAAGAAATAAATGTGTAATATTGAAAGATATTTCTGAGGCATTGTGTAGAGTGATAAAAAGAGGTGAGGTACACCTTTAACTCTAGTTCATATATCGGGATATGGATAGTTGACCTGTGGCTAACATAATCTCTTATCATGTCTTATCATAATTATTTATGTTGTCATATTCCTAGTGGATTAGCCTTAGGGATTTGTATATTATAGTAGGGTATATATACAAGTTAGAGAGTAGGATATTATATCATATTGAGCACTTAAGTCTTATTGTATGGTTTGGAGGTTGCCTCATTGAAGTGGCTAAGTCATTATACTTGCATATTCAGACTATTTCTCTATATTTTGGTATTCTTTAGTGTTCTATTGTTATTGATAATCGAATCTATCTAATTAATTTCATTACAAGTGGTATCAGAGCTTGATCTCGGCCAAAAATGCGTCAAAACCATAATTGTGAAGGTTTGACTATATCTCAAAAACAATAGTGATTTTTTCTACAATATTGGTGTTGCGAAATCAATCAAGTAAGATCCTCTCCAATTTTAAATATTTTTTTATTTTTGTTCAAAAGTTATATAAGTTTTAGGGTTTTTCATAAATTCACTATCTAGGATGTAATTTCATAAATCTTTCTAACTTTCTTATATTTTCAGAAATATTGCCAAAAAATATCTATGGTTTTTTCTCTAAGTTTCTCTTTATTTGACTAATAACCTTAGAAAAATCCCAAGCCCTAAATGTCTACCCTAACCTTGGTATCCCAAGAAACAAAACCTACATCATGACATAGAAATTAACTAGAGGCTAAGGGAAGGGTCAAACTCCTAGTAAAGAAGGTTTGGATTTTGAATCTTCAACTTCGGGGGAATTAGAGGTAGTCTCAAAACTTGAGGACATGTTGAAAAACTAGATGAACAATGTGCAGGAAGAGTTTGATCATAGTTTGAATGCAATGAAGGGTGAAGTGATGTCAAAATGGGAAAAAGGATATAAAATAGTGAAGGGTGGCATAAAAATGAAATTTGATTAATTAAAAATGAGATTCTATAGCTAAGCTCATGCCTGAAGTCTAGCAATAATTTCCATTCAAGTTACATGGGGTCCTCAAGTAATGAACACTTCGATTCAAACCACACCAACTAGGATGGATCCTCTACACACAACATTGGATCATCTAACCAATGATGTAGCATTATTCCTAAAGTGGAGATGCATAAGTTCAATGTGAATGATCCGATCACTTGGATTAACCAAATGGAGAATTTATTGGATTAACCAAATGGACAAAATGTGCTAATGACATCATTGTACTTGGAACCAAAAAAATTCATTTGGTATAGATGGATGTGTGAGAAAAAGAAAAAGAAGGGTCTCTCTATTTATTAGTTAATGTTCATTGATGAGCTCTTAACACACTATAGTAATAGTGTTAGAGAGAACTATTTTAGCCATATCACCAAGCTACGACATACAATTTTAGTCAAGGATTACATCCATCAGTTCCAAAATCTATCCTTATGAGTGAATGACATCTCATAGGATCATCTAAATGATCTCTTCTTGGGTGGACTCAAGGATAACATCCAATGTGATGTTTTCCTTCTTAATCTAGATTTGGTATCAGAATCCATGATCATTGCTTGACATGTGGAGGAAAGAGATACGGTAAAATGAAGGAGCTTCACTAATCACAAGGAACACATGTATCTAACACCATATTTTCACCAAATGACATGATTGACTCCTTAAAAAATCAAAGAGAAACAACTAAAATTCCTTTTGTTAAAATTGTGATATCAAATGGACCAAAGGAAAAAAAAATCTTGAGAAGAAGTTATTCTACATTGAGGGTCCTGATGAGGAACAAGATGAGGAGAAAGTAATGGATGCAAAGGAAGAGGTTCCTGAGATAGAGGTTAAAGAATCTCAACCAACTATTTCTTTCCTTTCCATTTCTAGAATCAGTACCCCACAAACACTCAAGGTTGTTGTTAGGTTCATGAAGAAGTAAAGTGTGATAATATTAATTGACTCAGGAAGTACTCATAACTTAATCAATCATAATTTGGTCATATGCTTAAATTGTTTCATTTATCCAGCACTAGAATTTTAGGTCATGGTTGCAAATGGAGGTCAAGTTAGTTTTTCAATAAAATGAAATAAGTTTAAGTTATATATGGGTGATTAAGCTAAATGTGAATTTATATGTCTAATTGGATTGCTATTGTAGCACTAAATAAATAAATAATTAAATACATAAATTAAGCCAAATAAGCTAAGCAAGAAAGTATGAAGCCCTAAGTGCAAAGAAGAGGTAAAATGAATTAGCCGTTTCGCAAAGATTGCAAAGGTGCACATAGCTGGAAAAATGGAAAATCCGAAGCATTGAATGTTGAAAAAAAGCTTGATAAAATGCAGAGATGGAGGAATATGCTGAACAAGGGTGCTTGGAGAGGGACAGGGGCGCCTGTGGGTGCCCTAGGCCAATTTTTAGGTGCATGTGTATGTAGAAATGCTCAGAAAACCTCATCTAATTGGTTGTTAGTCATTCAATGTTGTTCTCCTTTGGTCACTATGAGGTTGCACAATGATCGTTGAGGTCACTGGAAACTTGCAATGAAACAATTACCTGTAAAACCCTAAAATAGTCATCAAATCCTACAAAATAATGATGCAAAATGAGGGGTCAGACTATCATCAGCTATCATAATGGTGATCTTATGACTGAGCACTAAACTACATCTAAGACCCAATGTAGTTCTCTATGTGTGTGTGTGTGGAATCGTGCCCCAGGTGGCTCTCGTGCATGTCACACTTGATAACGAGCAAGTAAGCTAGATGTAAAGAAATGTAATATATGTGTGCATAGAATAGAATGAAATTCCCTCCTATGAAGTGCATGCAGAATAACCAACCCTTTTGTCACTTGTATTGTGCTAGATGGATGTAATGGAGCTCTTAGATGCTTGATGGATTAAACCTTAGGTGGCGATAGCTAATGCTTAGTTCTTGGTCCCTTATTATGATCACAAAACTTTATATTTATATGATTCCTTTGCTTGAATTTTGTAATTAACCCTGAAAAGTCCAACTACGAAAAATATAAGATGCTTAAATGGCTATAAAGGACCCAAAATATGTGAACAAAGTATACTAAGGTCATGGGCGCCTAGAAGGGCACAAGGGTTCCTGACGCTGGTGTCCTAACTGGGTGCTGGTGTCCAAGATGATAAATTCTAGGGTGTAAAAAGACAGATTGAGTTAGTAAGGGTGCAAGACTAAAAGTGGCAACATAGAGCAAAGAAAGGTGGCCAAAGACATGGGTTAATTAGTAATTCTCTTACTTAGGAATCATATGAATAGTAGTATGTAATCATGACTAGATAATTACCCAAAGTGTGTGATTTTTTGTCTACATTTTTCCCCACTTTATGTTGTTGAGAGAAAAATTGATAACATAAAGTAGATGAGATACATACCTGATAGCCATTTAGATCAATGATGAAAGTGTGCCAAGGGACAAAACAAAGCGTGGAGTGATAAATGTGTGAAACGTGGATGCTAAGGAGGAATAAGTGTAAAAGGTAATGATGAAAATTACCCTAGGGCAGAAACATATGTGTAGATGTCACGATGTGCATTTTGTTGATGTCAATGTTTGTTGTGTGTGGTGTTAAATGATGTTGACTACCGCTTCCCATACAGATGGATGTGTAAAAGAGAATAAAAAATATGTAGTCAAATAGGAATGTATATGTGTAAAAAGTATGTAAAATGAAAAATGTGAAAAAATAACATGTGCACCTAATCCTTGATGAGGAAAGAATGTAGAAAGGATATTTTAGATGTTATTGATGACCAATTTTTTTGGGAAATCTCACGCCAATTGTGTCGGCTATGAGTTTTTTGGGCAATCTCACACCAATGATATGGAAGAAGTGTAGGGAGAAAATTTTGGTGTTATCCTCTAACCTTTAACTGATTCCTACAATGTAGAACACCATTACAGATGGTGTGTAACAATTCAAACAATTTGATCTAACGTGAAAGTAAAAAGTGTTGTGTAGTGCATGCATGTCGAGTGTTAAGGAGTGCGTGTCTTGTAAAAGCCATTGTGTGGAGTTCTGTAGACTTTGTTGAACTACCAAATGATGTGTAGCTACCCCCTAGAAACAGGCATATAGGAAGGGTCATGGGTACCCATGCACTACTATCATGGTTTTGGTGCAAATGTCTTTGCTATGCTAAGGACCCAAGTTTGATTCTAAGCCATGTCTTATATTGACAACTGTGTTGTGCTTAACTATGTCTGTATAATGATGTATATGGTTTATTGATTCACCCAAATGATGCCCCCCTCATTTGGGGTGCATATGATATCTTTGAAAAAGTATGCGACCCAAAGGAGGACCGAATGTCATGCTGAAATTGTGCTCTACAGGGGGGAGTGTGCTTGGTAGAAACCAACACACACGGAAAACAAGTTGTGTTTCACATAGAATTTTTGTTCCAGAATAGAGTTATTTCTATATTTTCATTCTCTTGAGAAACAGATAAGGGTTAGGGCTAGGAGGAATACCTGTTGATTGTTGGGAAGGTGTGCGCATATCGTAGAGAGATTAGACCGATTGTGAAGAGCTCCTTTTTGTCTGGGAAGGACTACCTGTAAATAAGAATGCAAGACCACTTGATTTTTGTTAAACAATAAGTGAGGGAATTGCCTTGGGCCTAGGAAATATTAGACTTCCTTTCGAAGGTGGTCATGTTGTTTGTTTGGTCACTGGTTATTGATATGTTCAGATCAAGTTACAGGGATAGAAAAGGCTGGATATGAGATTGTTTGGAGGTAAATAGGTGAAAGGTTGGTTTTTGGTAAAAACTGTTACTAGTAGGGGATAACCGATTGCGGTTATAAAACTGGTACCGATAGGGGATATGTAACACCCTGAATAGTTGTTACTTTCTCCTGAGCATTCAAGTGTTGATATATGATTTCTCCTGTTTTAGGACATGTTCCTTTGGTTTAGGGAAGTCATGCTTGATATGGATTATATCCTTTCTGCTCTTAAGATCTTGACTGAACCAGAATGTGCTTGGACTCTTTTGTTTCTTTAATTCTGACACTTGAGTTCAATTTTATTTCTAGAAGATTATGGATTTATCCACCTTTATGACTTAGCCTTGGATCAGTTGCATTGATCCAAGGAATTTTTTAAGTTTATTCAGGATGAACAAATTGAATTGACTTTTCAAAGAGTTACAAAGTCTGATTGAGATTTAAATGATCAAATCCCAGAGGTTAACTCTGGCTAATCATGGTAAATAGAATCTTGTTCTAGATATCATAACATCAGGAAATACCTAGACCTTAAGCCAGGTAAGATGTGTATGTTTTATATCTAAAGCTTAAATTATTTGATGCCAAACGAAATATGATACAGGAATGTTTTATCCTGTTTTGAACTCAAATACTGATTATTCCTATTAAGGGGACTTGGACTAGAATCAGTAAGGTTAATAGTTTTAACCTAAACTATAACCTAATGTTACAAGATTAATTAATCTAACCTAGACCTAAAGATTTGAGCTTAATACTCCTAAGGGTTAACTAAACCTAGCACTAAGGAGGGTGACTAATGTTATATCCTATGGAAATGAGACTAATGTCATATCCTATGATCTACCCTAAGTCACCTACCTATCCTAACTAATGCTAAAAAGGGTCCCCTAAGGAGGGTTGTGAGCCATGGGCGGTGGTTTCCGAGGCATTTAAGAAGGGATAAGGATGAAGGACATGGAGTGCTACCGAGTTTAGCGGTGGGTAAAATTGCTAATAAAGTCTTACGTGGTGGTATCTCTAAGGATGGGAATGTTTGTTTATTTTGTTTTGGCAATCAGCAACTTTGGCAGTCAGTGGCAATGGAAAATATGTGGGAGAATAAAAATAAATGCATTTAATGAGCATCAGGCCTCGAGCGTAGATTTCTTGGGAAGGCATGCAAGCAGAATTTTGCTTGGTTGTTTTGTTTTCCATGCATTCCGTTTTTCACTCTACATGAGCACTGGTTCTTCAAACCAGCCATCTACTCTTCATTACATGGCAATTCTGAGAGTTTCAGACTGACTTCTCTGTCAGGGGAAGTATATAAGGCTTGGAGGTGACAATACTGTGTTGTTTAGTTTTTTGTGGAATAAGAAGAGAAGGAGGGAGCGCATGCAGAGGTCTTCTTCGAATTTTTAGCGACACTATCAGGCATGATAGGCCCTAACTTTTAAAAATATTGCTTCCTTTAAATGCTTTCATTAGAACAACTCTGTTAAGATGATTTATGCTCAGACAGCTTGGCTGATAGCAATGTATTGGTTTTCCTTTTTGTTGATTTGGGAATTATGGGTTGTATGTAGATCCTGGATGAAACCTGCTTCTTATTCTTCTTTCCATGCTATGAATTCAATATGGGTTTTGCTTTCTGATGGAAGTGTTTTATATTTTTTTTTATCTGGTTGAGGTATTGGATTTAAAATGTTGCTCCATGATAGACTTTATGCTTGATGATTTCATGTTTGAAAACACCACTGCAATTGATTGTTGTTTTGAATATGGTTGGATTATTTGATTTTTGCTTAGTTGTATGAAATCTAACTACTACTGGACATCTTTAGGAAAGTAGGTAGTTGATTTTGTGGTGGAAATATTATTTCATTATGTAAAATTCAACTGGTTGGGTCACATGAGTTGGAAATAAAGTTGAATTCTAATCCTGTACCTTTATTATAAAGGGGTATGAATGTTCTTATGTATACAAAGTTTTGTGAGCATGGAAGTGTTTGATCAAAATGTTGTTTTTGTGATTTTACATGGATATAGGAAGAGAAAACATATTTGGATAATATCTGTATCTCCTGGCAATTTTGCAGGTTAATCATGGGACCTGCCATAGTGAAAGTTAGGTAATAAGTGTGGTTGAGTTATGGCTGTGTATACCCTGAGATGACTGCGAAGTCTACTTTTTAAAGCTACATTTTACAATGTCGGGAATTCTACTATATAAGTAAAACAACAACTTCAACGTCGTTAAGTTTATGTAAGTATAGCTAATGCTTTTCCTTTTTGTAGTGGAGATTTGGGTTGAAATGATCCATATACCACAGAATGATTTATTTATTTTGCACAGTTAAAGCATGAATAATTACTATGATATAAGTAGTATGGATTTTGAGGTATTGTTGAATCTGCATTTAGAATTTATTATTGACTCTATACATGCATTTCTAGTTTAGTATCTTGAAATGATATAACAACTTAACTATGTAACGGTAGAAATAATTTAGTTTTGATCTCTTAATAATAAATAGATAATGGGAAGATTATCCTAACTCTTAGACCAAATGGTTCAAGAAAGGAAGGAAATGTAGACTGTTTGCTTTAAAGCAGGATTGTGGTCTGAGATTAGATTGCTTTTAATGTTTATGTAAAGGAAACGTTATTGGCATTTGTTTAAATGCATAGTTGTAAGATAGCAATGGTCTATTGGAAAATCTGAAGGTTATTCTATTTGATTTGAGCCTGAGGCTAAACATACATATTCCTTTACTTGCCTTCTTTTTCCTGATGGGGTTAGAGTATATGTATATTATTTCTTTGAAGTTGTACAGTCCTGAACTCGGTTAAAATAGAGATTAGAATTTCTCTGTTCCTTCCTCTAGGTAATGGAAGATAGTTGCTATAGGATTTCAAAATACGAAGGTACTCTCTCTCTCTCTCTTGAAATTATGAGTGTTCTCTTCTTTAAAATTTCTATAAGAACTCTACAGTATGGGTATGAGATGAATAGACTGTTAAAATTAGGTGGAAAGAGTGGTAAGTGTTGAATCTTAACTAGAAGTCTCCTTTCCTTCTTTTTAGCAGTATTATTACCCTGATTGAGAATTTCAGTTATTATCTACTTGTATAAAAGTAGCCCTGTAGTAAAAGTTTTGTATACTTATCAATGTTTATGAATTGATATGAAAGAGTTAGAGGAAATCCGTTAGATGAACTTGCTTGAGGTAGTAATCTGTCCTTTGCTTGAATTATTTATATGCAAATCTATTGGTTACATACCTTGAAAAGGTTTCATTCTTTTGATTAGAGTGATTATAACATGATTGATACTGTTCTTGGTTTTCGAATGGCTAGGTACTTAAGATTCACATCGTTTCTTCTTATTTTCTTGTATAAGATGAATCATTTGAAAAAGATTCAAGTTGAAATAGTAACTATAATATGAGTTATGTTATAAAGTCATATTAGAATGGTAGAAAGAAAATTAGTGTGATTCATGATTATGGATTTGATGAAATTGATTTCATTTAAACAGGTTGTTTAATGGAAACAATTGGTGGAATGCAATTGTTTTAATAATTAGTGCTTATCATGCTCAGTTCACTGAACTAACCCGTGCTAGCAATTTTTTGCAGATGGTCATCGTAAGTGGTAAAGGCATGTAGATCTGATATGATGCACAGATTGTTTAATCTGGTTTTTATGATGAATTCTGACATGATTTCTCTAATTGTACTATAAGAAGAAAGTTACTCTTTTGTTGGTGATTATTGTATTAAAATATGTCGAAGTGCATAGGTTGTAATTGTATAGGCTTGGAAATAAATGAAATGGGGACATATTACTTACGTGGCTGTGTTCTTATTTGTTGAATTGATCTTCTCTTGTCTGTATGAATGAGAGTGCATTCTTATTATTATATGCAATGGGGTCTAGATGGATTCCCTAAATAAGCCTTGTAAAATTATGTGGCTGAATACTACATGTTCTGGTTAGTAATTCTTATATATTATGAATATGGCTAAATTGGAAATTAGACCACTGCATTTTTAGGGAAGTTGAGGTTGAACTATGCCCTAACATGTAGCTATAACATGAAGAGTATTCTATTACTCCCTATTAATGTTCTAATTCAAAGCAATGTAATTGATGGCTATAAATCACCATGTCTTAATGGTAATAAGTCTGATATATTTCAGTCTTTGAGGTTGATACGAACCCTTACGGGTTTAGTTACCTTCCTTATGGGAAAACTTAGGGTTGTTGTCCTATTATGAGGAAACAAGGTTATTAGGAACCAATTGGCATCTTGACGCAATATTTAAACTTATTAAAACTTTTCTCTGCGAAACTGAACCTAATTATGTAAGGTAACTCAAAAGTGTGGGACCCAGGGTTGGGGAAAGGCTACCTAGTTAGGAGGGCCTATAAACCAAGTATAACTCAACATAAGTAACTTCTTGGAGGTATGTACATCTTTCCGAGGCTGTTTCATAGGATGTTGACACATGTTAACTTCAGGGTTGTACCTTTGAGAAGATTAGGATCTTCTCGAGGATACAACAATGTAGATGACATATGGAAATACCCTTCTACTTTGATCGTTAAGATTTACACCTAAAACTTGATCAAGACTTCCCTTCGGGACTGGTTAAGATCATAGATAGATTATGAGGCAGCCCTCTGAGACTCGGGATAGCCTGACACACGGGGTGAACTTTGGTTAACCCAATATGTCAGCTTACTCCTAGTCTTCAAGGGCATCCTTATAACGTGAATTATGATATTATCCAGATTCAGAGTGAAAACTTGGGACAAGGAGACTAACAGAAGTCAATATAAGACATTCTATATAACATGGGAGTGGGGTGAAGGATGTATTCTGGATTGACGAGTATGCCATCAAGGAATAAGTAACATGAACAGTATGTTTCAAATCTTTTGCCAAAGTATCGCAAGCTACTGATTGCGTTGTCCTTTGTCACCTAGGCTAAGGGATGTGATGCCGATGAATAATGGTAACAATTATTCAGATAGGGTCCTTGGACAGAGCACTTAGAATCTCAGATTAGAGAAGAAAACCAAAAGAGTGAAGTGTTCTGATGAAAACACCAACTCTAAGATACACATGAATAGATCGGTAGTTCACCGAGTCATGCAATGAATAGATCGGTCGGTACACCGAGTCATTACAGCTGTATATGGTTATCTATTATATGAATGATTGTTATGATATGTGTGTTCTAAATTATGTATTTAGAACTAGAAAACACAAATCAATATATATATATATCTTGTTCTAATGTATTAAAAAGTGGTTATTACAGGATAACCAATATCGGTAGGGGCAATGATTTAGGGGCTTTTAAATGGAGGTTGGTTGTAAGGTGGTTATGGGGTTTATAAGGTTGGTAGATGGTTGAGAGGAGTAGTAGGGTGATAGAGAAGAATCAGAGAGTGAGAAAGTTGTCTTTGGGGAAATATAGAGATAGATGAATGAAGATTAGGGTGCAGGGTGCTTCTGGGTGGTAGATCTAGGAGAGATCTTATAATCATTGTGAATCAAAAGTTCACAAAGTAGTTTCTAGAAGCATACAAGGTAATCAAAGAGACTACTTACTAATTTCTGATGTGGATGCAGGTCCAAAGAATGCAGTGGAAAAGGAAAGGCTCAGTTGGGCAATCAGAAGTGAGCTAATGAAGCTATCCTATGACTCTCCCAATGTTTGGATGAGTGTGACAGTGATCTAGTTGCTCAGTTACAGTCTTGGGCTCAATACTCCTCTCTGCAACCTCTTCTGTCTCTCTCACTTGTACCTCTCTTGCAAATGAATTCAGATCCTTTTTGTTTTGGTTGGGGGAGGTCATTTACAGGGAACTGATGGTGGTTACCTAACCGACACCAATCGCGTAGGGACCGATGTCGGTTAGGTCAAAGTTGGCTATTTTTAGTAAAATAGCCAACTTTCCCTCCTTTTCTCCCGAGGGGTCAGTTGTGGGCTTGGTCAAGTCATTATTAGGTTTGTTTTGGTGTGGGTGAGGGGTGATGAGTCATGGGTGTGGGTCTGGACCAAGTTATAGGTCTTAATTAGGTTAGTTTAGGGTTAGGGCTAGGTCATGGTGAGGTGGCGAGGTGAGGTGGCAGGGTTGGAGATGTGGATTTATTAATTATAAGGTAATTAATAAATAATTAAGTGTGTAAGGTTTAGGTGGTGAGGTAGGGTTAGGTTGCGAGATGAGATGCGAGGCACAGGGCGTCGTAAGACCCAAATTTGGTGTCTACATTTGCCCCTTGTTGTCGTGTAGCTTGTCTTGTAAAGCTGCACTGACAATAATAAGAAGTGGTTGCCCCAGTTAAGGGTATAGGTAATCCCCCTCAAATCTATCACAGATTGAGGCGACGTGAAATCAGGGATAGGGTTGATAAAGGGTGAATGATGATGAGATGATGGTAAGATGGTGGGGTAAGTTCAAGGAAGCAGACACATGTTGAAATGCAGTAGTGTGACTAGGGTACACGATTTGAAGAGAAAACAAGCAATTCATAGGCAAAGGTCGATAGTTTATCCAAACAAGGTTGATATAATCCTGGTATCCAAGGCATAGGAAGTAGCTCCAGGGGATATAATGGGTAAGGTACCGGAACATTTAGGCATGTTCGGCAGTACCAAATGGTTGGTTTGGTTGAGATAAACGTCATGGTCTCGGTCTAGGAAAAGCTGGTCGGCTGATCAATTCAAGTATCCTAGTCATGCTAAAACACGAACAAGTGAGCTCGATTGAACAAACAGCTACATGATGGGTGGATAGAATCGTAATTTGTGGGCCTCGGTCGAGGTACTTAATTGGTGCGGCCTTGGGTCGGGCCGATTGGTTGGGTGTGCGATCGCCGTTGGGTCAAGGCCGATTGGGTTGCCTTGGGTGGCCTTGGGTCCTTGGGTCGGGCCGATTGGTTGGCCTTGGGTCGGCCTTGGTTGTTACGGCCTTGGGTCCAATTGATTGGTTGCGGCCTTGGGTCAGGCCGATTGGTTGGTTGCGGCCTTGGGTCAGGCCGATTGGTTGGTTGCGGCCTTGGGTCGGGCCGATTGGTTGGTTGCGGCCTTGGGTCGGGCCGATTGGTTGGTTGCGGCCTTGGGTCGGGCCGATTGGTTGGTTGCGGCCTTGGGTCAGGCCAATTGATTGGTTGCGGCCTTAGGTCGGGCCGATGAATTCAAAATAAGGCTATTTAACAAAGCCAGGGGTAGGTGATGTGGTGAAAAATGGAGATTGGTGGATAAGGGCAAGAAGCCTTGGGTCAGGTGATTGGTGTTATCAATATAAATACGTGAAAATATTTATATTTTTAAGGAAAACACAACACATGATAGGTTATGGTAGGGGATGGTCGAGCTAACCTTGGGAGACCCCATGTCTCCTAAGTGCTGCCTACATAGCCCATTACACAAAGCAAGGAGGGGCCTCAGACCCTCCCTTAGGACCAGGGAGAGGTGAATTCAAGCAATTTGGTTGTGGTTAGGCAATTTGTTGGTTGGTAAAAATATGGAATGGTTGGCTAAAAGACCCCATGTCTCCTAAGTGCTAATAACCCTTGCACAAAGCAAGGAGGGGCCTCAGACCGATGTAGTTCTCCCTTAGGACTAGGGAGAGGTGAATTCAGGCAATTTGGTTGTGGTTAGGCAATTTGTTGGTTGGTAAAAGTTTGATGTTGGTAGGGTAATGTTGTTGGTGTTGGTAAGGTATTGGCGGTGTTGGTGTGGGTATAGGTGAAGCGAGGGTTAGCTTACCCAAGCATAGGAAACCGTGTCCTGATTAAGGTCAACACATAATCCTAGATTCGGGTAAAAGAGGCAAAAGTGTCCCATAGTTGGAAAGAGCTAAACAAACCACGTATTATCGTAGGATGAGCTTGAATCCCTAGGTACCTTGCATAGGCGAGAAGTCGATAGGTGAAAAGAGTTGTATAATCACAATATATCGGATATACGTCACGTCCCTTGAGTTTTGTTGTTTTGAAGAATGGTGAGGTGAGGTGGATGGTATAGCTGGGGCGCAGAGAACTTGTTATAAGGTGATTATTCTGACGAAAGAGAACCAAACCTAAATAGACAAGTCCATGACTCAAAAGTGCTTTTGAATACTGCTTTTATTTTTCTGGATATAGACTGATCGATGCGGGAAGTCTATATGGGATATGCATTTTGTTGTTCTTGAGGTCTTCACGAAGCTGATCAATGCGAGAAGCTTCTGATAGAGGCTGACTTTGTATAGCTGTCCTTCAAGGGAGCAGTCTAGTCTACTTATAGTAGCAGATGCGGCTTTTTGCACATAGCTGTCCTTCGAGGGAGCAGTCTAGTTTATAGCTTAGAGGTCTAGATGTCCGTTTGGCATGAAGCATCTAGTTTTGCAGGAAGTTTGACTCAAGAATATCCCAGAATTGTATAATTGAGAACTTGTTATTTTGATACTTTTAAGTCATGGACCAGACTAAAAAGGGGAAGGCATCTTTAAGAGGAGGTGATGATCAAACCACGTGAGTTTGATTCTACTTTGAGATGCACGAAACAAGGTGTATGAGGTGGTAAATGAGCTCAAGGGACGAGCGCAAGGTAGATAAGAAGTGATGTAACACTAAATTCAATAGTAGAATGGTCGGAGATGCAAGGCATTAAGGGGTTCAGGCTCAGGTTTACCATTAAGTGAAGCTAAATGATAAGTACCTGATCCGTAAGTGTGAGTGATAATGTAAGGCCCAATCCAATTAGGAGCAAATTTTCCACATTTGCTCTTTTCTAGTTTGGTTACATGTTGATTCTCTTTGAGGACAAGATCACCAATCTTAAAGGTACGCTCATGAATTCACTTATCATAAGCACGCTTGATGCGCTTTTGATAAATTTGAAGGTGGTCAAGAGCTGTAAGATGACGCTCGTCAAGAAGCTCCAATTGGGCTAACCGCTCTTGGCGGAAGTCATCATTGGTGAGAATATCCTGGAGAGATATTATGAGGGAAGGGATTTGTATTTTGAGAGGCAAGACAGCCTCGGTACCATACACCAAAGAGAATGGTGTGGCATTAGTGGAAGTATGAATGCTGGTATGATAAGCCCAAAGGGCAAAGGGGATGTGATCATGCCAATTTTTCCCAGAATCGTTAATGACTTTCGTGAGAATTTTGGTTAAGGTTTTGTTAGAAGATTCAGCCTGACCATTTGCTTATGGATAGTAGGGTGACTTTTGAACCAAAGTTGTCACAAAGGGCTCGTAACATCTTATTTTTGAAAGATTTGATTATCGGTTATCAGGTGAGAGTAGATTCAAAAATTAGGATTTCCGGTCTATCGACTCCATGGGTGAAGATGGAAAAATGGGCATGAATGGTTCGGAAGGGGTGACTTCGTCATCTTCCTAGATACAATTGACATGAGGTTTCTTCACAGAAAATCCAAGACCACTACGATCTTTGTGTTTGCGTGTAGTCATGGGAATGATCATATGTCGGCCTTGTTCATAAAGACCGAAACCAAAACCTTTCCAAGCACAGCGAGTCAGGAAGGTGAGGGCGAAACGATGGTTGGTTAGATATTGAAAATTAGATTGGAAGGGAACCACACCAAGGGGAGGTTCAGGGGTGACAGAGGATGCGTTGACACCCCCATATGTTAGGTTGGTGTGGCAATTAGGTGGTCCGTAGGAGATCACCTCCCCCACACGACGGTCGTAGGTAGGATGCGCATGTAACTGTCCATACTCTTGTGGGGTATGGAAGGTGCTAACATTGTATAGGTGGTACTCCCCCAGCGTAAGGTGTTGAAAAACACCTACCAAGGGATCTGAGGTTGGGATGTTGTCCGCGGGAAGGAAGAGGTATTCGCATCGGTGGTTTCATTGGTCGAAGGTGTGGGTGCGGCTAAGGTGGATGGTTGAGGCATGGTTGAAGTAGATGGTTGGGTCGGATCAATGGGTGCCTTGACTGGTACAAGCACATCATTAGGGTGGTATAACATATTGCAGGTTTTGAAGGGGGAAGCGTCAGCTGTGACGGTGTATGACTTCCCCTCATACTCAAATTTTATGCATCTATGTAAGGTGGAGGGAACGCATCCCATAGCCCGGATCCAAGGGCGGCCTAACAACATGTTGTATTGGAACTCTCCCTCAAGGACATAGAAGAGTTCGGGCAAGGTACGTGGCCCTACACGAATGTTAAGGATCACGGTGCCTAGGGTAGAAGTAATAGCATCGTTGAATGAACGCAACATGGTGGGGTTGGCACACATGCAGCTAGGAGGGATATTCATCTGTTGGAAGGCTTTGGAAGAGATGATGTTTAGGCTAGCGCCCCCGTCGATCATAACATGATGTACCCGGATGTCCTGGATGTAAGCCGAGATGAAAAGAGCGGGGTCAGGATCTTCTGCACCAAAGACGACAATTTCTTCTTCAGAAAAACTGACAGCAGCGGCTTGTTGTACAGGGACAGAGGTGGTTGTGGAGGTAGGTTGTTTGGTGAGAGAAGCGACGTGGTTGGGTGTTAAGATGGAGGTGACGGGTAGGGTTTCATTAGGTAGGACCTCTATCCCTTGGAGGATCTCAATTAGAGCTTGTCGATGAGATTCAGATGTTTGAATGAGATCATAGAGTGTCATTTTTATAGGAGATTGGTGAAGTTGTTTGATCATGGTGCGATGGGAAACTCCATCAGAGACTGGATAGGCAGGTCCACGAATAACCACTTTAGGTGGTGGTGCGATCGGGATGGCGGAAGGAGAAAGAGAGGCCGCAGGTGTGCTCTCTTTAGCTTTTCCATTGTTTTTCTGACCTCGAGTAGCAATGCTAATCATGTTGATCTCGTGAATACGAGATGAGGAAGATGGCAGGGATAAGTCATTGTTCTCGAGAGGCGGGGTTGCAATGATGATAGATTTTGGTGAGGCGGGGACAGGTGGTATAGGAGAAGGGATCGAAGCTAAGGGCTTTTCCCTCCGTAAGTTGTCTTTCTTAGATTTTCTATCTGAGATAGGCAACTGGCGAAGGATGGCTTTCAAAGCTTTGCATCCTTCTACATTGTGTCCTGGTGTGCGGTGGTAGGCACAGATTTTAGATTCATCATAACCTATAGGTCGAGGTTTAGATGGATCATAGGGTCTGAGTGGGGGTAGGGAAATGGTCGCATCCCCTACCAACATATCAAGGATCTTGGCGTAAGATCCTTTGAGCGGGTCAAATTCAGATGAAGATGAGGCTATTGATTGAGTGGGTGAGATTATTGATTGTTTTGGTAATGGTTGGGTACGAGTGGTTCGTACGGGTGGTGGTTTAGGCAAGGGATTTTGATGATTGGGTTTAACTAGGCGTGGCTTCTTCTGCAGAAGTCATGTTTAGCTGGTTAGATGATGAGGCCACAGATGACGTGGTGGCAGGAAACAACCACGGGGAAAGAGGAGTGACAACAAACAAGTCCTTCGATGATCGAGTTTGCTTAGGGTTGGTAGGTAGGCAGGATACTTGGGGCGACGGTGTTGAGACACCCGTGGATTTCTGTATGGGTGCAGAAGGTGCAGGTCGTGTTAAAGAAGACGTGGGAGGCATGGTGTATTGAGGCAAGGTGGAGGGGTGAGGCCCCAATATAGAAGGTAGGTGTGACGGTGAGGGTTGAAACTATGCCTGCTGTACCGGTGTGATCGGGGGTGAGGGTTTTAGTTGTGGCAGAGGCATAGATTGGACTCGAGGAGATTGGGTCTGTCTCCTAGGTGGATTGACGGCTTTATTTTTGGATAAATCTAACCATTTAGGTGGGTGCGTCAGGCTGGGTATTGGTGAAGTCCCAAGCGTAGGGGAAGGTTTGGTTAGGTTGATAGAGGTGGATGAGGTATTCGGTAGAGATGAGGGGGGTGAAGGTGAGGACATAGGCATTTTGAGCTTTTGTAAAAACTTCAGGCATATGGTAGAGGTGTCTGGATTAGTCATCTGCATTTGAGTAGAGCATGGTGTACTCAAACGTTCCCATAAGACTCATCTATCTTCTGGGGGATGACAATCTTCACGTGTGGATGGGAATTTTGGTATGGAAGAGAAGTGGGCTGTGATTCCGGTCCACTGTGGGTGTGATACAGGGGGCGAATGAGGCACTGTATCAATGGGTGTTAAGAGGTCAACCGGTCGCTGGAAAGATTTAGGCGATGAAGAACTGATAGGGAGGAGGGCATGTTCTAGAGGATCCATCATGGTTAAGGAGTTTGGTGATGTAGGCTCGAGGGGTTTCTCCTCTAAGGATGACAGAAAAAGTGGCGATCCTTCTTCTTTTGCAGCAAGAGTGGTGGAAGGAGATGTTTGGGAAATAGATAGGTTGGATAACATCCGCTCACAGTCTTGCAGGGATGTGGTGTAAGAAGGCTCTTCTGTGAGAAGAGAACTCTGGGCGGTTGATTCCTTTATGGGTAAAGGAATAGCGGGGCTGTCCTCTTGTCCTGATGAAGGAGAAGGGGGCGAGGACCCCTGCGTTGGTGAAGAGGCTCGATTCAGAATTTCCTCGATGGAAGCCCTTGGTTGGGAGTTGAAAACCGCATGGATCTCATGCACACTCTTCTCCTCGGCTGAGGTTTCTTGGTTTGTGTTACTGTTAGATGAATGGTTTGGAAATGGTTTGTTGAAGATTTTTAAATTTCAATTAGCAGGGGCATTAGGATTATCGAGGGTTATATCCCCTGCATCAACCATTTCCTGCACTATGTTTTTCAACATCTTGCAGTTTTCGTGGTTGTGTCCCTTCACGCGATGGAAGTTACAGAAGTCATTTTCTTTATACCAAGAAGGTATAGCACGGGTGGAATCAAACCCAGAGTGAGGTTTAACAGGAGGCAAGGTGATAGCTCCTGCTTTAAGCAATTTTTCCAAGATCACATCATAAGTTTCTCCCAAGGGAGTGTACTTGATGGGCTCGGCTTTATACTTATAGGTGGATTTCGGCTGGGTATTAGATGGTGCTTGAGATTTGACCGTCACCGCGTGTACGGATCCTTTTGATTTCGAAGCAGCCGATGCATGAGAGTTGGTGGTGTTGGGTTTGTTGGTGGAGTCTTGGGTTCAGAAATTTGAGTTTTTGTTGCGCAACTTCAATTTCTCCTCCTCTAAGGCTCGAATCTCTAGTTTCCGAGCCATAGTAAAGGCCTCATCAAAGGTGTGGAAAGTTTGAATTTGGAGGGTGGGAGAAATGTGTTTAGCGCAGGCCCGCGTAAAGAGTTTGATGAGCTCGGCCTGAGGTAAGGCATAAGTAAGTTGGTTGATGAGGCCCCGCCATCGTCCAACGAAATCTGCGATAGACTCGTCTTCAAATTGTCGGATGGCATAGAGGTCGGTAATGGATACTTTCTTGGCAATATTGATGGAGAAGTGATCCAAGAAAGATTGGGCTAACTGGTTAAAGGAGAAGATTGAGTGCTGGGCTAAAGCACTGTACCACTCCAAGGCAGGTCCTGATAAGGACATGGGGAAGGTACGGAGTAGTAAGGCATCGTCATGAGCAATCAGATAGCAGGCATGTCTAAACGATCGCAAGTGTTGTTGAGGGTCCTCCTTACTACTAAAGCGAGTAAATTTTGGTAATTCCCATTGAGGAGGATATGTATGAAGGGGGACAGAAGGATGAATAGGCTCCCGACAAACTTGCTCGTATGTCAGGGTGTTACGGCTTCCTGAAACAGAAGCCTCAAGATTTTGCATCTTGTCCATCATCTGTTTGATTAAATCATTGGTTGGGTTAGATGATGGTGTTGTCATCGTAAACGGAGGAGGATTGGGCCAAGAGCCGCTACTAGACAATGGTGGGGTTGAATGTTGATAAGGTAACGATGATGAATGTGTTGGGGCGGCCGAATAAGGGTGTCCTATATAAGATGTTGAGGCCACCGGATGAGTCTGCGGAAATGAAAAGGTGGGCGGAGCCTGAGAGGGAAAGCTCGTGTGGATAGATGGTAGAGAGTGAGTTATGAAAGAGGCAATCTGTGGGAGAGATGAGGTAGGGGCAGTGGACAGTAGTGATATGTGGGGCCCCAGATTAACCAAAGGAAGGCCAATTGGTGTAGTATGAACCACCAAAGCCACTGAGCTGGGAGACGGGGCTAAGGATGAAGACGGTGAGGTGGAGTTATTAGGTGGGGAAGGGGCTAAGTGAGCAGCTATACTAATAGGCATACCAAAGAGGAGCTGACCGTCGGGTGTACGGTCAGGGGTATGAGACAAATAATACTGTACGGTGCTAGGATTAGCATCCAAAAATTTGGCAAAGTCTGGATCTCCTACAGGGATCTTGGGAAAAGCACTGGTGTCCGTAGGATTCCCCATAGGATGCAAAGGGGGTGACTCAGGAAAAGACACGGAACAAGCATGTGAAACCATGGCTGCAGCTTGTTTCCAGGTGATAACAACCATGGACAAGAGGATACAATAGGGAATTAGTCAATCAGGAATAGAAACAACAACAAAATGTTGGAATTGGTAGGTTGCTGGTTTGTCAGGAACTGTGAAACACAGTAACCGATATCGGTCTGGTAACCGATGTCGGTCAGACGGTAGCCGGCGTCGGTCAGTGTAACCGATGTCGGTAGAAGAGGACCGGTGTCGGTCACTGTGAAGGCAAAGAGAGAATGTAAGAGGCTGCTAGTTTGGGGATAACAAGGCTTAGTATACCCACCAAACTGTCTGAAGTGATCACTGAGACAGGGTATAACAGAGAAACAGAACTGAAAGAAAAAAAAAAACAAGCAAGATACACAAGCAAATCAAGAGACTAACCCTAGGATTAGTTTTAATCACTTTGGGCTTATGCCTTAGACGCAAGATGATGTCAATCCTAAACAAAAGACCTAAGGGAGATGTCAAGTTTGTTTTGGCTTGTAAGGCTACCTCAATCGGGCGGAGGAATACCGCGGGAAGGGGGGATGTTTGAGATGTTGTGTAGATTATGATGTGATTTGGTATGTGTTGTGCAGTGAGAGTAAGATTAATTTCTCGTCAATACCATGGATATCACCCCCACGTGTACGACCTGTTACTTAATCTACGTTCACTAGAATTAAAAACAGCAAGCAAGAATGTGATGCACGTGTTTTAAACCCAAATCGAAAATGATATTCGATGAAGCAAAGAAAGAGAAGAGGTTAAGAAGATGACTTTCACTAATGCAAAGATGCGAAAGAAAGACAAGTTCTTTTACCAAAATGACAAAATATTTTGTGAATATTTAGAAGAAAGAAACAGCAAGTGTGCTCCCTATATGAAAACAAGCAAGAAAGAAAGAAACCCGAGAAGGGTCCCACCGGGCGTGCCAAAATGTTTCACACAGAATTTTGTTCCAGAATAGAGTTATTTCTATCTTTTCATTCTCTTGAGAAACAGATAAGGGTTAGGGCTAGGAGGAATACCTGTTGAGTGTTGGGAAGGTGTGCGCGTACCATAGAGAGATCAGACCGATTGTGAAGAGCTCCTTTTTGTCTGGGAAGGACTACCTATAAATAAGAATGCAAGACCACCAGATTTTCGTTAAACAATAAGTGAGGGAACTGCCTTGGGCCCAGGAAATATTAGACTTCCTTTCGAAGGTGGTCAGTTCCCTTTTAATACAAATTAATGCAAATGATAATAAAGAAGCTATTGCGAAATCACGATTTAGGTACCTCGTTACTAAAAGCAATAGAGACTAAACTACCAATAATAAAATGTCATGTTGTTTGTTTGGTCACTGGTTATTGATACGTTCAGATCAAGTTACAGGGATAGACAAGGCTGGATATGAGATTGTTTGGAGGTAAATAGGTGAAAGGTTGGTTTTTGGTATAAGTCACAGTGACCGATGCCGGTCACTGGATAACCGACCGCGGTTATAAAACCGGTATACCGGTAGGGGATAACCGATATCGGTAGGGGCAGTGATTTAGGGGCTTTTAAATGGAGGTTGGTTGTAAGGTGGTTATGGGGTTTAGAAGGTTGGTAGATGGTTGAGGGGAGTAGTAGGGTGATAGAGAAGACTCAGAGAGTGAGAAAGCTGTCTTTGGGGCAATATAGAGATGGATGAATGAAGGTTAGGTGTAGGGTGCTGCCAGGTGGTAGATCCAGGAGTGAGCTTATAATCACTATGAATCAAAAGTTCACAAAGTAGTGTCTAGAAGCATACAAGGTAATAAAAGAGACTACTTACTAGTTTCTGATGCGGATGCAGGTCCAAGGAATGCAGTGGCGAAGGAAAGGCTCAGTTGGGATGATCCGGCAATCGGAAGTGAGCTGATGAAGCTATCCTCTGACTCTCCCAATGTTTGGATGAGTGTGACCATGATCTAGTTGCTCAGTTACAGTCTTGGGCTCAATACTCCTCTCTGCAACCTCTTCTCTCTCTCTCACTTGTCTCTCTCTTGCAAATGAATTTGGATCCTTTTGTTTTGGTTGGGGGAGGTCATTTATAGGGAACCGATGGTGGTTACCTAACCGACGCCAGTCGAGTAGGGACCGATGTCGGTTAGGTCAAAGTTGGCTATTTTTAGTAAAATAGCCAACTTTCCCTCCTTTTCTCCCGAGGGGTCAGTTGTGGGCTTGGTCAAGTCATTATTAGGTTCGTTTTGGTGCGGGTGAGGGGTGATGAGTCATGGGTGTGGGTCTGGACCAAGTTATAGGTCTTAATTAGGTTAGTTTAGGGTTAGGGCTAGGTCATGGTGAGGTGGCGAGGTGAGGTGGCAGGGTTGGAGATGTGGATTTATTAATTATAAGGTAATTAATAAATAATTAAGTGTGTAAGGTTTAGGTGGTGAGGTAGGGTTAGGTTGCGAGACGAGATGCGGGGCACAGGGTGTCGTACAATCGAGGCCGAGTAGGCCAATGATTCAATAAAATATGGTTATTTTATTATAATCAGAATGAAAATATCTACTATAAATGATATACAATGAAATATGAATGCTAAATAATTTATTTAATTTTAACTATGTAAGGGAGTGAGAGGGGTAAGGTACTTATCTTAATTTCACTTATCTCGTAATGAGTCTAGAATGGAAAATATGATGAAATAGAAGCACGAACTATCACAACAAACCACATAAAAATGCATCAGAGGTGGAAATGGATGGACTCTGGCACCTGGAGAGGGACAGGGCACCCACGGGCACTATAGGTCTGTTTCTGGGTGCCTGGGTCTGCAGAAAATTTTGGAACCTATTTCTGATATGGTTGCTAGGGCTTTGCACTTTCTTTCCTTTGGTTGCTTATATGTCGCACTTGGACCGCTGAGGTACCTATGAAACTGTAATGAAGTATAGACCTGCAAAACCCTCAAATAGACATCAAATCCTAAAAAATAAAGATGTAAAATGAGGGGTTATACTGTCCTCAACTATCACAATGGTGAACTTACAACTGAAAAATGCACAACATCTTAGATCCAATGTAGTTTTGTGTGCTTGTATGTGTAATAGTTCTCCTAACTCACCATTGCACCAATGACACCAAGATAGTGGGTGGTATCTAGATAAAATACAAATGTATGGATAGAATAGAATGAAATCCCCTTCCTATGCAGTGTGTATGTAGAGTAATGTGCCCAAATACAGTCCCTTAAACTATGTAGATAGATATTCCTTGATAATAATTGTCTACCCTTATAATGGTATGTATGTTATGTTTATATATGGATCTCTTGCTTGAATTTCAACACTAATGAATCGGCATGCCGACTAATACCTCGGGAGATGAGAGGGAAAACTGAAAAGACCAACCTCAAATGTCAAAAATAAGATCAAACATAAAAAGGAAACATGCTCCCAAGATGGACATGATCACCTAGCGCTAGTGTCCAGAGATAAGTGATGAGAAATGAGTGAGGACCGACAGACAAGGATCCCTATGACCTAGTCAAAACTGGGTGTATGAGTGACAAGTGTGAAAGAAAAAAGCAATAAAGACCAACAAGACAAGCGGATGGACTATGGAATGGGTCATCAATGAATACTTTTCTTATGGAAGATCCATATAAAAAAAACATACTTTGTGGTATAGTAAATAGTAGTAAGTGTATGATTTTGTGTCTACATTTGCCCCCACTTTATGTTGTTGAGCAAAAGCTCGATAATATAAAGTAGTTAGAGATGCACACATGAGAGAAGTCAAAAGGATCCCATGTTACAGAAGTATGCATAGATATGGTAGAATTATGTGTTGAGTGAGAACATATAGTGTGGAAAACTATGGATTAACGTGTTGATCCATGTGGCATAACGAAATACGTGGGATGGTTATGAGGAATTCTAAGCAAGATTGATGATTGTGATGTTGAATGATTGGATATTTAAATTTTTATCATTGATGGAGATGTGATGGGGTAGGGAGTGATTAATTCCCAACATGATTGCATGTGTGTGAAAAACTGAGTATTTGGGCATCTTGCTACTAGAGGAAGAGTGTAGGGAGAGAGATCTAGTTTTAACCTCTAACTTTAACTACATCCTTAAAAGATCTAGCCACTGCAAACGGAAAAAGATAAGATTTTATTGATTTGGATCCAATTTGATCAAAATTGATAACCCATATAGGATTACTATAGGAAAGGAAAAGATGTCTCATTTCCCCCACTGCAGGGGTGTTGTCATAATGTGTATGTGGTGGCTTCCAAGTTAGGTCATCTAGAAGTAGTTGCAAAGTGTAGCATAACTTCCCATGTTAGGTCATCTGGGAAAGTGGTGATATAACTCCCAAGTTAGGTCATATAGGAGGATAAATACGTTGTGTTCATATTGATTGATTGATGTGATTTAATGTTGTTGAGATTTGAATGTATGTGATTGATTTATTGGTTACTCATGGAGAGATTTTACGCTTGTTTCCCCATGTTAGGTCATTAGGGGGAATCGCTAGAAAGTGATGTGAAATGTTGCATGGTGTATGAAAAAATGTTCGATAATGATGGGTTAGAAATGTAGATTGATCACGTAATGGTGTAAGGAGAATTATAAGATAACCTAATTATATGCCCCTCTTTTGGCAAAAGGGGGAGTGGTGATGAACATGAACACTGATCCAAAAGTAATCACGTAATGAAGAATGTATGATAGATATCACAAAAGTGTGTGTATATTAAATGGGAACAATGTGAAGGTGACATATTATGTGTGAAATATGTATGATACAATAGTAGGTGGAATTTTTGAAAAGAATGATGTAAATGGGATAAAAATTAGAGTAAGGATGCTCATGTTATGATTGAAATTATGTAGTGTGTATTCTTTAAGAATATGCTCACAAACAATGACTATAATAAGGTAGGTAATGGAGAGTTATTATAAATAGTAATGTGAAAAAGTGAATAGGTAATTCATTTGATTATTGTACTAGTGTGATTGTGAGATTTGGGTGTGTGAAGGTGCCTTAAGTGAGAGCACCATAATTGAGTCGGTTCGAGATGGTGGCGGAAGCTGTGGCGTTGCATACGATACCAAAGCTAATATGTGTGATTTTTGTCAAAAAATGTGTTGATATTATTGTTTTTGATGAATTTTCACATTTTTTTTGTTTTTTGTATTTCTCGACGTTTTAGACCTACATAAGAGTGGTGAAGGTACTAATAACCCTTAGGACACTAGCGCCCAGCCACAGGCACTAATGACCTACTCCCAATCGCCCTAGTCCTGCTCCTGGGCACTGGCATCCCAAAAGGATTGGGTTGAGCTCCGAGTGTTATAAATGTGAAAATTTATGTTTGTTGATGTTTTTGGTGGTTGTATTTACATATGTATGATGTTCTAACACTATGTTTGTTGTTGTTTTTCGGTGTGCAGAGGGGTATCCATTCGAGAGAGGTTTGTGATGGCTGTCATTTGAGTGCATTGTTAGGATTAGGATTGTCAGACGATGAGTAGGATGTTCTAGAACATGTCATCCTATGACACACAATGAGGATAAGGGCCTCGATCAATGACATAGAGTGAGCAGTGAAAATTATACTTCTAGAGCTATCACAGTGGCGGATAGTGACAATGATGATGATATATGATATTACTAATGTATCAATGTAGGGGGGGTTCCCCCCCAATGATGAGATGTTTTGTAACTATGAATATATATACATATATATAGATGGATTTATTGGCGTATGATCATTGTATTTGATGTATTATTGATTTGATGATGTGATGATTGGGATTCGTGTCTTGATGTATGATACATTGATTATTGTTGCTATATGTGATGCGTGATGCATGATACTTTCAGTATTGTTTGTATTTGTTGAATTGATTTGCAATTCTTAGTTATTGATATTGAGTAATGTGATTATAGATAGATAAATGATGATATATCATATATGATGATATATAATGTATGTAGTGTGATTGTGAAAAAGTGGATTGTATGTATGAATAAAGTTGTGATGAATGATAAAGTAAAAATGAATAATGTATAAAAGTATGAGATCGTCATAATAGTGTAGTGAAGTGCATGTTAGTATGATGAAGATGGGGGGAAGAATAACAATGCCCTTAGTGTATAGATGATAAGGTTCATTTATATAAGACCCCTCAATAGTCAAGACTGAACTGTAAAGTAAGAGTGCGTCATCGGGAAGTGATATGATAATGTGCACGAGATATATTGATCGATAAGGCATGTAGCACAAGAGTGAAGCGAGGTTGTTATAGTATAAAATCCCTCAGCAATCATGTAAGAACCGTAAGAACATGAGTCCATCATGGGGGGGTAAGGTGATAGAAATCACCTACCAAAGGCCAAGCCGGTGTGGAGCGGTGGATGCAAGTGGAATGAAAGAAACATGAGTGTGTGATCCGAATTGAATGTCATGTGGAATGGTGCCAAGGGTGGGTGATGCAGCGGTGGGAAGTGGAGATGCTGAGGGATGTGGAAGCCAATGTGTAGTAGTAGTATTATGTAACAGATGAGATGGTGTAGCGGTGTACAAATGAGATGGAAAACACACATGAGAAACAACTTGTGGTGGTGGATGAATAATAACCTTAGAACTAGATGAAGGAGATAAACCAACTAGAGTAAAAACACATCTGCGTGGGAGTGGAGACATATACCACTCATGAGAGCGAGAGCCAAAGGAAATGACACCTTTTTCTTCTAATTTTTGCAAGTGATCATGAAGGGTACAACAATCATTGTGGAGATGGCCATTGATACGATGATAGTTACAGTAAGGAATATCACACTGACATTGCAAGTGATGACGTGGATGATGTTGATTAGAAGGTAAGTGGATCAAATTCTTGTCAAGAAAAGTACACAACACATCATGAGGTATAACATGATGAGAAAAGTGTAATGTCTCTTGTAAATCATGTGTAGAAGTATGAGGTGTAGCCCGACGTGGAGGAGGAGATGAAGGATGCTTATGTAACGGAGTAGGCTAAAATTTCTTGTGAGGTGGAGGAGATGGAGACCTTGGAGGCTGCTCAGCAGATGGGAGTGGAGAATAAATAGATGATGCAATAATAGAAATTATAGGAGGAGGATTTATAACATGTGCAACAATGAGATCTTGTTCTAGATCAATGACCTTATAACATAAAAGCGTGAAGGATTCACATGTGTCATATTGCAATCGTTGCACCAAACCATGACAGAAGATGAATCGTTTCTCTAATTTAATGGGATGGAAGACTGACTAATGCATACAAGCATTGAATTGTAAAATGTAATCAATGATAGGTTCTATTTTTCCTTGGTATAGGCAAGATAGATGATCATGTGCGACTCTAGGACCGTTGTTGAGTATGAAACGACAAAGAGAATATGCTTCCATCCTATAATAGATACTAATAGATCCAAAGGGTAGACATGTGTACCATTAGAGAACATCATCAATAAGGATATGATGAAAGGATTTGAGAAACAATCGATCATTAGAGTATGAATCCAAAGCCATACGGTAATGTTTGAGATAACAAGGATTTCTAGTACCATCATAGCATGAAAATATAGGCATAATGAAATCCTTAGGAAATGTAATCTTTTTCAGAATAAGATTTCCATGCAAAGAGTTATTATTGATACAAGTATAATAGGCCTTGATTTCTACTGTGAGAGTTTGGACTTGAGATTTAAGTGGACAACAACATGCATGAGTGATTAGAGGTCATGTGGAGGAATGGTAGAGGATGGCAATAGAGTATTAAGTGGCTACAATTTTCTATTATGAGTTATCATAGGAATGTCAAGAGGAGGCATAGAAGATGCCGATGAAAAGGGCACACTAGATATGGGTGCTGAAGAAGTAATAGGTGGTGAAGAACATGGAACATTAATAGAAGAGGTGGGACTAGCATCAGAAAAACCATTAGGAGATGATGTAATAGAAGGAGATGAATCATGGATGATGTTAGAGCTAATCTCAGAGGAAGATTAAAGTGGAGTAGGGGATACACACTCAACGATATGCAAAGAAGTATAATCATGACTATCAGGTGTCTCATCAAAATCGAACAAAGATTCAAATACAAGGATTTCATTAAGCATACCATAAACATATAATGAAGGAGGAGGAGGACTAGTATGTGATGCATCATGTGAAACATTTTTAGAAATAGGAGTATGAGATGCAATTAAAGAATCATCATAACTAGTATGAGAAACAGAATCATGCACATGTTTATTATCTTCATGTTTTTTAGCTAAAGAATTATCATCAAGATTGAACATGAAACTAACAATAACATCATCTAAGTTCTCATTAGAAATAACATAAAGAGGAGTGTGGCTAACTATATAACAAGGTGTACAATGAGAAAAGCTTTCCGGATCAGAAACGATGTTAATGGCGGAATGATCAAAGCTAGTATGCACATTACATTCATTAGTTAAGAGTTATATTTGAGTATCATCTGGAAGAACTACATTTTGATATAGAGCAGAAAAATCAGTTATGGTTGTTTCATCATTGATAGGATTGATACTCACATGAGGCATGACTAGTCGAGAAGGAGAAGAGATATCCTTATCCATTAGGGTTTTAGTGGATCTTAGGGAAAAAGGTTCTAAGCTACGGGTTCAAAAAAATGATTCAATAAAATCTAGTTATTTTACTAAAATCAAAATGCAAAGTATGTTATAAATGATATAGAATGAAATATGAATGCTAAATTTTTTATTGAATTTTAACTATGTAAGGGAATGAGAGGGGTAAGGTACTTATCGTAATTTCACTTATCCCGCAGTGAGTCTAGAATGGACAATATGATGAAACATAAGAAAAAAATGTCACAACAAACCACATAAAAATCCAATAGAAATGGAAATGGCTAGACTGGGATGCCTAGAGAGGGACAGGGGCACCTGCGGGTGCCCTAGTCCTATTTTTGGGTGCCTAGGTATGCAAAATAGGTCAGAACCTGGTTCCGATATAGTCACTAGGGCTTCACACTTACTCTCTCTTGGTCACCTATATGTAGCACTTGGACCGCCGAGGTGCGTGTAAACGTGTAATGAAGTATAGACATGTAAAACCCTCAAATAGACATCAAATACTAAAAAAGAAAGATGTAAAATGAGGGGTTGGACTATCCATAACTATCACAATGGTGAACTTATGACTATTTTTGCACTACATCTCAGACCAAATGTAGTTCTATGTGCTTATGTGTGCAATAGTGCTCCTAGGTCTCCCACATGCCAATGACGCCAAGATAGCGAGAAGTAGCTAGATAAAATCCAAATGTGTGGATGGAATAGAATGAACTCCCCTTCCTATGCAGTGTGTATGCAGAGTAATGTGCCCAAATGCAGTCCCTTTCTTTAGGTAGATAGCTAGCCTTTGATAAGAATTTTCCAACCTTATAATGGTATGTACATTATGTTTATATAGGGATCTCTTGCTTGAATTTCAAAACTAATGACCCGACATGACAATTAGTACCACTGGAGATGAGAGGGAAAACTGAAAAAGACCGACATTAAATGTCAAAAATAAGACCAAACATAAAGAGGACACGAACGCCCATGATGGAAAAGAGTTCCTGGCGGTAGTGTCTAGTCCTGGATGCTAGTTTTTAGAGACGAGTGATGAAAAATGAGTGAGGAACGATAGACAGGGATTCCTGTGACTTGACCATAACTAGGTGTATGAGTGACAAGTGTGAAAGAAAAAGTAATAAAGACCAATAAGACAAGCAGATGGACTATGGAATGGGTCATTAGTGAATAATTTTCTTATGCAAGATCCATATATAAAACAACATACTTTGTGGTATAGTAAATAGTAGTAAGTGCGTGATTTTGTGTCTACAGCCAAAAGCAGACAAGTGTGCACACAAAACAAAGGGAAAATCCTAAAAATAATGGAAAATAATGACAAGAAATGCAAGAAATGTAACAGACAACCATGGAATAAAATATACATGTATAAAAAATACTACACATGAAGCACCCATTAATATGTTAGAAAGATACAAATTATGTCAAAAAGTGTATAATCCGATATAGAAATGTGCTATGCAAAATGAAACAATAATATCTGTAGTGGATGAAAGTGAATTCCCCCAGGAGCCACTGTGGGATTGGTAATAGGTACTGTGCCAAATGTCCATGTTGTGTGTGTGGATCTATAGAATCTGTGATCACAACTGTAAATGAAAGTGGACACGCATGTGTATATGATAAAGAAAATGGCATACATGACATATATCTAGCACGTGTAATAAAGTTTACATGTAACAAGTAAATGTAAACAAGACAAAATGGGAACAATATATACATTATGTAGTAGATGGGATAATTTGGAATTCAAAGTGAATGACAAGGGCCATGTGTCCCTTGAGTGGATGGGTATGCATGAAGTGAGGTTAATTGATACATGCCACTTTAGCAGTCAAGAATGAACTGTAAATAAAGAGTGCGTCATTGGGAAATGGTTTGAATTATGTGCTAGAAAGATGTAATCATCAAAACGTAGAGCGTATAGTGTGAGTGTATGAGTGAGTGAGTGTGATGAGGTCTATTTGAGTTGTAGACCCTCAGTAGTCAAGTATGGATCATGGAACTAGAGTCCGTCATAGGGTAATGAGCGCAACGCTTCAAAGTAGATGTCAGAGAGAAATGTCATGATTACGTAGAATAGATGCTCCATACATAGAGATGAATGGATGAAATGTGTAGTGTGCAGTGTGTGAGGTTCATGTTTATAGGATGCCCTCAACAATCAAGTGTGAACCATAGCACACACCTATGTGGAACAAAGCGTGGAGGTGATTGACACCTATGTGGAGTGAAACGAGGTGGTGAAGTATGCTGAGATGAAGGAGCTATCCTAGTGATGGATCTAAAATGATGTGATGGATTAGTGGATCGATGAGACCACGTAGGCCGAGCATGAACATGTGAGTTAGGAGTAAATTATTCTTTAGGTTTGATGGGTTACGGGGAACTAGATGGTCTCGGTGATGTAATAACAACCTTAGGAGGAGGTGACAACCATGGAGTAGATGGAGGGATACCATTGATAGAGATAACTTGATTGCTGTGAATAAAATTTAGGTGTAAGTGATTCATTTAGATGATAGTCTGAGATCTGTGAATCCAATTGAGACCTAAGAGCATTTCAAACCCTTCGATTGTTTTTGCTACAAGGAAGGGCACACACATGGTGAGAGTAGTAATAATAACTTGAAGCTTGACAACCCCATATGAGTTAGTCATTGGATATGAAATTTGTGAGAGTGGATAGCCAATAGAAATAAGAGGTGGAATAGAACACACACTAATATGCCATGATGGATCAAATTCAATGTTTTTGATATAGATGGATCTGATAGAAGTGTTAATTTGTAAGTGATCATAAGAGAATGTAGCAAGATAATCATGACAGAGAAAGAAATGATTGGTGGAGAAATATCAGCATGAACAACTAGGAAATCAAAATCCCCTGATGCAGGAGGAGGCACCGTGTGATATGTATGATTAGCCGAGGAATCAACCTTTTTTTCCCATGTTTTGGAAGCATATTATTGAATATTTTCAGCTTATGATTTTCATTGATTGGTGTAGAAGCCGTAGGCTCTGGAAGCTTGAGTTTGTTATCTTTGATAAGATTTTGGATGATAGTGCGGATTTTGAAACACCTATTTGTAGAATGTTTGACACATTGATGATAGTTACATCGAAAGTTCTCAATGTAATTTTAAACTTTAGGATGAGATGGATCCAAGTTGAGTGGAGGAGGAAGTGTGATAAAATTATCTCAAGAAGCTGTAATATAAGATACAGAGAAATAGTCAACTTTTTATATGTTCACTTAGGTGGTTGCCATTGAAACTATTTGGTGTTCGATACAATGTTGACAATGATTTTTACTTTAGTAGGTTTGGTTGTTGGTGGCTTAAATGTTGATTTACTTTAAAAGCACATAGAAGATGATGTTTTCTGTTGATACTTAATGTTTCTTATAGACAAGAGTTTTGTTTCATGTAGCTTAAGATTATGACATAGTTGATCAAATGACAAAGATGTCTCAAAGAGAAAACTCTCCTAAAGAGGTGGTAATAGACTATATATGAACAAGTCTTGAAGCTCAAATTCTACAAGCACATTAGACATCTTAGTGAGGTTATTTTTGTATTGTAAGACATAGTCTACTAGTGTGCACTAGATCTTTGTTTAAGTTGTGCGAGTTAGGCATATAAGATCTTAGAGTCAACATTGATAGAAAAATGAGTAAGAAAAGCATCAGCTAGATGTGTGAAATATATTACTGAATGGATAGGTAGGTCATAAAACTGACGCATCGCATAATCTTAGAGACTACGGGGAAAGACCTTTACTAAAATAGTATGAACATCCACATAGTTGAGACATGCCACATCAAAGGCTCGAAGATTCTCTTGTGGGTCGTCATGGCCTTTAAAGATAGGTAATTTAAGGGAAATGAAGTTGGGTGGTAGTGGATAGGTAGAAATGGTGGGTGGAAAAGGAGTATGAAGAAGTGAATTGGAATCAAGAAATGGAGATACACAAGAGGTAGTGAGTTGGAGTTGGCGAATTTGTGTCTATAGATCTTGATATATAAATCAGGAGTATTTTAAGAAGATCTTGGCTACACCTTGGGAGTGTTAGGTTGAATGATGGGAGTGGTAGTGGTAGGAATGGAAGCTGAAATATGAAGAGGTTGAGTGTAAACCATGGGAACTGAGGAGTGATCCACAAGAGGTACCGAAGCATCACGAGTGTTTTTAGCAACAATCTAGTCATGTAAAATATGTGGAAGATGAGCGGGATTATCATGCAAAGATTGTCGAAAATTGGTGAGTTTTTCTAATTTATCCCGATCAACATTGGTATCCTCATCATATGATTTTTCACTATCAGATGTTTCTATTTTGTCAAGGGTAACACGGTGAGATTTAGAAAATGGATTTTTTAGTTGCAACCGTTGATGTAGAGATGTCAACCATTGATTTGGAAAGCCTTCAGGAAGATGGAGGAAGCTAAAAAACCCAAAATGACCACTACGAGTGATGGGCATAAAAAGTAAAACCATAAAGAGAGAAGGTGGAGTCGAAGGTCAAGTTCACCAAAATTATTAAGCTAAATGTGAATTTATATGCCTAATCGGATTGTTATTGTAGCAGTAAATAAATAAACAATTGAGTACATAAATTAATCCAAGAAAGCTAAGCAAGAAAGTATGAAACCTTAAGTGCAAAGAAGAGGTAAAATGACTTAGTCATTTCACAAAGATCCAGAAGGTGCAAAAAGATGGAAAACTGATAAATGCAAAGCACTGAATGTCGTAACAAAGCTCGATAAGATCCAGAGATGGAGGAATATGTTGAACTGGGGTGCCCAGAGAGGGATAGGGGCACCTGTGGGTGCCCTAAGCCTATTTTTGGGTGCATGTGTCTATGGAATTTCTCAAAAAACCTCCTCTGAATGGTTTCTAGTTGTTCGTTATTTTTCACCTTTGGTCTATATGAGGTCACACAATGATCGCTGAGGTTGCTGGAAACTTGCATTGAAACAATGACCTGTAAAAACCTCAAATAAACATCAAATCCTAAAAAAGAAAGATAAAGAATGAGGGGTCAGACTATCCTCAACTATCATAGTAGCAATCTTACGAATGAGCACTGCACTACATCTCAGACCCAATGTAGTTCTGTGTGTGTGTGCATGCGTGCATGCGTGCGTGCACGTGTGTGTGTGTGTGTGCGTGTATGGGAAATCATGCTCTAGGTGGCTCTTGTGCATGTCGCACTTGATAACGAGCAAGTAAGCTAGATGTAAAGAAATGTAATATATGTGTGCATGGAATATAAGGAAATTCCCTCCTATGAAGTGTATGCATAATAACTAGCCCTTATGTCCCTTGGATGGTGTTAGATGGATGCAGTGGAGCTCTTAGATGCTTAATGGATGCAACCTTAGGTGGTGATAGATAATGCTTAATGGTTGGTCCCTTATTATGATCACATAACTTTATATTTATATGATTATTTTTCTTAAATTTTGTAATCAACCCCAAAAAGGCCGACTACCAAAAATATAAGATGCTCAAACAACTAGAAAGGACCCAAAAGATGTGAAAAAAGCATATTGAGGTTGGGGGCGCCCAGAGGGGACGAGCGTGCCTAGCGCTGGTGTATTGGATGGGCGCCAATGTCAAGGATGATGAATGTTGGGGTATAAAAAGGAAGAAATTAAGGGTACTAGACCAAAAGTGGAAACATAAAGCAAATAAAGGTGGCAAAAGACACAGGTTAATTAATACTTCTCTTACTTAGGAATCATATGAATAGTAGTATGCAATCACGACTAGATAATTATGCATAGTGCGTGATTTTGTGTCTAGAATGGGATATTACCTACTAGAGGGCCCTATGTATGTCATTTCAATGGGAGGAGTAGACATTGTGTTGGGAGTCCAATGGATTACTATTTTGGGAATGGTGGAGATGAACTTACAGGATTTTTTCATGCGGTTCCACCATGCACGAAGGAATTTTGAGTCACATGTGATGAAGGCTAAATCTCCATAGTTGGTAAGTTCTCATCAAATTCATAAAATGATTAGGAAGGGTGCATATGGGTTCGTGACACAATTATTCTCAATAGAAGCTCAACCATAAAAACTACATATACCATCAGATCTATAGGTTGTTATTAATGAGCACTCAGTTGTGTCTGGGGATATTTTGAAAGGTTTTCCACCTAAAAGAGATCGTGATTATGTTATTTAGTTAGTAATAGGAAGCTAACCACCCAAAATTCGACCTTATAGGTTCCCTTATCTCCAAAACTGTGAGATTGAGAAGATGATGCAAGAGATGTTGGAAGGAGGTATTATTTGTCATAGTCACAGTGCTTACTCTTCTTCAATGGTGATGGTTAGAAAGGAGGATGAAGTTTGACGCATTTATCCAGACTACAGGGAGCTTAAAAAATACGGAGTGAAATATAAATATCATTTTCTTGTCATTGAATATTTGTTAGATGAATTACATGGTGTTGTTTATTTTACAAAATTAGATCTTCGATCATGATACCATTAAATAAGAATGTGTGATGAAGATATTCATAAAACAATATTTAAGACACATGGAGGCCACTATGAATTTATTGGAATTTCATTTGGCCTTACAAATATGCCACCTACTTTCTAGAGTGTGATGAATTCAATGTGTTGGCCATTTTTGCAAAATTTTGTCTTGGTATTCTTTGATGATATATTAATCTATAGTAAGACTTGGGAGGAACATTTATAACATGTCAATAAAGTATTGGACACTCTTAAAAAACAACATCTTTATCTCAATCCCTCCAAATGTGCTTTTGGGGTAAGAGAGGTAGAATACTTGAGTCATATCATGTCATATGAAGGTGTTAAAGTGGATCCTTATAAGATCTAAGCCATGGTAGATTAGATAGTTCCTAAAACCCTAAAAAACCTCAGGGGATTCTTAGGTCTTATGGGTTATTATCACAGGTTTTTGAAGAATTATGGTATAATCAAAACGCCTCTCACATCCTTAGTCAAGAAATACTCTTTTCATTTGAATGAGGTAATGACCCAAGCATATGAATCATTGAATAAGACCATGTATACCACTCCAGTTTTGGCTACCCCAGACTTTCCAAAACCTTTAATATTGAATGTGATGCTTTAGGGTGTAGCATAAGTGCAATACGTATGTAAGAGGGCCACCCCATTACATTTGAGATTCATCAAATCAAAGGTAGGAACCTTTCAAAACCAACTTATGAGAAGGAAATGATGGTTATTCTTCATGTAGTCAAAAAATGGAGACTGTATCTCATGGGTCATCACTTCAAGGTAAAGAAATACCATGACAACTTGAAATACTTCTTAGAGTAAATAATTTCATTTGAAGAACAAAAAAATGGGTCACTAAGATGTTAGGATATAAATTTGATATCATTTACAAAAAAGGAAAAGAAAATGTGGTAGTGGATGCTAGAAGAGATAAGTCCACAAAGGCAATATTAAATGCCATGTCCATACTACAAGAAGATTGGGTAGATCAGATAAGATTTGAATAAGAGCATGACAAAGAAACCCAAAATATCATTCAAAATCTCCAACTAGATCCGATAACTTTAGAAAAAAATATGTTGAAGGGGGATGCGTTGTGGTATAAGGATCAATTAGACCTATGTAAAAACTCTACCTTTAAAAATTAGGTTCTCTTAGAGCTCTATGCTTCTCTAGTGGGTGGCCATTCTGGATTCCTAAAACCTTATCACACAGTTAAGAAATATTTATTTTGGTAATGGTTGAAAGAAAATGTCTAGAAATTTGTGGCCAAATGATTGGTGTGTCAGTGTAACAAGGGTGAAACTACTAAGTCTCTAGGAATTTTGCAGCCTCTATCTATTCCTTGTGAGTGGTGGGAAGAGGTTTCCATGGATTTCATCATAGGATTACCAAAGTCTGAAGGAAAAAGTGTAATTATGGTGGTGGTGGATAGACTCACCAAGTATGCTCAATTTTGTGCTTTGCCACATCCATTTACATCAAGTATAATTTCCATATATTTTATGGATATAGTTCAAAAGTTACATGGGACACCCATGATTCTAGTTAGTGATCGCGATCCTATATTTACTAGAAATTTTTGGATTGATTTATTCTCATGTTTGGTACTCAATTGGATCATACTTCATCATGTCATCCCCAAACTAATGGATGAATTGAGGTTGTAAACAATTTTTTGGAGGGATATCTATGATGCTTTACTTCAGATAAGCAAGAGAGATGGGTTAAGTGGCTACCACTTGCAGAATGGTGGTATAACACTTCATTTCACACTTCATCCAAAATTTCCCTGTTCCTAGAATTATACGGTTACTATACACCATTTCCCACTTCCAATTTAAGGGTCCATCCTAAAGTAAGAGTAGTTGAAGATCACGTTCAACACCAACATGAGGTTCTCTCTAGCCTAAAAGAGAACTTGGTCATGGAAAAAATTGCATGAAGCAAAAATTTAATCAACACTGTAGTGAATATAGCTTTGAAGTTGGAGACTTTGTTTTTGTATGATTGCAACTATATAAGCAATTATCTTTGAAACAACAAAAAAAATATAACAAGATTTCACACAAATACTATAAGCCTTATCAAGTCTTGCAAAAAAAATTCAGTGTGACATATAAATTGGAGCTTCCTCAGTCAAGTAAAATACATCTATTTTTCTATGTTTCTTACCTAAAGAAGGTCATTTTCCACAATGGCTAGAAGGTGTCTTCTTAATCAGTATTACTAAATCTTGATTAAGAGGGATGTATCGACTTAGAACCTTAAGGAATCCTCTAAACATACACTAATAAGTTGAGGACAAGGGTTATCACCGGGTATTTGATCAAATGGAATAATTTGGAAATTGAAGATGCAACATGGGAGGATGAAGCATTCCAGGAGAATCATCTAGAGCTTACTATTGGGGAGAATGTTTCTTTAAAGGAGAAGGGAATACTATGAATTTAACCCTAGTTCATATATCAGGATATGGACGATTGACTTGTGGCTTACATAATCTCTTATCATGTCATTTCATAATTAGTTATGCTTTCATAATCCATCAGGTAGTGATGTAATAACTCTTAGGTATCCTGTTGATTGGGAGGTCCAAGGTTCAAATCTTGGATCCATGTTAAGATGATCCACTCCATTGGTGATGGATTCCCTATCGATAGGGTGCCACGATAATGTGGTTTAATCTGTGGGCTCACTAAGAGACCTTAAAATTCCATCCTTGGATGGTTCCACAGCCGGTGTGGGTTGGTGATGTTGCAATGAGCTAGGGATCTCGCTCTAGGTAATATTACAAAAAAATGCTTTCATATACTTAGTGGATCAACCTTAGGGATTTGGAAAATATATTAGGATATGTATATGAGTTAGAGAGTAGGCTATTATCATCATTTTGAGAACTTGAGTCTTATTGTATGGTTTGGAGGTTTCCCCCTCGAAGCGGCTAAGTAATTCTACTTACATATTCAGATCATTTCTCTATATTTTGGTGTTTTATTTCTATTGATATTCAGATCTATCTAAGTAATTTTATTACAAGGTGCTTACCTTGGAGAACCTATACTTGCAAAATAAAATGTGTTTTACACATGGTGACAACCATAGTGTGAAACAAAAACAATGCTAGCAACAAACAATGATAATAGAAAATAAAACAACTAGTATGAACAATGCATGTAAGAGCAAATAAGAACAATAACATATAAAATGCTTGGAACCTACAAATATGGGACACCCATGGTGTCAAAAGACAATTAAGGCACTTAGGCCACAATCAATGAAGAAAAAACCAATAACACACACAACTATCAAACATGTATATTGATCATGAATTTCAAAATGTGATTAACAACAATAAAAATAACACACAAGAGCTGTCAATGTTACACATAACACGTGTTAGTCACGTTAGTATAAAAATAAATAAGTACATAATGTATATAATTGACCATAAATGAGGAAGTGTAAAGGAACTATAATAGAATAATAACACCTTCAAAATGTGGAGGCATTGCTCCCCAATGACGAGAATGTAAGGAAGCGTGTATTAATCTATGTGTCTTGCATCCAAATCAATGTACCTAGTGAATGCATGTGTGTAAAGAAATAAAGCACATTATTTATCAAATTAAATTGATAAACAACACATGTAATGTAAAGTTCTAACAATGCAAGTAAGATGCATATGTCTTGATTTTGTATTTTTGCAAATATTTGAATGTTTTTGTAGAAACTTGGTGCATAACTATGTATAAAATACATAAGAACATGAAAGTAAACAAGTTAAATGTAATATTTTCATAAATGCATAATATTCATAGGGTTCTTCATATGCTTACCATCAAGTTTAGCCAAACGATAAAAACTAGGGCTAAGCCATGTGGTTACAGTGTATGGGCTTAGCCAATTGGGTTTTAATTTTCCTTTTAATGTTGTCTTAGCATTCATGTTCTTTTGATTTTATTTAAGAACTAAATCACCTAATTTAAACTCATGGGCATGTACTTTTTTATTATAAGCATGCTTGATTCATTATTGATACATACACAAATGTTCTAACATTTGCACTCACTTAGAGTAAAGCATTTCTAACTCATGTAAATGTTTCTCATAGTAATCGTTGTCCTTGATGATATCCTTTAGAGATATATGAAGTGAAGGGATCACTAATTCCAATGGAAAAATAGCCTTTATCCCATAAATAAGGGAAAGGGGGTAGAATTGGTAGGCATACAAACAATAGTACAATAATCCCATAGGGCATAGAGGATATGATTATGCCAATCAAATCCATATTTATCAATGATTTTGTAAAGAATCTTGATAATGGTTTTGTTAGTGGCCTCGTCTTGGACATTTCCTTGTGGGTAATAAAGAGTAGAAAAAGTAAGCTTGATTCGAAACTTCGTACAATTTTTTTTGCAGTACATTTTTTAAAATAAGGTCCATTTTCTGTAACAATAGAAAAATGGAGACCAAAATGTGTGATAATGTGCATCAATAGAAAATGACATATATAATTTCAAGTATTAGACTCTAGGGGTACGACCTCTACCCATTTATTAAAAATTTTGGTGGTCATGATGATAAAATTGTGTCCATGTGCAGATTCAGGGGTAACCTTGCCAACTAAATCAAAGCTCCATATGGAAAATGATCATAGGGGTATAATAGGTTACAATGCATGAGATGGGAAATGATGAAGGTTACTTTGATGTTGACATTGATCAAAATGTTTAGCGTATTCATTACAATCTTGTTCCATGGTGGGCCAATAATATCCTTATCATAATATTTTTTTAGATATAGCCTTGCCACTAAAGTGACCACCACATTAATTATTGTCTAATTGGAATAAAGTGACTTGGGCATCATGAGTCCCTAAAAAACACAATAAGTATCCATAAAAAGAGCCTTTATATTAAGAGCCTCATATAAGGACATAACGAGTGGCCTCATGGCGTAAATGAAAAACTTCTTGAGTAAAGCATTATCAAGGAGTTTGTAATGAAATTACTTAGATATTTCTTAATATCAACATGAATAGAACACCAAAGAACACCAAAATATAGGGAAATTATCTTAATATACAAGTAGAATGACTTAGCCACTTTAAGGGGGAAACCTCCTAAGTCTTATGATAAGACAATAACTCATACTCTTCACATTATGGGTAGGAATTACTTGTCCATATATATAGGTATGATTGTGAAAGGTCATACCCATTCATTCTTATTATTTTATACCTAATGACTAACTAACTAATGAATATAAGTATAAATTTTATATAAGTCATGGGTTAGCCCACACTTAAACATATAGATGGTATGTGTTAGGGGCATAACATACTCCTCCCCTTCAAACAAAATGTCATCCTTGAAGTTTGGAAAATAGTGGAAAAACTTGTACTCAACCATTGTCCTCCCATTGAACATCTTTATATGTTTTGAATTGTTCCTTGATGAGATCAAATATGAGAACCTTCATTAGTAACCTCATAATATAAGTATGGGGAAGTAACTTTAGTGATATGATGATTATATTTGAGGGTACTTTCACATTTAAAGACACATCTTGTGTTTTACTTTTAAAATATGCATTATCCATTTGCTCTTGAGAAACAGACAACTTTGGTTGGGTAAAATTATGAAGATGACATATGATTTTTGAGGAGGTAATGGACCTTCTAGTGAAATGACTTCCATAACCATTATATTGAAGGTTTTAACATCCAAAATGTGTATATTGTATCTCAATCATATTAAATAGTGTGTGAGTACATATTCCATTAGTAGGTATTTTCCCTATAAAGTTATCATTGCACTGGCCCATAATAGATCACACATGGTGTTTCTTGACTTCTTGAAGTTTTGGTTGTATCTTTTGTGATTCTTCCACATATAATAAGTCTTTAACATCCATATTTGGTTCAATCTTCAGAATGTCTAGACTTGGAAAATAGGAGTTATAATTAACATGTCCCATCATGGCGTATTCCATGTCATCGATTACCACAATATACGGTTCTTCAAAAGCCATACAATTTTCATCTTGGCTATTAGATACATGTGGCATACGAATTGAATTATTTTGAAAATGAAAAATGTTATCCAGTATTTTCTCAAGCTCATCTACTCATTGATTTGTTTTAGTGAAAGCAACTTGTAGGGCCCTAATGGTGAAAGTACCTCCTAGTTCTAAATTAGATTGTATTTTATCTTTATAAGCAACATTCCATGGTATGTATGAATTTATTTCTCATCCTCTATTTTGCGACCCTGACATGTTAAGGCCTAACATGGTAGAAGATAATTGTCAACTTTGACTAAAAAATATCTAAATGTAGAAGCCTCAAAAATGAAAATTACAAAAATAAACCCTATCTATAATTTGATAATATTTCTGAAAATGTAGATAAGTATGATAAATTCCAAGAAATGTGGCCTAAAGAGTGATTTTATGAAAAATAGTATAATTGTAATAAATCTAATAAAACAACAATTTTTTTTTTGTAATTTTTACTAAGTCTTTATTATTACTATTCCAAGTTATGATATAAAAATATCTGAGAAATTTGCAGCCATGTGTGAGATATAGAGGAAAAATATGTAGTTATTAAAATCATCGCTCATACACGAAATGTAATGGAATTACTTGAATATAAATGTAGTTATATCAGAATATATAATATATTATTAAGCCACTTCGAAGGGGAAACTTCCTAAGTCTTACAATAAGACAATAACTCACACTCTTCACACTTACAGGGAGGAATCAATCACCCATATACATAGGTATGATTGTGAAAGCTCATACCCCTTCATTATTATTAATTTATACCTAATGACTAACTAAATAATGAATATAAGTATAAATGTTATATAAATCATGAGCTAGCCCAGAATTAAACATATAAATGGTATATGTTAGGGGCATAACAGAGTTGTTGTCGATAGAGGTAGCTATAGATTTTAGTGAACCATTCATGATTATCAGCATTGCGTGTGGTGACTAAAACACAAAGAACATCAATAGTGGTAGGATAAAAAGAAGACCAACGTAGTTTCCAAATAGTAAAGGTGGCACAATCATTAGTAATGTCTAAAGGGACCAGTGAAAAAACACTATCCATAGCATTAACATGCCTAGTTTCTTTTCAGGGTATGGTAGTAATGGAATATGAGTCGAAGGTTGCGATAAAAATCTTGACAAGTGTGTTATATGGAATTATACATTCCTCATTTGTGTTGTAAATATCTTGTACTTGATGGAAAATAAGTTGTGAATTTCTAAAAAAATCTATATGTTGAATATTTAATATATGAGCAGTATACAATCCCAAGATTAATTCTTTGTATTCAACTTTGTTATTGGTGCAAGAAAATCCTAATCAATATACAAAGGTGAGAGTCTCTCCTGAGGGATTAATAAAGATGATGCCTGCGCTAGCCCCAATAGCACACCAGAATCCATCAAAATGCATGGTCTAGACTTAAAAATCAATGTTGTAGGAATTAAACTCAACTCAAAATCATTGATGAGGGAGGATTCAAAAAATGGGAATTCAATGAGCTAATATGTGAGGGATTGTCCTTTAATTGATTTTTGAGCCAAAAATTTGAGGTTGGATTCTATTAAGAGCATTATCTAGTATACAATATGACCATAAAGGTGTGTTCATGTGAGAAAATAACATAAAGGGTCCACCTTGGTAATGACCTTTACTTCAGTATCGAGCATATAATGGAACAATTTGGTAATAGAAAAGATTGAGGCGAGACAAAGATTCTCAATGGGGGTACATTGAGATCATATGGAAGTAGAGTGTGACTAATATAGTAGATGAACTACTCATAATTGATGTCATCATATTGTGGTAACAAATCACCTAGGGCATGTTCAATAGTAGAAATGTAGAGTAAGAATGGTTTTTTAGGTTTGGCCTTATGTTGAGGAGCTAAAGGGATATTATCCATAAGTGTTAGATTTAGCAGGGGAAATGTAATCGACAGATTACAGATCCACCATTAGAATTCCGATGACTATAGATTATGATGTTCAGTTGATTAGACACAAAAATAACTTAAAATAGATAGTGAATAACATAACTTAATGAGAAAGAGCTAAAAGAAAATAAAAGTAAGAACAAAGACAAATAAAACCATATTTAAGTGGAGAAACCCAAAGAAAAAAATCCCATTAGTAAAGCAGTGTCTGTATTAAGAATTATCACGAGTTTAACCCAACACTTCCACTTCACTCCCTTGGTATTTTACAATGTCTGCAGAGCTATTTCTCTTGATCAGTTTATACAATGATCATCGACTGTATCTTATAATAAGATCTCAGTCTTTAAGTCAATGTGTACAAATGTATATGTTGTAGACAGCCAATCTGAAGAGGGATCACCCAAATCAATGTGGGTGGATGAATCAGTCAAGATACTTCACTCTTAAATGTGAAAGACCTTCACAATAAATTTTGATGAACAAAATTTAATATAATGTTGGGGCATACTGTAGTGGTAGATCCCACTTGAAATTATCACCCCAACAATCGTCCTTAATGTTAAGTGGGAAGAAAAATCAGACATGCCAAATTCCTTGAATCAACAACAATGATTCAGGATAACATGGAAAAAGGGAAATCTACAGATCTTCCCATACAAAAATTCTTAAGACCAGTGCTTTACATATGAATACTTACATCAGATTATGGAGCCTTTTATAAACTAAGGCATGCCCATAACTAAAGCTTCGTTGGGATTTACAAGTAACTTCAGATAGAGTGCCACATTTACTTATTACAAGATGAAGTATTGGAAGTTTTCAAAAAACTTTACTATGCATTTTCTCATGAGACTCACAGTTCACATACAATGTTACAACCACATGTAACCAATACCTAAAGATTCACTTTGTTAAATATAAAGTGGGTGGTCATGATCCACTCTTAAAAGTTGAGTCAAGTATTTTATAATAAGCCATCAAGAGGTGGCATTATCATACACACTCCCCCTAAATGACAACTCTGAGAGGCCCAACAAGGCACAAAACTTGCAAAAATCACAACATGCAATGGCTTAGTGAAGAAATCCACAACTTGCTCTCTGATGTTGAACTAGATTCTTTATCAAAAGCAATCTAGGCTTCACATAGGAGAGGAATACTTCCTTTAGCTCTTATGTGTATCACTTCCAACAACCTCTTTAGCCACATGGATCTTTTACTGCTCCAAGTGATGGTTCCTGCATCAAAACTTGAACACAAATCCAATTGCATATCCAACACAACATCAACAAATATCATAATAAGCATAATAGAAATCATACAAATTTTCACTTTTAACCAAGTATAAATGTTAAACACTAGTTGTATAACAACTAACATATCACTATGCTTAATAGCTAACAAATATGTTGAAATACTTTCAACATATTACACTTTGTAAAATAAATATTAGATGCAATCAGTATTGGACATCAATAATATAAACACAAAGGTGGCTCCAATATAAATATTTTACTAATCACATAAAATATTTTATCAACAAACATGTATATCTTATTGCAAGCCTTTTATACAAAGATAAGACTTGATAGATAGTTGAGCTATTTATATAATCAAATAATTCAAGATTAATAACATTATTCATAGAAGAAAATGACCATGTAAGCAAAATTTAAGCTTAGACATGTCATATATGATCATATTTTTATGCCAAAAAACATGATTTAACAATAAAAACATTGTTTTGACAAAAGAATCATTATCAGCAAAAAATAGTTAGAGAAAATATGCTCATGAAAGCACCTAACACAAGAATCCTATTCAAATTCAAGGATTGAAATATCTCCCCCTCAATGTCTACATCCATTATATCAAAAGGCAACTAAAAAACAAACTTGTAGAACAATTTCAGTTTTAGGATACTCAGAAGGGAGTAGAGAGGCAAATTTATAAAAATGTTTCTCAAGAACATGCACATATTATTTGTAGCCTCTAGGTACAACTTTCATTGTGTATAAATGCACTTGATTCATTACAAAATATGATATCAACTTCTATTCTGCCTCTGTGATAATATTTTCTTTCTTTGTGACAAGAAAATTGTTCATGGTTAGACATGGTTCATGATTTCTTAATTACTCTTTATAGGGGTTCATGATGTCTGATTATTATCATGCAACTACAAAAATTCATCATGAATCATCATAATTTACATGTATTGAGATGGGGGATTCTAGTTTTCAAGGGTATCTTGTCTCCCTATGGGACATTTTTTGACACTAGTCTCAAGATCCCAGAGCTTCCTAGCCATAAAACAAGCTTTCAATCGAACTCTCCATATGCTATAATTTGTTCCATTTAAGAGTTGATAATTATCTAAAGAAAAACTAGAAGAACTAGCCATTTTAATGATCGGATGATAATGGAGACAAATACAACTAAAAAACAAATCAAGGAAGCCAAGAAAAGACAAAAAACTAGCTAAAGATATTTTAATTTGCTATACAAATGTAAACATATCTAAATTAATAAAAGAAATAGCTTGATTTGGTCAAATTTAAGATCAATTTGACAGAACTTAGTTGGGGTCAAGTTATAGGAAAGATAACCAAGCTTGGACCGAGTCAGGCTAGAGTAGCTTGACGAGTTATTTAGTAACCCGATAGGGTAAGCTCAAAAGCAAGCTATTTGATATCAAAACGATCTACTTAGCAAATAAAGACAAGTTAAAAAATAGCCAAGGCGGGGGGCGACACATGGCACAAATCAACAATACCAAGAAAGACACGTGTCAGCTTTAAAATAGATCCTCGAGTAGATGTAAACTCTTTAAAAATTAAAGTCAAATCCTTTTTCAGGTCCACGACAATAAACAAAATAAACACACGTCAAAAAAACTATGACAAGAATGACAACAGTGAAAATTAAATACACATGTTTCTTTTCAATTAGCTCACATTTCACAATGCAACTAATAATTCAGAAGACAATTAATTAAAAAACAAACCGTATGCACGTGTGTTAAATTAATTGGATCACTTTTTCACACTCTGACACAATGAAAAATCAAATTCTTAGTCAAACAGAACCACTTATTGAAAATATAATGGCTAAAAAATTGACACTTGGCTACTTTCTGCCAAAATTTAAATATATTGTTTTGAGTGGACTTAAAGTCCCCAAAATAAACCAATTTTAATATAAGTTCGGGTCTAAAAAAAGGTATAAGACATGTGTCACAATCTAAGTGACTAAGCCAAAGCAAAGACTGACACCCTAACATTTGCAAAGACTGACACAATTAAACAAATTAATATATGTGTCAAAAAGCAATTGGTTCGCGCTTCACAAATCTGACAAAGACTATGTCAAATAAAAGATACATGGAGCTTTTTAAATAGCTCACACTTCATAAGTCTGACAAAGATTGAAAAATGTGAAAAAGAGATATATGTGTCCAAATGCTATTGGTTTTCACTTTGCAATGCAACCAAAATGGCTAAAGAAAACTGAGGAGATTTGGAGCCTTTTAAATGGCTCACTTTTCGCAAGACTGAAAAAATGTGAAAAGGTGGCAAATTCTAATTGGACAACCACTTCCACAAATGAAAAAACTAACAAATGCAAAATATGGAGCAATTATATTGGCTTGGATTTCATAAATCTAACAAATGTGAAATAAAATATACTTGGAGAACTTTTATTGGCTTACCCTTCGCATATGACAAAAGCAAGCTAAAAACAAACTGACAATGTGAAATACAGAGCTACTTGGAGCAATCTTATTGGCTTGGATTTTGCAAAGATAGAAACAAGCTAAAAAAAGGTTTGACAACACAAAATATTAAGTGACTTGGAGCTTCCCTATTAGATCATATTTCACAAATAACAAAGGACAAATACGCCAAGTTTGATAGAGTGGAGACACGCGTAAAGCCCTTATTGGCTCACATTTCATGATTGACAATCAGATAAACAATAAAACTGACACCACGAAGTAAGATGGAGCCCTTTGATTGTCCTGGGATTCACAAGGACAGAAAGGTGTTAAATTGAAGTAACTTGGAAATCTAAGAGTGGGTACGGCTTTGCAAATGTGAAAAAAGGACATCAAAGCTATTTGGAGTAATTTTATTGGTCTAAGCTTTGCAAAACTGATATGATCTAAATATAAACAAAAAAGTGAAGCTAGATGGTGTAAAATGATTTGATGCAGCCTAGAATTTACTGTGAATAACTCAGGCACGCTGGAAAATCACTCAGCCTAAGCTGAGAACTCACCTGAAATGTGCAAAGGCACCAGGTACCTCTTTAGAGTTGTTTGTACATGATGTTAGCATGATGATGTTTAAACATATTCAGATTCATAACTAGACATAAGCATTCCAAAATGCATAATCCATATTTATATCTTAGAGAATCATAATAAATGAACTAAACAATAACTATGATAAGATTAACCATATAAGGACCAAATTCAGTTATGTCTAATCCCATTATCCAATCAATATACTCCATTGTATTAAATACTATGAAACACAGAAGCCTCTTACACTATATCAGTATTTCCATGAGTCATGTGCATGTCAAAACTAGCAAAACAACTCTGTAATAACTCACCACTTACTAAACTATGCAAGTCATTACATATTTATAGGGGTGGGGACTTTCCCTTCACCACCCATGCACTTCTCAAAATAGCTTGCATGTTGATAATAGCCATATACCTATACAATGGTATGCACAACATGCAAGTGCTTTAACAATAGACATCTTATAGTTAACTCCAAGTAGAAATCCTATTATTAGCTTAAACTATGCATGGTGCTTATTTGCTGCTTGTTCCCAAAATACCATTACGTGGAGCACAAGTCTTCATCTCTATGTGTGCTCCACACGTTATCTCCAAAAATAGCCCTTATCCACAAAAATGGCGAAGTCCTGAGCCAAAGTGCTATGGCGCGCGTTTCCTTTCCTATCTTCCAGCGCCTTCAAATGCACCTTGTTCCTGTGTTCACATCCTTTGTGTGTCTTCTCCTTAGAGAAACATTCTGTCTACTCAACATTACCCCACACTAAAGTATATTGCCACCCCAAAAATGGGAATTATTTCTGATGTCTCTAATAATAAATAATAAGTAATGAAATAATGAATGAAACATTGTACAAAAGAATGAAATTTACTCTGTAGCACCCTCTTCTTTGATTGATAGGATTAACTTTGGATATTTAGTTTTGATTTCAGCCTCCAATGTCTGCTAGTCACTCAACATGCTCCTTATTTTCTCCAGAATATCCATGGCTATTACATCCAATTCATCCTGGGTGATCTTCTCTTTCTCATTCTGTAGCACCCAGAAAACATTAGCCATACCTAACAACATTCCCTCTATGAAATCCATCTTTTGCGCTATGAGTTTCCCAATCTCATCAATTCTATCCTTTTGTAGATCCTAGGTTTTTGCGAGGGCCTCGTGCTTTTGTTTTACTAGTGCTAATATTTCTGCGCACCCAAGTGTTTCATCTTTCATTTCCTTCATAACCTCATTATCCTCTACTATAGTTATGATTCTTATTATGTCTTTTGACACCACACATAAATTGAGAGCTTGGTCAGATTTCTTCATATCATATTTCAAGGTTTGGAGAAAAGCCTCGTAATTTGAATTGTTTCTAACAATAGTGGCCCTTGCTCTTTCTACTTCTTGTTCATAATATTTTGGTTCGGGCATTCGAATTGGTCCGTCATCTAATACCAAATTGACCAAAGTGCACCTATAATGCATAGCAGAAGGAAAATTTTCAGGACCCTAAGATTCTAGATGAGGCCTTGTTTTAAGAATGTGATCACCAAGTTCCTCAGCCATACTAACGAAGGCCTCATTCTTTTCATGTTATCGTTCATTCTCTTCTCTTAAGTGTGTTATCTCTGTAGTTTTATCCTTATTATCTTTAAGCAATGCTTGAATGGTGGCGACCTTATCAATATTCCTTTGCACCACCTTGGCAAATACCTTGACTAAGGAATTGATGACCTACTCATCAGACATTACAATGGGTTTTATTTTCATGTGCCTGCTCTTGGGTACCTTCTTCACTCTTCATGAGACACAAGACTCTTCACACATGTCAAAATCTGGCTCATCCATATGAGTATAAATGGACTAGGATAATTGCTTTCTTGTGTATGTAGTAGCCATATATGGATCCGTTAGCTCCCACCCATATAACTCTTTAAGGCCCATAATGCTCTGAAAATAGGCGCAAACAATTTTTCTGGTGTCCTTAGCATAACCCATATTAGGGACAACATAATCTTCACATGTCCTCTCCCTTTTTGTCCTTGGCCCCTTAAGAATATGGGCGCTAAGGTCTGGAGTTGGCCCTTCTCCTTTCTGAGTAGTAATGGGCGCGCAGGGTGGATCACTCATACCTTCTACTTCTTTCACCGCTTCCTCATCATCTCTCATCTCTTCATCCTGAGGCTCCTCTACATCTTCAGGTTGAACCAGGGTTCCTAGCACACTCTCCCCTAACTCCTCCTCCTCATCCTCTTTAAGCTTTATATTTCTTATCAGCTTTTTTTCCGGTGTTTATTTTTTAGGGGAGAGTCGGGGTGAATGTACGATAGAAAATAAACACGCGACCTTCTTCGCACCCGACCTCCCAAGGTCATGCTGAGACAGTTGATGTGGAATTGAAATGGGAACTAAAGTGATGACAGTGATCAAGCTAATTGGGAAACCTTAAGCCCTCAACACACAATACTGGAAGCTACGAATCTAAGGAAAGGAATGCTCTTGTAACCTGAAGTTGTGTGATGGTATGGTCCGTTATGACAGCTACTCAGAGAATCCAATTGATTTCTAGTTCTGCCAAGAATCTATTAAGTGATTGTGGAATACATGGAAAGTAACCTGTAGGTGCCTCGTATGGGTTTCTAGACAAGGTCATGGAAGTGGAGATAAGAGGTGTAGTGGAGCTGTGGGAACTATGGGAAATTTTCTGGTCTTGTCCAGAAAGTCTTAGCCTAGTCAGGACCGCTGCCCAAGATAGAAAATCAACATGTGACCTTCTTCGCACCCGACCTCCTGAGGTCGTGCCGAGATAGCCAGTGTGGAATTGAAATGGGAACTAAAGTGATGACAATGATCAAGCTAATTGGGAAACCTTATGCCCTCGACACGTAATACTAGAAGTTGTAAATCTAAGGCAAGGAATGCTCTCATAACCTGAAGTTGTGTGATGGTACGGTCCGTTATGATAGCTACTCGGAGAATCCAATCGATGTCTAGTTCTGCGAAGATGTTATCGAGTGGTTATGGAATACATGGAAAGTAACCTGCAGGTGCCTCGTATGGGTTTGCAGAACAAGGTCATGGAAGTGGAGACAAGAGGTTTAGTGGAGTTGTGGGAACTATGGGAAATTTTCTCATCTTGTCCATAAATTCTTAGCCTGATCAGCTGATATATTCAACAACGAAAGCTATGTAATAATATCGGGTGGAAGCGGTGAAGATATGAATACCAATGTGCGTAAACTAGTGTCAGTATCTAGTTGACTTGCAGGCATGTTGGGTTACGAGACCTACAGATCACAACCAAAGACTTGTTGAGGCTGAGGCCTTTGTATGGTCATGCATGCAATCAAACCCTATTTCCGAGAGTATTCCAATAGTCATAGCCTTGATTAGCAGAGATATTCAGTGTATTTAAGTATCCCATTTTCTCAGCATATGTTGCAAGTGTACGCAAGACTGTTAAACATAAGCTTGTGTCAATGCCAATTATTAGCTCTGGCCCATTGGGTTATGGAACCAGGGGATCACAACCATAAGTCTTTTCCTGTTGTGGACTATTGATGGTCATGCAATATGAATTGATTTTCTTTCAGTAAACAAACTAACTATCGAAGGAGATATAACCTATGTTTTTGGTATTTTCTCAATATATCAGAACAAAGCAGTAAAACAAGCTAATCTATGGAAAGTAAATGTTTTTTGTTCTTTTCTAACTTTTCAAATAATGCATCTAATCTAATAAAAAATTTAAATACAAACAATTAGCCAGATGTAGCTAACTATTTGTGTAGATATGTGAATCTAAATTTAAAACCTATTCTAACTCAATCAAAGATCTTTCAAACCCTACCTTAGAAGTAAAGAACAAATCATAACCCTAACAGAGCTATTGTTGCCCATAGCTTACCTGGTAATGTTGAAAAGACAAATTTCTATTGATTTGATCTACTTGAAATTGTATAGCTAATTTGGAATGAATTTTTCTCTACTATATTTGATATGCAATTGAAATTAACAATTCTTAATTGATAATTTGATAAACAAAGAAAACAAATACACAACTCTAACTTGGAAGAGCAAGAACCTTGACAAGTCCAGTAGTATCAGTATCTATCCCCTTAGTTCTTTCCTTTCTTCCTCTAAGTGTTCATGTGAGTCTAAAGGATTGGGAATGCAAAGAACAACAACAAGAGGATGATGCTTGAGCAATGGCAACTTGGAAGAAATCTGGATGCAATGCAAGTAGAAGAGAGATAACACAAGAGATCTGAGCTTGGCTATGAAATTCCTAACAAGATTATGGCCACAAAACAATACAAGCTACACAAAATTCTCAGGCCCTTTGATTGAGTACAAGTATGGAATATATAGGAATGGAGGATAGGAGGTTACTTCATGCACAAGGCAAGAAGGAGTTCCAACCAATTAAATCTATTTAAAAATAGAAGGAGAAAGGAGAACCAAGAAATCAAAGATAATTTTAGAAAATTTGGCTCATGGATGCATGCAAAAATCAAAGTTAAGTGAACCTTCACATGTTTAATACATGCATGAAGAATTTGGAAAAAGTGGGTAGGACCGCCGCCCTGCGCAGGGCGGCAGTCCTAGCACTGAAGGCCAAAACAAGCACAGAAAGAAGTGGGGAGATGGAAAAATGCATGGAAAAGTTAAGTAAGACTATCTAGGCTAGAAATATATATTGTGAATGAGTTTTTGGAGCTTGAACACCTTCTTGAAAGGATTTTGAATCATCATTAGGGAATTTTGTAAGTGATTTCCCGACAATGTAGCACGTGTAATTTTGGGTGCGTACATATTGCCCCCTCAGAGAAGCATCTTAGCCATGAAAAGGCATAAAACATAGAGTCCGAGTATGGCATTCCTGGAATGGGGATTTAAAATCTATACCTGACATGCCCATGTGTCGAAATGTCACCGTCCAAGCTCCCGCTTCCTGTAAGAAGAAGAAGAGAATCGAGTGCAGATAGATAAAATATTGGAAAATAAACACTAAACCAAAACAACAAGAGGACTTACCATATTCGCGGGGATGTAGAAATATACTTGCACCAATGATCCATCCCAGTAAACACATACACTCAGAACGAGTTTAAAATAATATATATATATATATATATCGAAACAAACTCATTTTTTTAATTCATTTGTGTATTGTTGATTTGGTGAAATGGGAGCTCTGGACATATGTTGATTATTTCTGACGCATGGATATAGCCAAAAAAACTGTTACGAGATAGCAATCATGCCTTTATGAGTAGAGAAATCAACCGACACGTTCCCAGGTTAGTTATTTCCTCTTTTGTGTTTTTGTGCCCTAAATGTTAAAATGTTGAAAAGTTCACCTAGGGGGGACATTTTCAAATTTTCTTGTTTCAAATGAGTCCTTAAGGGGGGGAGCCCATAGGGCATTCTTTTATTTTGCTAGAAATTGTCAATTTTTTCATTTTTGGGGTTAAGGGCACATTTTGAGAAACTGGGTTAGGACCGCTGCCCAAGACAGGGCGGCGGTTGCGAAACCGCCGCCCTGTGAAGGCAGTGGTCTTGGAACCGCCGCCCTGTACTGGGCAGTGGTTCTGAACAGAATGTTTAAAATGCACCTTAACTTGATTTTTTTTGTGTTTTTAATGTTTTTCCATGTTTTTGATGAGCTTATCATGTGATGTACATTATTAACTTGCTATTTTTCTCAATTTCTTGGTGAATGCAGAAGAAGGTGGAGTACATACATTGGAGCAGAGAGAGAGTGTGTGTGATTGGCTCTCTGGGATTCTAGATCAGCTGACCCAGGCTGAGATGAATCTTCTACAGCGAGAAGGCATCTGGCAGATAGCATGGGTGCCCCATGTTGCTCTTGCCAGTCACATTCTGTGTGACTTATGTTCTTACTAGATGCAGATTGGAACACCTTCCAGTTTCCAGGTGTTAGGGGTGAGTGGACTATCACTCTGGAGGATGTATACTGCATCCTTAGACTCCCAGGTACTTGGTAGGAGGCTGACATTGGAGACAGTAGGGTCCAAGGCCGTGATGATGTAATGGGCCACATACATGAGAGACACCATTGTCTCATTTGGCTTAAAGAAGGGAATGAAGGTTTGGTCCATTATTACTGCTCCCACTCCTATCCTTTGGAGAGCCATCATGGGTATCCTGTCCTCGAGACTAGTCAGGGAAAAGGGAGGAGATACATTCTTATACTGTTGGGCCCCCATCATTGCATAGATTGAGGCTCATGGCCGTAAGTATGCTTGGGGAGAAGATATTCTGGGGACTACATACCATGATTTGTACAAAGGTTTTAGGTTGCAGGGACAGTATTTGAGCCACCCTACTCTGGTTATGAGTTGGGTCTATGAGCATTTCATCAGTTATGGTAGGGGGTACTAGTATCAGATCCAGAGGCTGCCCAGGAAGCTAGATGGATAGGTATGTTAGTGCTCTGGACACCACATCAGTTAGTGGCCTTCTTGGCTATAGAAGACATGACTGCCACACCCTACCAGGACATGACAAGGGTACAGGGTGAGGAGGCTATGAAAATGGTAGCTTGCGCTTCCATGAGCCAACTAGTTGATAGATCTGGGAGACTAGAGATTCACCCCTTTTACCGGGAACCCCAGCAGTTCGGCCTTCCATACCCTGTCATGCTTCCTCCAGTGGAGCCTATTTATAGGACTATTCAGGAGGCTCGGAGGGGTCCTAGAGGGGATCTTGGTTGGACGGTGGTTACTCCTATTATGCCTATTGCAGTTAGGTGTGTAGTCCAGGCTCGACGGGCAGCTGGTGCCCCTGGAGCACCCTTACTTCAGATTGGGGCATCTCCTGCTCACAGTGGGGAGGAGGATGAGCTGATTGATTTGGACTCTGATTCTAAGGTGGATGTGGGAGATGATGCAGAGGGGGACTCAGTCAGAGAGGAGGATGAGGGGGCAGGACCTTTAGAGGGAGTGGAGAGTGACCCTGAGTGGCATGACACTCATGAGATCCTCAGAGTAGTGCATGAGAAGGTGAGTGTAGAGAGAGAGAAATTGGTCTCAGAGGAGGCAGTTGGAGAGGATGATGAGTTTGTGATCGGACAACATCATGCCTCTAGACTCGATGAGGTTTCGCAGCTACGAGAAACACCTACAACAACAACCACTAATCCCACATGGATTCCTAGGGACCCGAGTATGTTTGATACTCCTTTCTCTACTTTTTCTATTGATTTTCATATGTTTAGCTTAGCATTTTCATTTTAATTTGTTTTCTATGATTTTCTAGCTCACTCTCTCTCTCTTTTTGTTGTTTTCTATAGTGTTTGCACATGAGTGGCGAGAACTCATTTGTCGGGTATGCGTGGAAACCCTATTGATTCCCTTGGGGAAGACCTGGGTCGAGTTGTCTGTGGATTCAGGACAACCCTTAGCCATCGACCGAAACACTGACATGTTTGCCCATGTCTAGAAGGTGGTGGAGATAGTGACTTCCCTTCATACCTAGGTAGCTAGATATGAGACTGTTGAGCACCTGATGAGGTGGAGCCACACTCACAGTGAGGGTATGGGCAGCAAGTGCCACCATGATCATTCACACCATTTAGTCCACTCTTAGCACCATTGCAGCCATATCAGGAGCCCTAGACATGGTCACGCACCATCCGAGGGATCCCATAGGGATCGATAGGCCGTTTGAACCTTTATTTCTTTGATACTATATGATTTTTTTGCATATTTTAGTCTCACTGCAACTGTTTTGACCATGCCTAGTGCATGATGACATTGTACACAAAATGATCTACTACGATATATACAGACTCTATTTTTGGTTCGGTATTCCATCGTATCTGAGTTGACTCTCTTTTGGCTTATCTCTAATGTGTACCCTAGATATTTAGAATTTCTACTTTTCAACGCTTTTCAGAATGTATGTAATGGATGTGAATGATAAACAAAATGATTTCTTTTTGTATTTTATGTTGTTGATATATGATGATGCAAACACAATGTGATCTTAAACTTAGTTTCTTTTGCAATCTTTAGTACTTCATATTGTCTTGATAAAACATGATGATATAATGATACGATAAATAGATGTACTTTCCCCATTCCTAACTCCATGCAACTAGTAAGATGCGAGGGCTCAACACCAATAGTTAGAAAGGGCACAAGTTATGAAAAATTGTTGAATGGTAGTGATGAGAGAAAGACCGAAGTTTGACAGAACCAAATTGGGATGCTACAACCTTACTCTACTCAAGATACTTCATAGTTTAGAATGTGAATTGCTTTATAGTTTATCTAGACTTGGATCCGTAGATGACCACTTGGTTGACAAAATCTGGTTTTGGGATTTTGAACTCTCTTAGAATTTTAGACATCTAACTCAATTTTTTTAATTTATGATTTCACAATGTTTGACTAATTTTTTACCTTAAACTTCATCGAAGAGACCCCCTATGCCTTGCCCCATGCTATCAGTAGAAAGCATGGGCTTATCACCATGGATAAGGCACAGACGAGTAAGGACATTTCCCTCCTTTCCCAACCCTATGTCACTAGTAAGATATGTAGGCTCAACACCAAAGGTCGGTAGGGCAAAGAAATGTGTAAAAAATAAATTTTTATGTGGATTTACATTTGATCTATTTATTTGGGAAAAATGTTTAGAATGCTCTTATTTCCAAGGAGATGTATAAGAGATAGATGCGACACCATGAAGCTTCTAGAATAGACCATGAACAAAGACACCTAACCTAAGAAGATACCAAAAGTAGAACCAAGTATGCAGACCTTGGTATGGTTATCGTCAAAACCTTGTCTTATCTTGTTTGGATTGATAAATGATTCTGAAACAGTTGATGATACTATGAAGGTATGAAGAGACATGATTTGAATGTTTTTCCAAGGCTTTCAAAAGTTTTTAGGAATTACTATAAGAATAAGCTCCTTGATCACACTTTTTACAAAATGAATGGAAAGATGAAAATGTAATATAGATGCAATAATGTACATGTGAAAATGTTGATGGATCATGCATACTATCTCTTTAGGTGAAGAGAGTTTACGGATTTGCTAAAATCCTCACCTTCTAGTGTACACAAGTGAAATGCACCATTTTTATAGTCTTCCACTACTTGACATGGACCTAACCACCTAGGTCTAAATTTCCTTCCCTCTCTGGCCATTTTTTCTATCTGGCTATCAAGCCTTAATACCAAATCTCCTTAGTAGATCTCATGTTCATAAACCTTCTTATTATATTCCTGAGCCATCCAATCAGTGTAAACCATGTGCCATTGTTCGGTGTTCAGTCTAGCCTCATCGATACTTTCTAACTAGGAGAGTCGTGCTTCTCGATAATCCTCCTCTCCTAGGATCCCATGTAGTGAAATACAGAGGTTGGGTATTTCGACTTCAAGTGGTAGAACCGCCTCAGTACCAAACAATAAAGAAAAGGGGGTTTCCCTCGTTGGTGTTCTAATTGACGTTTAGTAGGCCCTTAAGGCCAAAAAAAGCTTTAGGTTCCAATATTGTTTATTCTCCTTAATGGTTTTTAGAAGAATGGACTTTAAAGTCTTATTGGTAGCCTCAACTTGTCCATTAGCTTGAGGATAGTAGAGAGAAGCCGTGTGATGACTTATTTTAAACTTTATACACAACTCACGCACCTCGTCATTTTTTAAAGGCATGCCATTATCAGAAAGAATGACCTGTGGCACCCCATACCTACAAATGATTTGGTTTAGGATGAATTTAGTGATTACAGAGCCAGGTACAGTGGTAAGGGGCATGACTTCTACCCACTTGGTAAAGTACTTTGTGGCTGTGATTATGAAGTTATGGCCATCTGTTGATGAGGGAGAGAACTTCCCTATCAAATCCAGGCCCCACATGGAGAAGTGCCATGGGGTTATGATTAGTTGCAAAGCTTGTGCCGATATGTGAAACTCATGGGAGAACTCTTGACATTTCATGGTCTATAAATATTCTATGAGGGTTTTTTAAATGTATTCACTAGATTTCTGGGAACTGATGCCGCCTAGAATTTACCACAAACAACCCATGTGCACTGGCACATCACCCAGCCTGAGTTGATCGCTCACCCGAAGAGCACAAAGTTACCAGGCCCCTCCTTAGAGTTGTTTGTACAGGATGTGAACATGATGAAGATGTAATGTATTCATATCCATAAATATCATAAACATTCCACATAGCATATTCCAGATCTAGATCTAAATAATAAAGAATTAAGTGATAAACATAATGAAATCAATCATGTAAGAACTAGTTGTAGTCATGTTTAACACCATTATTCACCCAATACACTCCATTATATTAAAACACAATAAATACATAATCTTCTTACAATAAGTAGTATCATAAGTTTATGTGTGCATCAGATCTAGTAGCATAACTCCACAATAGCTCATATACAGTGTTTCTGTAATCTACACAAATTACTAAATATTTATAAGGGTGGGGACTTTCCCCTCACTACTTACGCACTTACAAAAATAGGTCGCATGCTGAAAATAGTCATGCACCTTTACAATAACATGCACACATGCAAGTGCGCTAATAATAGATCTCTTACAATTAACTAGCAGTAGTGATCCTATTATTTATTCAAACTCATGCATGGCACTTAGTAGATGCTCTTCCCAAAATAGCATTTGTGTGTTGCACAATTCTCCATCTTGTTGTCTGTTTCGTACGCTATCTCTAAGACAATATCCCGTAACCATGAAAATGGCTAAGTCCCGAATCAATCTGTCTTTCACGCGCATTTCCTTCCCTATCCTTTCGTACCTTCAAATATGCCTTGCTACCACATTCGAATCTTTTGTTTTCCCTCTCCTTAATGCCATATTTTTTGTGCTCAACAGGAACTTGCACTTGAGGATATTTTTGATGTGCATGATCCATGGCCATAGTTTCCTTTTCAATTCGTGTTATTGTATTGACACACCTAAAACATTCACCACACTTGTGGGGCCAATAAAATGACCAAGTATTGGATATGTGTGAAGGTTGGAGAGTGTATGATAGTTACACTCAGAAGTATGATAGAGCATGTGCGAAGGTATGAACATGGGAAAAAAAGGAACATGAGATAGTGTGATCGATAAGCAAGCTAAAAAATAGGAAAAAATAAGAGGTTCGCGTGATCACCAAGACATGTTAAAAATAGATAGAGCTTCGACCAGAGTTAAGCTAAAATAGGACAAGTACATGTCGGGATAATTATAGACATGAATAACACATAGAAGGGGAAGAGTCTATTTATAACGTAGTATGGGAATGAATCAAGGCTATTTATAACATGTGGACTATTTATAGAGCTTCCATAAGAAAGACAACCGCTTAAGTGAGAACCATGGATATGTGTCTAATTATAAGAAAGTGCTAGTTGTAAAAGCATGCAATATATGTATAAGGTTGGTCTATTCTTATATTGTATCTTGATTTAGCGGTGAAGGACAAGTTCCCACCCTATATATACTTGTAAATATCTGTGTAATAGGAGAGTCCTAGTAGTGTTGTTAGGGTCCATGATCAGGTTCTTGTCTTGCGCATGGGTTTGAAGATGAAGATTGTCTGAGCATATCATGAAGTTATGCTAATGTTTAATGTAATTTATATAAACATCATGATTATAATGGATATTCAGCTCTCTTTTGTGCATGTTATGTTCCATGAGTATATATGATCTCCATGTGGTATGTTTGTGTTGTGATAACCATGAGTGCAGGAACTACATCTTGAACAACCAACATAAGAAGAAACCTTGTAGGTTTGCACGTGCTTTGGGTGAGCATATAGACATTTGTCTAGGTGAAGGGCTAGTGTGCCAAAATATGTTGTGCTAAACATATACTAAGGCACAACATTTTGGTTTCGTTGTCAGGACCTTATTTAATTTACACTCTCAAGATGTGCCATGCACATGGTGTTTCGATTATCCTTGGAGAGTATTGAATGTTAGATACATAAGGGTGAAGACAAATTTGTGCAAAGATATAGCACTGGTGACACCTTTAATCTGTGAAATGGGTTGAAGACAATCTGTATGATGCACTTTATGAGATGTTATTCAGTTTCTTTCCTCGGGAGTTATATGATTGGTTAGTAGCATATAAACAAAATAGAGGGATTAGGATGGGACAAAAATATATTTGGACTCAGGATAAATATCAAGCATTAGTTAATTTGGACAATTCATGGATAGTTTGTAATAGGTTGTTGGTGGGAAGGTGTCTTTTTGAGGAATTATACATTTTAGAGTACGTGATCTCAACTTATTCATGTCATGGAGGAAGCTGAGTTCCAGTTTCTTCGTGATCCCAGAGGATCATATTTATGTGCACTTCCACTTGCCATTAATATCTTAATGATTGAACTTGGATTTGAATATCTATCTATGGCTAGCTAAAAAAAATTCATGTGCAAGGACAAGGAAAGGGGTTGGAAATGATGGTGTTGAGCTAGATGGAAGTAGATAGAGAAGAAAGACTAGCATAAATATAATGATGTATGAGAAAGGGTGGTTGAAGATACATTAATACATAAAGGAATTGGGCCAAGCGGTAGTGATGAGAACCCTGAGGAAAGTGAGGTGGCCATAGTGTATGTCCCTCTAATATTAGGAAAGTGCAAAAGGACCCCTCAACATTCTGGTGAAAGTGAGTCTGGTGAAGATTTGGGAACCATTTGCATGCATCTGGACCACCCTGGACCCTTAGCCCTTGCACATGGTACTCAATATTTGGAATTTCATATAGAATATTATCATAATGAGGGTGAAGAATCATGAAGCGCAATCGAAGATCGCCACATTGGGAAGGTGACAAGGTAGAATTGTATTAGTGTCCATTCAAGAAGAATGATAGATAAAAGTAAACACACATGGCATAAGATCTCTTCTTCTCAGCAGACTTTGATAACTAGTCAAAAAAATTTATTTGGGAGTAGTATTATAGGTGCAACACCAGGACTATTAGTTTTGGTGCACTAATTCTCTAGAAGCAGTAACATAGGAACACAACACCACAGACAAAGTGCATTTAGCTCTACCACTATCCCAGAGACTAATTCTACCACAGAGTGTACACATACAAGAGTTCCAAAAACAGGGGGCTCGAGAGGCTTTGGTCCTTCCCCAAGTGGAGGTAATCCTCGTACAGGTTCAAGGTTAGGATCTGGTCTTAATATAGGACAAGGAAATATCCCTCCACAACAACCTTAGATTTTATAGGATGTAGTTGAGATGTGCACTCCAATGTGAGTACTTATAGAGAGCTAATGGGATCACCACTTTAGACATGAAGGGCATTCAGTTTAGGACTACATGCATAGTTGGTACCAAAAGTATGATCTGCACTTCAGACAGTAAGTGGATTACGACACCTTGTGACTACTTATTGGAAGAATTCCATATCCATGAGTTTGAATAGCAAGCATCAGTGTGCTGAAATACATCAATTACAATGACCTTATGAAAGTGTCCATGAATATGATGTGTGGTTCAAAACTCTAGTTGTCAAAACTTTCATATGAGCATCCACTAAAAATACAATACACGTAATGAATTTTTAGGTGGACTATGAAACCTTTCAGGAGGACGCTTTGTCACAATATGCTGTATGATATCCACACGAAATCTAGAAGCATCTCTACACGCTGAAGTAGTTGGTAGGTGGACACTATGAGCCCATTTCTAGAAGCTAATATCACAGCTAACACAAGATGTTTACCAATCCACACAAAACTCTAGTAAGCAACTGCTACACATTGAAGTAGTTAATAGTGTAGACATTGGGGTGAGCCCATTTCTATAAGCATAGATTGTAGTTATGGCCACACAATTGGAGAATCTATCTTGTAGTTATACACATGACACTCAAAGTAGAATATGGTGTAAAGACTATGAAGTAGAGGGTCATACTAATAATAGTTTACCATGCAGGAATGTGCACACTTTACTATTGTCTTGTGAGATATGCCACAAGGACCATGATGTATGGGAGTTCCCACTCCTTTAATGATGCTACATAAAAGAATGTATCAAGATACTGTAAAGATTTGTGATAGTAAACACATAGCGATATAACTCAATGATGGTTTATTGATTGCATCCATGAAGCATGTTAGATCGGGTTGCACCAGACTAAGACAAATGGAATTTGTAGGCACATGAAGGCCAAAATAATGGTGTCCATCAGAATGGAAATGGAGGCTACCGGGGAGGCTATCAAGGTAGAGGGTGTGGTGGTTCCATGGAGGTAGGTTCAGTCATGGAACTTGTTACTCATGTGGATCTCCTAATCATTATCAACGCGAGTACCCCAAGAAAATTTCTATGTACACATATTGCAGAAAGGGGCATAAGGTGGAAGAATGTCCATATTTATATGAACACATGTGCAAGAACAAAAAGGAGAGGGGCATGATGATGATACAAGTTGAGTGCGCCAAGAAAGGGCAATGGAATCCTAAGGAGTTGACAATAGCTAAGAAAGAAATTATTATTGGTCACCACACGTACTGAGGCTTCACTGCGTGTGAGAGCAAGTGAGAACTAAACCACTCATCCAATGATAAGAAGATATTACAAGCTAAATAAGTATCTTGATTTAGGTCAACAAATGGAAGTTTTTTAAGAAACCATGAGCCTAGTTAGATATTTACATGGGAGATACAATGCGTAAAAGAGTAATCATGGGATAAGGAGTGTGTAAAACATATAGAAGTACCTGATAAGGACATTGATGAAACTAAGGGAAGTATGTCAGATGCTTAGATAAGAAAACATCATACCCCTATTAGGTGAATGGTTACTTGAGAAGGTTTTGTGCATGGAAAAGGATAAGGATAGGAACATATATTACATGAAAATATACCACCAGAACACCATGAATATGATAAGGAAATCACCTTGGATGTAGTTATTGATGGTTAGATGGTGAGAAACATTCTGATTGACATAGGCCTAAAGATAAATGTGCTTACTTTGGATGCATGTACCAAGATGGGAAGATCACCACTACAAAGTTCATCTAATGTGCTCTATATGGATAATAAGACAAGGGAAATTTTCATTGGGGTTCTAAAGGATGCAAGCATCACTATACAAGGAGCCAATTTTAAAGGAGACTTTGAGGTGTTAGAACTGGTATAGGAAGATAATTTCCCTGCATTACTTGGATGACCTTGGATTTATACAAACTGTGTACATGGATTAGTTAACTAAACTAAAGAATTGAAACTAAAGCAATCTACATTAGTTCCAAAGAAAGTTAACTAAACATGAAACATCATGCTAAGAGCTGAAAGAGATTAAAAATTATCAATGTGGATATAAACTTGAATAAAACCAAACAAACATGCTAAAGATTAAATCTCTACTCTCTATGATTACTAAAATTTAAACTATGAACCTATGAAGAACATAAGAAATCAAAATGGAATGGTGGAGATATCAATAATTGAGAATGGAATCTCACCAAGACATGGCTACAAGGCCATTTTAAATCTTTGCATATTACTCAATTTTGAGCGTATGGATGTAATATGAGAAGCTTAATCCGAATCAATGGAGTAAAGCCAAATGCCTATAGTTTATGTTATATGCAAAGGATGGTGTGTTTTTAGATGAAGGATTTTGGTCCTTTATATAACCTAGATGTTGGAGAGAGATGTGCAACTTGGTACATGTGGGATAAGGGGAAAAGTAACTTTAGTTTATTTGACCAAAGCTAGGTGAGTTAACATGTGAGTTAGGAATGGATAAAGTTATTTTAGTTAAGTTTAATTTGTCATTTAGCAACCATGGGAATTAGTGGATGTTCTAATTAATCAAAGATGATTAAATAATAGAATGGATATGCTTATAAAATCTTGTTAGAGGAATATTAATATGATTTGAGAGATATAAGAGGAATTTTATCCAATGGATGAAGATTTATTGATTAAATAGAAGAGAGAGTTAATTAATTAAGCTAGATAGGAAGGAACACTAATTAACGGAAGGTCGTTAGTCGATGTCTTGAGTATAGAAAGGTTGATTAATTAACGAGTGGTCGTTAATTAGTGATTATGAAGAGGAATGTTAGCTAATTAGTGGAAAAGCACTAATTATTATGATAGTGACGGAAAAGAGAGTAGTTAGTGCAATCTTGGAAGTAAAGTTGCGTTAGCGGATTTTAGGTGTCTACACAAACAATGAAGAATAAGAATAAGCGGGTTTGTTAAGCATTATATTAGTTTTGAGAATAAGATGGGCTTGTATTAATTTCGATGGAATGTACTCAAGCCACGCCTTATATAGATCTAATAAGTGAGGAAGACCTAAATCATATCTATGCGCAAACTATGTGCGATCTAGAACGGATTGAGCCTACAAAGGAAGGGGTGCTCAAATGGGAATACACACACTCGATTGGTGACACTAATATCACCACATGTGATAATTAGGGACATGAAATTTATGAGATGGTTGGTCGTGAATGTCACAGATGAGTAACTAGAGTGATCAGACCACAAAGAGTTACGTGTTTAAGAAAGACTTCACTTCCAAGGTATACTAGAGAAAAAAAACCATGAAGCTTTATTACGCGCCATAGAAGAACAGTTGTGAAACAAATGCGACAGAAGGAATATGATGGTATATTTTCTAAGAGGAACATCAGCGCGATGGTGGGCCACGTACATGGATAATTTTCAATGGTGGCACGAGATCAAGATTTCATTCTTAACTAGGTTTGTTGAAGATAATCTTCCTTCAAATATACCATCTTATGATGGAAATGCATCCCCCAGGCTCACATCCAGAATTGTGAGAAGAATTGGTTGTAAGGTCCTGATTTTTTACCACCATCCTTGTGAGTCCACAAGTTCTATTCAACTTTGTGTGGGTGTGCACATGCATGGTATATACATGTTGAGCTGAAGCAGGAGACTACAAATTGGAAAGACTTGATATTAGGTATAATATATGTTTTTTAATTAATTTTTCTATAACCCTCCAATGCATAAGGCCTTGCAGTTAATAAAGCACATCAATTTGGGGGATAACGCGAAGGGAGAAGATCTTATGGCTTAGTTCTATGAGGGTATTTTTATGGATCCATGCACCAACGAACGCACATGGTTAGAAACTAATGAGGATCTCTTAGAGTGTGATTAGAAGGAAAAGGAAAAATGCAAGCTCATGTACTTGATTGATGATGAAGAGGTAGAAGAATTTAATGTATAACACATAAAAGGTGAGTGTGGGGTCTTGGATAAGGTACATGAGTAGGAACATGTGTACCATTTACCATTGAAGATAAATAAAGTGAATATTGGGTCAAATGATGTACCAAAGGAAGAAATCATTGGTGATTATTGGTCCAAGGTAGAAGTTACAAATATTGTTGAATTGTTGCATGACTTTCAGGATATCTTTCGTAGAGGATACCACAAGCTAAAATGTGTTCATCCTTCACTATGAGAAATTAAGATAAAGCTGGAAGAAGGCACTCGACCAGTTAAAAAAATACCATATCGGATGAATCCCAACTTACGCGTCAAGGTGAAGAACGAGATTGAAAAGATGTTATAAGATAGCATTATTGATCCCATAAACGAATCTAGATGGATTAGTCCCATGGTCATAATTATAAATAAAGATATAAGAATCGTGATTTTTATGGACTACATGGTGTTAAATGCTTCTTGTGTCCTTGATCCATCCTCTACACCATTTACTGAAGAAATACTTGAGGGTGTAATAGAACACAAAATCTACTCATTCACAGATGGTTTCTAAGGATATCATCAAGTTTAGATTGTACGTGGAGATTGGGAAAATACTACATTTTCTACATAATGGGGTTGCTTTTCTTATACAGTCATGCCTTTTGAGCTTAAGAATGCACAAACAATATTTTTTTGCATTTTGTACAAGCTTTTGAAGATTTCATCCATAACTTTCTTCAGGTATATCTGAATGATTGGACCATCTATGGATTATTTAAGGATCATTACGACTACTTGATATTAATGTTTAAAATATGTAGACAACTAAGTATATCATTGAATATCAAGAAGTGCATCTTTACTACACCGTTTGGGACATTGTCAGGGCATATTATCTACAAGGAGGGTCTTCTATTTGATCTAACCAAGACAGCAGTTATCTTAGGATCGGAAGATCCCACTAACCAAAGTGAAGTGCATGGATTCCTTGGTCATATAGGATACAACAGAAAATTCATCAAGGGATACACAAATATAGTCGCATCACTAGAGGAAATCTTGAAGGATAAGGATAAGTTCTAATGGAAGGATATGTAACAACATGATTTTGAGAAGTTGACGGAAATATTATCGCTGCACCTATCCTTCATTTCCCAACATGTATTTTTCCTTTTCGTGTCCATGTGGATGCCTCAGGGATAACAATTGGAGTTGTCTTAACACACCTTGGAGAAGGAAATACTGATCATCCAATTTTTTTTGCAAGCAAGAAGCTAACACCTACGGAAAAAAATTATACAACTACTGAGCGTGAGGATTTTTCTATTATGTACTCGCTTCATAAATTCAAGTAATATCTTCTAGTGACTCCTTTCATATTTATACTAAACATATAACACTAAATTACTTGGTTAATAATCATGTGCTACAAGTTCACATTTGTAAATGAATTCTCTTGTTCTAAGATTTTGAATTTTCAGTAATAGTGAAACTTGGTAAGAGTAATTTGGGACCTGATCACTTATCGTGTATCAATTCTAATGAGGATGTGTAGAGTATTAAAGATACCATGTTGGATTCCTATTTGTTCAATATGTAGCGTGCACCCACATACTTGGAGGATATAGCAATATTCTTGTGCATGGGTATTACACCTCTAAAAATGAAGAATGTGGAGAAGAAGTAGTTATCTATGCACGTTGTGCCTTATTAATTGGTTAGGGGTGACCTTTATAAAATGGGTCGAGATGAAATATTGCACAAATGTATCTTGGAGCATGAACTCCAAGAAATTATAGAAAAGGCACATGGTGGTATTGCTAGATGACACTATACTGGAGAAGCCACCGCAAGCAAGATATTTCTAGGTGGACTATGGTGGGAAACACTATATAAGGATACTAAGGAGTTTGTTAAGGCTTGTGAAAATTGTCAGAGGATTGGGAAGCTAAGACAAAGATATGAGATGTCGTTATGCCCCATTTCATCTGTAAAACCATTTTAGAAATGGGCGATAGATTTTGTTGGACCAATTGTGTCTATTGCGCAACGAACAAGTGCACAATACATTATTACTTGTACTAATTAATTGGAAATGTGGGTAGAAGTTGTGCCTACCAAAGATTGTACTACTGCTACAACTGCGCATTTCCTTTGGGAGAACATTATAAGCAGGCATGGATGCTCATTAAGCCTCACAAGTGATAGGGGTACTCATTTCCTAAATGATACCATCAAGATATTGTTAGCATAGTTTATGGTGGCACACCATAAGAAAAATCCTTATCACCCATAGGATAATGATGCAGTAGAGTCATTTAATAAAATCATGGGCTATATCTTGATCAAGATTTTTGATTTTAGAAGAAAGGATTGGGATGATGAAGTTGCAGCTGTAATTTGGGCATACAGAACTACCTATAATAGGTTGAATAAATCCACACACTTTCAGTTGGTGTTTAGCATAGAGTCAATGTTTCCCATTAAGTTTATATTACCATCATTGTGTATTGTGCGCATAGGAGGAGTCACAAAGGAACAAACATTAGAAGCATACATAGAAGGGTTAATGAAATTGGATGAATGATGTGCAATTGCGGGATGGAGCCAAAAAACATAGAAAGAGCAACAAAAGGCTTAACATGACAGGTACATCAGGAAATAGTAGGTATATTGGTGCTTCTATATGATTCTAAGTTTGCGTGCCACCTAGGAAAGTTAAAGGTCAACTAGTTGGGACTGTTATCCAAATAACTCTCCCAGTCACTTGGGTAACTTATATACACTTTCTAGCTCTAAATTCTCCATTACAAGGTTATGCGCACTCAAGTTCACTTGGCACATTCCCTTGGTTGCATTTCCTCACGCACCCCCCTTCTTTTCCTCATGTACCCTTGCGTGCTTCCCCTTTTCCCCATTTCCTTTTCCTCTTTGTTCCATCTTCCTCTTACATGCCTTCCTTTTGCCTCCTTCTCGCGCCTCATTCTTCCATGTGCACTATCCTTGTGCCCTCCTTCGTGCCCTTCCATACCACATCATTCTCTGACATGCTTGATTTTTCCACACGTAACCAGTCAAAACACGCCAACAGGGTTCTGAATCCTGACAACCAGCCAATGAATGACATGTGCCAGAAATGACAAAACATTTGAATAGTTGGTTGATCCTTTAGTCAATATGTGCGCATCACATGTATCTTGCATGCCTAGACATCTCTAATATCTTCTGATAGCCAGATATTATTCTACAGAGCTCCAATCGGTGTGCGCCTAGTCTCAATTAATAGCTGTTGACATGGGCTACAGTGCTAAACATTCAAATTCAAATTCTTGGCGGATTTGGTAGGTGAGAAATGGGAAAATGTATTTCTAGGCATTAATGAGTAGATCTGATTGCTTCAACCACCCGATTTTATATGATCCACCCTCCTTCCTTCTCCAACATGCCAAAAAAACTTGGGGAAATGTATTTGACATAGATTTGCAGGTGGATTTACAGGCATTGAATGCTTCTTATTGGTGGTTGTATTTCAAATTCAGGTTTTCCCTCCTTCTCCTCTTCTTCCATGGATTCATCTATAAATGTAAGAGTTGGGCTCATTATTAATGTTGGACATTTTAGATCCTTGCGCATTTTCTAAGTACTTCATATTTTTTGTATTCTGAGTCAAACCTCTAGATTTAGCTCGTGCATGTGGATATTGGTCTCTTTCACCATTGTAACAGCCCTGTGCATTTCTAGATGTAATAGAAGCATCATTTTGTGACTATTCTCTATCCTAATGTGTTTTCATTCCTTCTTCTTGCCTTTCTTTTGCATTGCATGCTCGTTGTGCCATTCTACGTCCCTTGCAGCTCCTTATTTAGTTGTGTTCCATGAAATTGATCTAGTAAATACGTTTTAAGTTTTGTTACACGTGCCTAGCCTTCTTTCACACATTTCCCTTTCATTTTCACTTAGAATAGATAGTGTTCATCCCTCTTTTCTGGTGTTATCACCTTTTAGTGTAGGTTTCCTTTCATGTTATCCTTCTATCCCTGGTCCCTTGGCATTGTTAGTTTAGTTTTCCCTTTCAGCACTAGGAGTAGCAGTAGTAGTAGAATTAGATAGAGGAATTGTCCTTTTCAGGAGATTCATCCCAAGTGTGTAAGGTCCCACAACTTGGGGATGGTTCCATTGTTATCACAAATGACTCAGTTCTTCCAGATCTGAGACACGGGTGTAAGTTTGATGACCAATAGTTTCTAGCACACCCGGTGGGACAAGTAATGAAAGCTTAAATTTCATATTGCTAAGTTCTGGTGTGTGGACTTAGTATTTCAGCCTTTGGAGGCTCATTTCAACACATCTGGTGACTCCCAACATTTTTAGATATCTATTTTTTAGCAGCCCTGAGCACCTTTCATGAGAAGAGTGCATACAAGGAGAAGTGCAGTAGCTGAAGATTCTTTTGAGTACCTCTAGCTATCCCCAAGAAGAGTTCATTCTAGAAATCTTGTGCACATCTCCATCTCTAGTGCGTCGTGCCCATTCAACTTCTCCTCACACTAGAAAACCAGTGTGCCCTGCTATGGCACATCAACCACCTCCTCCACTAAGGAACTTTGTTAACTTCACCAGAGGAAGTCCCCTAGTTCTAGTCGTGCAACATGATATGCCAAATGGCACACTCAAAAGTATTCCATACTTTACTGGTGAGAATCAAGTCACCCCTCAAGAGCATATCCAGGATATAGAAAATGTATGTTCACTCTATTTGATCACACATGACAATGTAGTAGTTAGGATACTTGCGGCCTCTTTCAAAGGAAAACCACTTCAATGGTACCGAGGCTTGAGACTTGGATCTATTGCCACCTGGGATGAGTTGGGAACAACTCTTTGCAATTATTTTGAAGATAAGTTAGATCACTTTTCTTTGGTGGAGCAACTGACAACGACAAGGTGGGCGCCCAACAAGCAAATGAATGATTTCAACATCATATTTCAGAAGACTTGGGACAGAATCCCTCTTGTGGTAAGACCTACAACCCAACATGTTTTTTGTATTATCTAAAGGAATTGAATAATGATATCTCAGTCATGATTCAATCCATGAGAGGTAGGACCTTATCAGTAACTTATAATATTGTAGTAAGGGTGGAAAATAGTCTTATTCAGGCAGGAAAGATAGCTCCTAGACCACCTATGCCCTTGTTCCCAGAAATTTCACAAGCACCCCAGCCTTCTGTGGCCCCTATTCCTATTCCTGAGAAAAGCACGCAACCTGTTGCATCAACATCCTACTCTTCAGTGTGGTCAGAAAGAAGATGAAGAATTGAAGACCCTGATTAGAAATTTGTCAAACAAGGTCATATCATTAGAGAAGCAACAGGTGCAAGCCTATAGAGGTAGTTCTAATCATGCACATAGCCAAAGCAATCAACCTTGGTGGAATCAATATGGAAACCAAAGATACGTGCCCAACCAGCAGAATGATAGATGGCATGCTAATGCACATCTACCCTTGCAATTTGTTCCTCCTACGCCCTCTCTTCCAGCACCCAATGCAACAAGTCAAATGCTTGTTCTAGCTCAGAACAACTTGGAAAAAGATTCAGAATGGTGCTTCCCTTGCAATATACCTCATAGTCAATATCATTGTGCCAATGTTGTGTGCACACAAGCCTACATGATTAAAAATGCTTCAACTTGTGAGCCTTTAACAAGTGCCCCTGAAGCAGAAAACCAAGGAAGGCCAGAAACTCCTCCAGAGGAAAAATTTGATGTTCTTTGGTGCTTGAAGACTTCTATGTAATCAACCAAGATACAGAGGATACAAGCAGACCGCATGCCCAAGTTGTGAAAACAAAAGATACAAGAAGATAATGCTCGAGTTTGGCATCACATGTAGGTCACAATTCCAAGCAACACAAGCCAACCCTCAAAAGCAGAAAGATGTATCCAGGGGATCCAGTAGTAAAAATTCTCAAGTCCATATACAAGAGGCTCCACATGTAAATCTCCTCCAGAAGTAGCACATGCCCCTCCTTTGGTAGGTCAAGCCTCTGATTCAGCTAAATCCCCTGATTCCATGTGCCTGAACAATCAAGAAAGGATGTTGTATTCCCTCAAATGCATACAAGTCAATGGGTCTTCCATTGAGGATTATGGAACAGATGAATAAGACAAATATAAATTTCAAAATGTGGGATGCTCTAACCATTCCATCTCAATGGGATCTGCTGCATGAGGCCTTGTCCCAACTTCCACGCACTGTGCTCCAACTGTTCACAAACGCACACGCTTCTATCAACATCTGTGAAGAAGAGGAGAAACAAGTAAGTAAGATTGTTAAAACCCCACCCTTCTATATGTCCTTGATCATAGGAAAACATCTTGTGCATAACTATATGATTGAATCAGGTGCTAGTACTTCTGTCATTCCTAAGAAGATTGTTGATGTCTTAGGTCTTAATTATATCTCATTGACAAAAGGAGTCTTTTAACTCAATGGTTCAACTGTCACCACCCTAGGAATCATCAAGGATCTTGAGTTGACCCTCCATGCATGTCCAAGCCTAAAGATAACTCAAGATGTGTCTATCATTGATCTTACCTCCTTTGTTTTCCCTATGTCTATCAAGAGAATTTACTACAAAAGTGGGTGGTTACTTGTCTTCTGATTGGTCTCATATGTTACTCAAGACAAGGTATGGTACCCATTTACCATACAAGATGAACCAATATTTTCCTATCATGTAGAGTCCTATGTCCCATCTCCTCTCCAAGCCAACTGTTTAATCCAAGAGGAACAAGATGTAGTTCCTGAAGAGCATCCTCTTCCACCTTCTATTCCTGATCTAGTACTTGATGAATGGGCAGAGAGGCACCATAAATTTGACCCATATGCTAAATAACTAGAAGCTTATGAAACAGATCTTGGTCCTTACTGCATTCTTGAAGAAGAATATGTGTTGTCACGTGTGCTCAAGAAAGACCAAGTTGAACCTGGTCTATGGAAATTATACTTTGATGGATCTAGAAGCAGAAATGGCGTGGGAGTAGGAGTTGTTCTCATTTCTCCTAAGGATGATAAATTTTTCTTCACTCACAGGTTGCAGTTTACATGTTCTAATAATGTGGCATAGTATGAGGCATTGGTACATGGTCTTCTTATTGTTGAAAAGAAGAAGATTAAGGCACTGCAGATATTTGAGGATACAAAATTGGTTATACACCAGGTTACCAATAAGTTCCAGAAAATAATAAGCTTCTCAAATCTTATAAACACATAGTTTGGGACCTCCTTGAGAGCTTTGATGCTCTAAATATACAGGTGGTACCACGAAAAATGAATAAGGAAGCTGACCAAATGGTCGTGCTTGGTTTGCACATTCTCTCCTGCTGAAGACTTTGTCAAAGGAAACACTCAGCACATTAAGATGGTGATCAGACCATCCATTCCAGACAAAATATCACCAGCTGGAAAGTGTTTGATAGTGATGCGCAAATCATCCAATTCATCTAGAATGAAGTTGAGTTCTCATCAAGCATGCAAGTTGACTTGCATGACAGCTATGGTGACCAAGTGATTGAACTGAATTCAAAGAAGTTGCCTAAAGGGTTGGTCACCTTAGAACAAATGTTTATCCATGATGATGAGTTCAAGGGTGAAGAAAATTATATGCGCACCGCACAAGAAGATTGCTCCCCAGTCACTATTGTGCATGGAAAGAGTTGCTTCTCAGTAAGACTTGCACACACAATGAAAAGTAGGCCTTCATCTCTCTCTGTCAAAAATACAGTGATATCTTCTCATGGGAGTATGAAGACCTCAAAGGTTTTGATCCAAGTGTTTCTCAACACTCCATTGACCTTGATCCTAGTATCAATCCCGTCAGACAGAAGCAATGACCAGTCAATCCAAAGATAGAGCCCCTCATGAGAAAGGAATTATCCAAACTCATTGAGGAGAAAATTATTTTTCCCATCAAGTACTCTACTTGGGTCACAAATCTAGTTCCAGTGCACAAGAAGAATGGTGAAATTAGACTCTGTGTTGATTTCAGAGATTTGAACAAGGCATCTCTAAAGGATCATTATCCTTTTCCTTCAATGGAGCAGATTCTGCAGACTGTGGCTGGCGCACAAAGATTCTCAATGTTAGATGGGTATTCAGGTTTCAATCAGATCCTGGTCAAGGAAGAGGATCAATTCAAAACAATGTTTACAACCAAGTGGGGAACATATGCATATCAAAAGATTCCCTTTGGTCTGTCAAATGTAGGTGCTACATTTCAGTGCACCATGGACATTTCCTTCAAAGGTTACATCAATGAGTTCATCTTGGTTTACCTTGATGACATAACCATCTTCTCAAAGTAGAGTGAGGATCATATGGCACACCTGGAGAAAGTCTTTGAGAGGTGCAGAAAAAATGGGGTATCCCTTAACCCTAAGAAGTGTAATTTTGTTGTGGCACAAGGCAAGATTTTAGGCCATGTGGTTTCAAAGGATGGCATCACAATTGATACTGAGCGTGTTTCAGCCATCCTAGCTCTTTCCCTGTCGGTGCACAAAAAAGGCCTTGCAATCCTTCCTCGGTAAGATCAATTTTGTTAGGTGCTTCATTCCTAACTTTGCAGGACTAGTTCGGCCCATCACCCTGATGCTCAAAAAGGACATAGCTTCAGATGGACAGTAGAAGGAAGAGAGAGCTTCAACAAAATCAAGAAAGAAATTGGTTATGCACCAACACTCATCAACCTGAATTATTCAAAGGATTTTATCCTTTATGCTTATGGCACTGATGTGAGTGTTGTTGTTGTCCTAACATAAGAAAATGAACAAGGATTTGAAAAAATAGTGGCTTTCTTCATCCAGACGCTGAAGGATTATGAACTAAAGTACATTCACATGGAGAAGCAGGTCTTCACCATCATGTACGCACTCAAGAAATTCAAAATCATGCTCGCCACAAATCATATCAAGGTGTTAGTCTCTCACTCTTATGTTAGAGACTTCATCATGGGAGAAGAAATTAGTGAAAAGAGAGCATGATGGGTGACCAAAATCATGGAATATGATGTGACTATCAAAGCCACAAAACTGGTAAGAGGTAGCATGCTCTATAAGAAAATTTGAAGGATACAAGAATGAATCTGAGACTTCATTATTTTTGATGAAGGATCTCCTGTGCATAGAAATTGAGCAGAGTACAAAACCTGGTGCACATGACTGGATGAAGGACATGATCACATTCCTTTCCGAGGGTGCATACCCTCCTGGTTTAAATAAGGTAAAGAGAAGACATCTGAGGTTACAATCTATCCCTTATGTTTTGATTGATGGACTTATCTTCAAGAAAAATCTTGATGGCGTGTTGTTAAGATGTATCAATGGCACGCAGACTGAAAAAGTGTTAGCATAATTTCACGATGGATTCTCTGGTGGACACTTTTCTACCAAAACTACAGCAATGAAGATCATAATGGTAGGAATATTTTGGCCTACCCTATTTGCAGATGCACACAACTGGGTCACAAAATGCAAGGAATGCACTTTCTTTGTAGGAAAGAAAATATTGGTAGTGCTTCCCCTCTGACCAATCCAAGTGGATCAGCCTTTTGCGTAATGGGGTCTTGACTTCATAGGTATGATCAATCTGCCTTCAAGCACTGGACACAAGTGGGTGCTGATAGCTACAGACTACTTCACCAGATGGAAAAAAGTTGTTGCACTCAAGAAATCAATCGAGTTAGTCATCCTTGACTTTCTTGAAGGTATAGTCACAAGGTTTGGCATTCCTCAAACCATTATCTTCGATAATGCAAAAGCCTTCCTTGGGACCAAAATCACTGATTGGGCTCTAAATTTGGGAATTTATCTGAAGACTTCTTCCAACTATTACCCACAAGGAAATGGTCTGGTAGAATCAACAAACAAGAACCTGATCAGGATCATGAAATGCACAATGGACATCAGCCAAAGACAGTGGCATACAAAGGTCTTACGTGTGCTCTGGGTAGATAGAATCACAATTAAAAAAGAAATAGGAACTTCACCTTACAAGCTTGTTTATGGAAAAGAATATACCCTTCCTTTGACACTGGAGTTGAACTCATTGGTGCTTTCCCAACAACTAGAATTTGAAGTCGTAGACAAGAGGGAAATCAGAATGGCAGAGCTAGTTAATCTTGAAGAATCAAGGAACTCTGTCATGATCAAACTAGAGCAACATCAGCAAACAACAAAAAAATGGTTTGACAGAAAGGCTAGGCCTCAAGCTTTCAAATTTGGGGACTTGGTCTTAAAATGGGATGCTAACAGAGCTAAACCAGGGTGTCCATTCAAAGTTTTGATGCACTTTGGAGTGGCCCATACATCATCAGTTCATGCAAAGAGGCTAACTCTTTCGAGTTAACTCATCTTGATGGAGGCACGCTACAAATCCCAGTAAATGGGATCTATCTCAAACCCTTCCATTAAGTTTGCTACATCATTTTGTATATATTAGAGTAGTTTCAATTCCTCTAAGTGCACTGCATGCACATTATTTGTTTGTACATAGTTCTTTCTTCTCACGTGCTTCTTGTGCATGCTCTTCTTTTGCTTCCAAGATGCCGACAATTTTCAACAGTTTGTATGATTCAGAATAGAGTCAAGAAATGATCTTTCAAGTGACTTCAGGGGTAATTATTTAAATCCACGCAAATCAGAATGTCATGATTACATAATAAACTCCATGCCCAATGGATGCTTCAGGCTACTGATCTCCTTCATCTAGTAGGTAGATGGCCCAAAATTTGCCAAAACTATTATCCAAATAACTCTCCCAGTTATTTAGGTAACTTGTATACACTTTTTGGCTCTAAATTCTCCATTGCAAGGTTTTGCATGCTCAAGTTCACTTGGCACATTCCTTTGGTTACATTTCCTTGTGCACCCCCTTCTTTTCCTCATGTACCCTTGCACGCTTCCCCTTCTTCCCTTATCCTTTTCCTATTTGTTCCATCTTCCCCTTGCACGCTCCTTCCTTCTTCCTAGTAGATCATTTCATTCTTCACATGCCTGCACTTGCTCAATTAGATAAGTCCCTCCTTCGTGTGTCCCACACATTACCTTATAATAGTTGTGCCTTGACCATCATTCTCCACTGACATGTTTGATTTCCTCACACACATTACATGTCAAATGTGCCTCTATCCCGCCCCTCATGTTCAACTCACATCCTTTGACCCTCCTAGCCAATGTGTCATGATTCTCTAACATGGCTTAAGTGTGCAAAAATCAAATGAATCCTTGCAACAAATTGAGTGACACATGACAGAAATCAAAAAAATTTACACATGTTAATCCAGCCAATCCACACATGCCATGTGTCTTGCATACGTAAACAAATTTAACAAACTTTGACAGCCATATCTTTTTCTATAGAGCTCTGATCGGCGCATACCTAGTCTCAATCAATAGTTGCTAACATAGGCTACAATGTTAGCCATTAAAATTCAAATTCTTGGTGGATCTGGTAGATGAGAAATGGGAAAACATCTTTCTAGGAATTAATGAGTAGATCTGATTGCTTTAACCACCCAATTTGATATGATTACCCTCCTTCCTTCTCCAACATGCCAAATAGACTTGGGGAAATGTATTTGACAAGATTTACAGGTGGATTTACAGGCATTAAATGCTTCTTGTTGGTGGTTGTATTTCAAATTCAGGTTTTCCCTCCTTCTTCTCTTCTTCTTCCATGGATTCATCTATAAATGTAAGAGTTGGGATCATTATTAATGTTGGACATTTTGGATCCTTACGCATTTTGCTAAGGACTTCATATTTTATGTATTCTGAGTCACAGACCTCTAGATCTGGCTCTTGCATGTGGATATCGGCCTCTTTCACCATTGTAATAGCTCTGTGCATTTTTGTAAGTAATAAAAGCATCATTTTGTGACTATTGTTTGTCCTAACATGTTTGCATTCCTTCTTCTTGCCTTTTATTTTGCATTGCATGCTCGTTGTGCCATTTTACATCCCTTACAGCTCCTTATTTAGTTGTGTTCCATGAAACTGATATGGTAAATACATTTTAAGTTGTGCTACACGTGCCTAGCCTTCTTTCACGCATTTCCTTTCATTTTCACTCAGAACAGATAGTGTTCATCCCTCTTTTTCTGGTGTTATCACCTTTTAGTGTAGTTTCCTTTCATGTTATCCTTATATCCCTGGTCCCTTGGCATTGTTAGCTCATTTTTCCCTTTCAGCACTAGGAGTAGCAGTAGCAGTAGAATTACATAGAGGAACCAGCCTTTTCCAGAGATCCGTCCTAAGCATGTAAGGTCCAACAACTTGGGGATGGTTCCATTGTTGTCAAAAATGACTCGGTTCTTTCATATCCAAGACATGGGTGCAGATTTTAACAACCAACAGGGACCATATAAATTAACCAAGATTCTAGAGCAAGGTGCATGTCAGTTACAAGCATGTGATGGCATAATATTTCCTGGTTAATTTAATGGGAGTAGGTTGAAGTTGTACTGTAAAGAATTTTCCTTCAAATTTTGTTTGCAATAAGGCAATATTTCCATTTAGCCTAGGTTTTTATTTCAAAGTGTTATTCTAATGGATTTGTAATAATTGTGTTCACGCGTGGGAGTTGATCTATTTATTGAAGTTTGATGTGCAAAGGACCGTGCAAACTTTTAACGTAGGGTATAAATTAAAAGCAATGGTAAACCTCTTACGATGGTGAATGGAACAATGGTTCCAATGGACTACTTTGCTTAATGGTGTATAAGGAAACTTAGTGGAGATGAAAACATGTGGAATAGTGCATAGGATAATGTGAGGTAAGTAGTGTAAGAAGAACACTACTTGGCATTTGGCATAAAGGAAAGAACGGTGCGGTGCAGGAGGTTATGCACAAGGGGAAACTACAACCTGGGAAGTAGTGGCATACCAGAAGATTATGGATGCCACATGTGGAAGAGGAAACCTATAAGACCTGGACTTGATGAAAAGAGTGTGAAACATAAAAAGGTGGAAAAGTGACAACTACCACCACCTACCATATTAAATTCTTGAAAAAAATAGAAATCTATAAATAAGTGTGAGTGATAATTGTAATTTACATTACGAATTGAAATTCTTGCGAACTTATGTGAATTGGCTAACAAAAGAGATGAACTAGGAAAACTAGAAATCAGTATCCAGCGATCAAGAGATCCTTGAATTTAGAAGGATTGGAGTCCAGGTAACATATTGGCAGTTGAAGATGGTGTTGGAAGTTTAAAGACAAATGGTGGAGTTGTATGGTAGGTCGTGAAGCAAAGTTACAGAGCTAGGGAACGTCAACTGAAGACTAAGACTAAGGAAGAGTTGTTTTTTTAATACATTGAGTAATTAAAGAGTTTTAGGGGAGACACCAAGAGATTAGTGAGGAATCATGACTCTGAGAAAGGAATGGATTTCAAAATTAGGGCACACAACTTTAAAAGTTTCACAATTAACAGAGGTTAAGTTACAAGGTTCGAAAAATGACATCATTGAAGAAATCAACAAAGGGAAAGAAGATAAGAGAGGAGTCCCCAGATGATTGGTTCTTAGAGATGTAGTGCCTGCAAGAGGTGATCATTGGAAATTAATAGGAGTTGAAGGTCTAGAGATGTAATATTAGTTAATACAATCATCGAGCTCCAGGTCATGAGGGAGATGCAAGGAGTGAAACGTTGTCAGAGACTGACCAATGTACAAAATAAGGTCAAATTGTGTTAGATGAAAAAGTGTGCAAAATGTTGGAGGCTAGTGGTGTGTTACAACTATATGAATTTCCTTTCTTTGAAAAACATGCATGACTCTATCAGTGGTTGGTGTCCTCAGTGCATGAGGATTACTTATATTTTGCAAGAAGAAGAATACCCATCACAGACGGCCTAATCAAAAAAGTAACAGGGTTGTGAGACAAGGGAGAGCAGTTCGCGATAGATATACATGATGATGCTACAGTAGATGCCACTACCACCAAGTTATACTATCAAAGGGGAGCCACATGTTTAACCTATAAAATATAGAAAACCTTGGCATAAGAGTGGCCACATGCTTAGTGAGTTGTAAATTGGGAGCCTCTGAAAGATGGATGGAGGTGAACAAGAACTTCTTACATATCACACATAAGATGGCCCATGACAGAAGGCACAATATTGTTTTGTAATTTGTAGATAATATTGTGGAAGAGGCCCAACTCCAATATATTAAGGGAAAGAAAATTACATGGGATTCAATTTTGTTGTTAATCATGTTCTGGGAGATTGGAGTCCCATATGGACCATTAGGGAAGGAATGGGAACAAATTGTAGAGAAGCGATCACCGGAATGTGTACAAGACATGATTGGATCTATGGTATAAGAGGATGCATGATGCTTTTGAAAATGAATGGTGCATACCCAAGGAGTTTCCCGCTGAGTTGGAAGGAAAAGCCAAGTTTGTTGTTATGCAACATTTTTTTCTAGAACGATTTTTGTTGATAAGTGGAGAGATGGATCCATGGTGTAAGTTACATTTTACTTTCATGTCTAGTTATTTCAAGAGTGCAGTGAATAGGATAAAGGATGTACAACCACTAAATTTTAATTCAAAAAAGGTAGACGTAGAGTACCACACTCAGCTCAAGACATATGGCTACATGACCAAGTAGTGTATGTGGAGACCTTAGAATTAGATAGGCTAGATCTCAATCCTATATTAACTTTGGCAGTAGGAAATGAGGCATGTAGGGTATACATCTATTTGTGGCCAAATTTATAGGGTGGTAAAGTGGTGGAGAAGCGTAACACATCCATTACACCACCATCCTTGGGAATAATGGCTACAAAAATAAAGAAGTGAAACCATGAACTGGTTAAACAACAACAACAAGATGATGATGAGATAGAAGGGAAGCTAGATCACAACTAAAGGAAGAGGAGGTACACACATGGATAAATATCAGCACGCAACCCTCCTCTAGTCTCTCTGGTTGGCTCAACTATAAGTGTGTGCATGGAAATCGCCACCGAAGAAGAGAAATATGATGAAGAATCTAAAAGGACATGAGATGGCTCGTAGGGAGAAATGATTCCTCATGTGATACATATTATGGAAGAAGAGCTTGAGCATTCTGAGTGTGAAGAAGGATAAATACCCTTCGATACCTCAGTGCACATGGAGGAGTGGGAAGAGGAGAATGAGAAAGAAGAGGAGCATGAGCAAAAAGAATAGCATGAGAAAAAATAAGAGCAACAAGAGGAAGAGGACACTGACCATGCACATGAGGATGTAGCGCAATAATCACCGTGAGAGTATCACGCAGGAATGCTAAGACCATCACAAAAAGTCACCTCCTCATCTATTCATGTCATTTGCTAATGACCCAACAAAGGTCATTAGGGTGATATGCCAACACAAGACTAATCCTGAAGATCTATACTACTGGGACATGTTGGAGAAATCATAGGCTCATGTCTACATGGGCAAGGTTTTGTCCTTCGCGATGCAAATGCATGTGGAGGAGATGGAATTTGAAATAATCCCAGAAGCTCTCCATGAATGGAAGGGAATGAGAGACCCAACAAAAACTCTCTCAATTTTGGAATCCACACATTTAACTAATGTGAAGGTCAGTAATGTCTTAAAAAAGTTGGCCACAGAAGTGACACACAGGAAAGTAAATAAGGGTGCAACATTGCACGATGCCGGAAAAAGTTTTGAATGTGTGAATAATAAGAATAGGAAGCTCACGAATGAACTAAATAAAATGAAGACAAGAAACATTGAAGTTGACATTAAAATGACCGAACTTGTTTGGACTATTATTCAGTCATGTCTAGAGTTAATTTTGAAGGCCAAACAGGATCAAACTAGAGAAATTGATAGCTTAGGATAATTGGTTACCCTGTTGATATAGAAACTAAATTCAAGATGGGAACCAACTACATAAGTGTTAGCCAAGGATAGGTAGGGAGAAGTTAACATAATAATAAAGTAGTATGAAGAAATTGGCGCAGAGGTGAAGGAAGCTTCAAAAAAGGAAGAGAAGATATTTATAAATTTTTCAAACACCTGCATTATAGACGCGCGCCTCATAGAAGAGGAGACATAAAGTATTCTCCTTAAGGATACATTTTTTATGGGAGACAAATCATCCCATGTAAAAAAAAAATAGGAGTTGGAGGACATGAAGAAGGTTGTCAAAGACAAACGTGACAAGGTAGAATCATGACTGGCATAATTACAGGCCATGGTCATGAAAGGGGTAGATGTCTTGGAAAGTTTGGATTTTGAATGGGACATTATTTTTCTTGAATTACAGGAGAAGGCTGGAGGATTAATCTTAGAAGGGCTCCAATAAAAAATTTAATCCTTACCAGGAAGATCGACCCTCATGCTCAAAGAGTGGAAACAACTAGTGGTAAATCTTAGCAAGTAATTCCTAGAACTCCTCAGAATGCCTTAGTCTCATTTTTTGTTGTGGGGGTATAATTATTTATTCAACACATTATTTTCATTATTTGGGGAATTTTCCAATATTATTTCATGATTCTTTACCCATTCATTCATTTATCCATTCTTTGGATTTCCAAGGACAGAAAATATACCTAGTGTGGGGTAATGGTGGGATGAAAAAATGACCACATATTGGATATGTGCAAACGTTAGAGAGTGCATGACATTTGCATGTGAAATTATGATAGAGCATGCACAAAGGTATGTGCATGGGAACAAAAAGAACATGAGATGGTGTGATCGGAAAGTAAGGTAAAAATAGGAAAAAAATAATAGGTTGACGTGATCACCAAGACATGCCAAAAATAGACAAAAGCTTGGCTAGAGTAAAGCTAAAATAGGACAAGGAAATGCAGGGCTAAGTATAGACATGGATAACACATGGAAGGGGAAGATTTATTTATAGCATAACATAGGAATTAATCAAGACTATTTATAGCTCGTTGACAGAAATAGATCTTCCAGAAGAAATATATTCGATTGAGGAGAACCGTGGATATGTATCTAATTATAGGAAAGTGCTAGTTGTAAAAGCATGCAATCTATGTATAGAGTTGGTCTATTCTTAGACTATAATTTGATTTAGTGGTGAAGGAAAATTTCCCACCCTATATATATTTGTAAATACCCATGTAATAGGATATTCCTTGTAGTGTTGTTAGGTTCCAGATCGGGTCTTATCTTGCACATGGGTATGTAGATGAAGATTGTCTGAGCATATCATGAAGTTGTACTACTGGTCAATATAATATGTATAAGCATCGTGATTATAATGGATATTCATCTCTCTTTTAGTTGTATACAATGAACTTGTGTATGTTTTTATAACCATGAGTGTAGGTTGATGCATGCTTTGGGCGAGCATCTAGACCTCCGTCTGGGTGAAGGGTTGGCATGCCAAACCATGTTGTGCTAAACCTAGACTATGGCATGACAACACTTTTTTCGAGTTGTTTTTATTATCTCCCTAGATAGTTCCTCCCCACAGGGGAGTTATTGATATTTGAATTATAAGGGTAATGCTTCTATGGTTGTTCATTGAATATGTAAATGAGGAATTCTATTAGTGTTTTTTACATGATAGTTTCTGGTGTCCACAATGATTATCAATTTCAGTATTTTCTTTGTTCCTTAACATCTCCTTTATTCCATTAAAGGCTTCATCATATTCAAGAAGTTAATTAAAGTAGTTTATGCATATTTATATGGATATTTCTCGATCTTTTGAAATTTTTGGTAGATTGATAGTCTCCTTTTATGGAGCGATTTTGGTGCATACAATGTCACTTTGTCTTCTAGTATGTTTGAGTAGTGGATTTATTCCACTCAAGTAGTTTTCCATTAATCCATTCACACTTGAGGTAAATTATTCGTGTTATTTCAAAAATTCATGACCGTTTCATAGTCTCTTTGTATGGAGTGAATCTGGTGGATACATTTCCATTATATCTTCTAGTAAATTTGAGTAGTGGATTCATTCCATTCATGTAGTTTTATTTTTTCTTCATCCTTTAGTGATGGATCGATCATCTATAACAACATATTCATTTTTATTTTACTCTTTGTTTGCAAATGGATAACTTGTAAGGATTTATTTATGGAGCCCATATTTATGAGCTTAATATTGTATTCTCTTGTAACAAATCACATAAGCTGATCTTCAGGAAGGGTGTGTTGGTGTGAGTTATCCTATGTGTCCTCCTCTCATATTGGAGGGTCATCTCACATGGGTTAGGTTTAGGGTTAGGTTTAGGGTTTGCTATCAAGTCATGCACTGGGGTTACTCAGCACCCTATATGTACCCTTTTACTATTCATTTATGAGCATGCCAAAACACTCTGTTGTCTTTTCTTATGAACAAGCTTTGTTCTGTTATGCAAGTTTATTCAGTTATTGATCGTTTCTTCCTTGTGATTACGTTGGAGCTATTTCGATTCAACTTGAGTGCAACTTCATTGTGGTGCATAGTTTCCAATACGATCCATAAACTCTTTCATGGTATCAGAGCCGAGATTGGGTAAACGTGTACTCATTTTTTGAGTTGTGATTGCTCTTGTTTTTTCGTTCCTCATGCAAGTATTTTTTTATCATTATTCTAGTTTTTTCCTTGCTAACGTTTTTTAACAGTCGTTCTTGGGAAAGCTGCTTTTTTGGGTTGTTCTTCATGCATGTGCAGGTTTTTCATCATACCTTGAGTAATCAAGGGTTTTGCCGCCATTTTTAGCTGGTTGCAGCTAAATCCAAAATAGAGTAGTTTCTAGTTTTTTTTAAAAAAATTATTAAAACTGGAATTTTTTCTCTATTTTTTTGGTTTCTCTGTGTTTTTTTTAATTTTTTCTTGTGCAGAATACAGGTTTTTTTACTCTTGTTTGCTGGATCTGCATGTTTTTTTGGCGTGGCCGAGGTCCCCTGCCAGCTGTGATGTGTTGTTGTTAGTCTGGTCTTCCCGTGCACCTTGCTGCTCTCATGGACCTGTTGCTTTGTGGTGGTGCATTTGTGGTAGTGCATGCATTTTTTACTGCTCTTGTGGACCTTGTTGCTCCACGCAGACCCCTCTGCCTCTGCTGCTGTGTGGCTCCATTGGACCTTTTTGTTGCCGTGGACCCACGTGACCCCGTTGCCTTAGCCCTCAACCCTCTCTGCCCTCGTGTGTAGTCCGCCCCGCCCCGCCGTGTGCAGTCTGTCGCCCCGTTGATGTCTCTGCCACTGCTGTGACCACTCCTCCCTGCCTTTTTGTGCCCTCTCATGACCTGTAACCTTGTTAAGGCTTCGAGCCTCGAGCCCCCTCCTCCTCATATCTTTCTGGGATCCCCGCGACCTCACCTCAAAGCGGATTGTTTTTTGGTAAGTTTGTTTTTTATTTTGGTAAGTATTTTTTAATACTTTCTATTTAAAACAAACTCTTTAAATCTTTCACCACGTTTTTTAAATTTAAAAAAAAAAAACAAAAAAAAAAACAATCTTTTTAAAAAGTGGGCACTTTTTTGGAAAGCCTTTTTAAATTTACTTGTGCATTAGTTGTTTTTTTTTTTAAAGCTTCCTTTTTAACTTAAATTCTTTCTAATTTTTTTTAGTTAGTATAATTTTAAATACAAAAAGGGGAAAGTTTTTTAATTAGCATTTAATTAAATCTTAATTTTCTATTAATCGGATTTAATTTAATCTAGTGTATTATTTTCAATTTCCTTTATTACGATTAGTAACATATTAATTAATCGACATTTAAAATTAACGTTTTTATCGTTGTTTTAACTCCACTAGCTCTCAAATTAGTCAGATTTGACGTTTCAAAACAGTAATTTTTAACGTTATTGTCGATTTTTTTTTACTAATCGTGCGCTCAAGTGTGCAGTGTCACCTTGACTTTTTTTTCCCTTCCGAGCTTTTTTTGGCGTTCTAAAGACCTCTGAACTCCTTCGAGTTCATTTAAAAACATTATATTTGACCCTTATTATTGCTTGCGACTAGTGAGCGCGTCTGCCACAGTCTGCAGCAAGGGGGTACTCCTTGCAACATGAGACGCTTTTTCTCACAACCAGGATTGGCTTTCACCTCCTTCCTTGTTTTTTGCTTGTTTACGATGTCTTATTTGTTGCACTCCACGGAACACTGTTGTGGTCTCCTCTCTTGCGTGTTATTATGTTGATTGCAAGTCGAGTTACCAAGTGTTTCACACCGCACACACAGACTCAATTGTAATCAACGCACTAAACTATAAAGTGTCAAAAGCAGGGGGGTTGTTATTGTCCTAGGTGGTTGTGTTTCTTTTCTGCATTTCTTTCTCTCTCTCTCACTATGGATGCACTTTCAATTCCTTTGCTTACATCGTTCAAATTTTTCGAATGGAGATCGAAAATAATAATGAAACTAAGGGGTAAAGGGTTATTTCACATCACCATGGGAACTGAGACTGAATCAATTGACGAACCTAAAAAATCTAAGTGGTTAAACCGTAGTGATGAAGATTTAGGTCTTCTTTGCATGTCTATTTCCTCCTGGCTTGCTCTTCCACATTGAGGCATCTGAAACACCTAAATATGCATGGAAAACGTTGGATGCAATGTTTGGACAACTAGATGACATGAGAGCACATGAGTTGGAAAATGAACTTCTAGGGTTAAATCCTAGTGACTTTGAAAACCTACAAGCTTTCTTCTCGAAATTTGTCCACATTAGACTATTGTTAAAAGGATGTCAAGTAGAGAAGAAAGATTCTCAACTGATCTTGTCGATTCTCTCTAAGCTAGGTCCCAAATATTTTGTCTTCATGTTAACTTTCTACACTACAAAAGTTGTTTTGGGCGATACTTGGACTATGCCCTCCTTTGACTGTTTTTCATCCCAACTCATTCGAGAACAGGACAAACTCATTCAAATGGGGTCTCTCAAGTCCAAGTCACATGCCCTTGTAGCAAGTACTAGCAAGGGAAAGAATACTAAAAAGAAGAAAGAAACAAGGGATCAACCTAAGAAAGAAACCAAGACCAAACCTAAAAATGACACAAACACTTCGACTTCTGAGCCTAAGGCACATAAAAGTAAGTTTTTGCGTTCCTATTGCAAGAAGTCTGGTCACGACGAGATACACTGTTTTCGTAAATATATTGATCACTTATCTCATTTACTTGAGAAAAATAAAATAAGTGTTCCTGAATCCATAAAACAAAGTTCTCTAAAGGCCAATTCTTCTGCTGCAAAAGGTGCTTAAAAATGATAAGAAGAAAGAAAAGGCCCTTGTAGACAGAGTTGCTCCCTCATCGACATGGATTATAGATTTCGGTGCCTTCGCACCACATGGGTTTTTCACATGTTGATTTTTCCAACATCGAACCTTGTGGAATGTCCCAAATCACGATGGGTAATGACAGGACAATGTCAGTTTTTGGTAGTGGATTGGTAGAGATGGATGGGGGAACATTTAACCAAGTGTTGAGTGTTCCTAATCTCTCTACCAATTTCCTATCGGTTTACCAAATTACTCACCTTGGTGAAGGAATGCGAGTGGAATTTGGTCAGAACTTGGTGATTATTCTTGAACTTAACAATGGGACACTACAGTGGCGAGTGGAAAGGTTGATCACCATTCATGGTAGAGACCTTTTTTCACTTACTTCTAATTCTATGCCCACTACCTTGCTCACTCATGCAAATGAGGTTCGTAAGCTATAGCA